>JAVYIG010000609.1:0-514249 GCA_035222895.1 Strongylocentrotus droebachiensis | reverse complement strand
GTATCTACCACAGTGGTGGTGAACGCCACATGACATATAACGAACTTAAATATTGACTCTAATGTCTTCTATTTCTCATTTTTATTTTCTTGCAGTTACTTTCTTCTTCATCATGATTGCATTGGGTTGTGGAGCTGTGGTGTGTGCAGTCATCGTTCTACGCATCTACCACAGTGGAGGTGAACGCCACATGCCAACGTGGCTCAAATTTATCATCATAAAACGGTTACAGCGCATGCGCAGGAGAAGACATAGTCTACCAGAAGTCGTCACAGCCGCGGAAAATCAACCCAGGGACACAAAGTAAGATTTGACTTGATCTACTAAACTTATGTTCATCTTCAAATTTATTACACTTGGCAAATTATCGAGGTTTGATAATGTCCACTCAGTTAAACGTGCTCTATACTAGTAACAATCGATTATAACAATTGAAAGTCAATAAATATTGATCACAATGTATGGCAATCAAAAATGAAGTGACCGGGGAAGTGACGTAATATTGACGTAACTTTTTTCACATTTTTACACAGATCTGCTTACAGCACGATTAACGTGGAAGGTCCGAATGGCAAAGGACCCCACATGATGCGGCAGGCCAACTCTCATTCTAACTCTCATTCTAACTCTAACTCGCATGGTCACAACCACGGCCAGGGGCACAACCACGGCCACAACCATGGCAGCGATAGCGGCGGCGAGGAGGTACACGACAACGAGAACAGCCAGCTGTACGAGCCCAAGCTCATTGACCACAAGCTTCAGATGAAGTCGCGCTTCCATCAACGCGACAACAAGAACAAGGAACTTAACGCACTGCTCTGGAGGGAGTTCGCGCTCGCCCTCGACAAGGGACTCGGAATCTTCGTGGCGATGATCATCGTCGGTGAATGTCTCTATGTCATGATCATCTTCATCGCCATGCCCAATTGGGACATCATTAACATGAACACCTAGGACCAAATCGGCATCGAGTCTGTACGACGATGATGACGACAGCAACGACGTCACTTGCGTATTACCATTTGAGAGACGATAAACGCGCCAATAACTCTAGGAAGAATAGTCTTTGCATGATTGTCGGACACTGGAAACATTGGAATCACCAATTTCTCGAACGACAGGAGAGGCTAAATTCTACGAGAGAACATTATTGTCTCAGATAATTATGATCCATTCAAGATCTCATTGCAACTAATAAGAATTGAACTTTTGTAGCGGTAGATGGCGCTTTTCCACGTTGTGCGGTAGTGGTTCGCCGGTCACATGTGCCGTAGGGGTATACAAACAGGCAACCATTCGCACTGTGGAGAAAGTGCATATATATTTATGAAGAGCAATCGCCACAGGGGCGTCACTCCAGGGTTAAGCAGGCACGTAGCCTCGGGGGGGGGGGGGGGTGGGGGAGGGGGGGCACTTGCCCCTAAAAATGTCCAAGATAGGTTGAACTTTTTGTAGACCCCTCCCCAGGACGTCGATCGAACATCAAACTCTGGCTACGGCCCTGGGGGTAAGGGTTATGGGATGTGGTGGTGATCATCCGTTCAAAATTATCGTTGCTGAATTTAAAAAAAAGTGAATTGTTACCCCCTTCCCTCACTCTGGACAAGTGACGTCTCTGATTGGCCGCATTGCTCTTTACATGGTATCAATAATTATGTTAATCATAAATCAGAATGTCAACTATGTTTATAATCTGTTTTCAGAGTATTATAGTCAACTACGATTCTTCCATGCAATATAAATTATGACGCTTAAACGTGTGCTTTGAAATGATGTAGGCTATTTTTTTTTTATTGAGACATGTTTTTTCTCGAATTGTTTGTTTCAAGCGAGTATGCGCTGGACGCAGCGGAAATAACAGTTCCTTTTTTTTTCAAGGAGGGGGGAAGGGTCATCTTTATTAATTTTAGTAATTTTCCTGGTTGGTAGAGGAGCGGATGTGGGATGTTGGTGATAATCATGAATTTCTTGCATTTGTCTTTAACACTAGTTTTCTTTTAACGAGATATACGACCGAGTAGATACAATTAACGGTTTTTGCATTATTTTTCGGAACGCTTCTACTAATATCTTCACATACAATAATGCGAAGGGCATGCAAAAGATCAGAACTACAAAAATATTCATGTTCAAGCTTTTTGTTCCATGTATATTCAGTCTAATGTTTATATCTCGCATTACAGGAACTCTTCAGAGAGCATTCGAACATTCGAACAGAAATAATCAAAGTCTGTGCGAGCCTCACTGCAACGAAGCGTCAATTTAAGACAAGACCATCTTTCAATATCTCGTATCGAATACGGGTAAAATTGGGTCCACTAAATGATTTAATACTTTTTTTTGAAAAAATATTTTTAGTTGTGTGTGATATGTCAATTTCTTGTTTATCTGTATGTAATAGTATCATTTTCATGTCTATTGGTGTTTCAAGAATTAAACAAAACGTACTATGAAAGATATTTAAACATTTATGTGCACATTACTTTTGCTGAATGTAAATGAACGGGGCCAATTAATCGGTATTGCAACAGTGAATGTTTTTATATAATTTGCTGTTATTTTTGTAAATTCTGATGTTTAGAATTTGATAACCAGAGCTCAAAATCTTCTTTACAGACGGTGCTGAATTCAGCATATCGTTGCAATAACATTACTATCGCTATGTTTACTCGCGGTAGACTGATCATTCACAAACGAAGTCAAATTCAGGAAAAATCTTCCATTTGAAATTATAAGTTATATTTTGACGATCGGGATAGCAATTAATAAAACAAGGGTGCTGTGTTTTAACTAAATCGTAGAGGGGTGCGATTTATCAGAGCATCAGAGCATAAAGGAAAAGAGCATTGTTGACCTAAATGTATACCCTAAAACGGAACGGCCATGCGCCACCGTGGCCTCTGTTTCTTTCACCAAGTAGAGCCAAAGACGCCTCCTCATTTTGTCTGAGGTTTACCTGCCATGACAGTTTCAGTTTTGCATTTTGTACTCAAATAATGATTACTTATGAATTAGAATGCGTTCGTGAACATGTCTATTACATACATTATTGCGATGTATGGTCGCTAATTTTTTCATACGTGGACAAATTTTCTATGCATGTAAATACATGAAAATTATTTCCTTCCTCCTGACCAGGGACGTGATAGAGAAGGACTTGAATCAAGCCGTTCTCCTTTGACCCCATGCTCCAAGCCGCCGGAAAGTTATGCGCTAATCTGCAGCTGTTGACCAGGTGGTGAGATAAAAGAGCGCATGAAATTTTAGGATTTAGAATTCCTACATCAGAAAATGGTATCACAGCAACTGTTCGCTGTCCCTTCCAATGATTTCTCATCCATTGTTGAATGTGTAAAGAGTAGAACAAGCGAACACAAACTTGTGTAATTTCATTCTTTTTTAAACTTGAAAAATACAAAAAACACGCGAAAACACGCATTAGCAAACTTAATGTTATTGAAGATTGTAAATCATGGATCAAATAACGGGACATTAAAGCATGCACAAATTAGCGCATCATCCTAAAATATTGAGTTTTTGACAGGATGTAATTTTTCTTTTATCAACTCTGGCACACAATTTAAAGGCAGGACGGAGTTCTAAATTTGAAAATTTGTTTGATGCACTATTCCCAATAAAATTCCCATATAAAGTTTTTAATTTACACTGTAATTTTGCCGGTAGTTTAATATTTTGTAATAAATGTAAAACTGGTGCCTGGCTTCCGAAATTCCCCGCAGTGGAAGCGCGGTTCGGAGCATGGAACTTCAAAGCCAAGTGGAATGTTACACATCCCATTGTTACGCTTTAGAACTCAAGAATGCGTTTGAATAAATTACAAGAGTTTCGCCTCCTGTTCTTTCACCTCCCTGTCCTGACTATGGAAGCTAATGTTGCGATAACTCGGATTTAAAAAAATCCCGTTCCACTCCAATGGCAACCAGCAAGTTGCAAGGTGCGATGTTGAGAAGAGAGCTGATTTATTGCACAATAGCAAAATTCCAAAAATGCCTACATGGGCGTATAGGGTCGGCTTGAGATACAATAAAGACAAACAGGTGGAATATTTTACCTCTTTGCAATAAGTACATGTTATTATCAGTGTTATATTCGTATTGAATCTGGTTTGCTTATCTTTGGTTAAGATTGAACCATCTGTTCAAGAACTCCAGAATAATATATACGTAGGTACAGTGATTTTAAAGAAAACAAAATCGTCATTTTTATTCAGTTCCACTCCTGGATTCAGAGCAGCACATCGAAGAGTTGCTTTTCAAATCATCACATTTATAACTTCCACATTTTACCACCGATCCATATCTATTACATACCTGCGAGTGAATAAATAGTCATTTGAATGCAGTCTCATGTAAAATATATCGCCTCTCAAAAACTTATCTATTTCAGGTGTATGTAATTTATCATAGAGCATCATAATATTGTAGAACTGTGATAATTTACCAAAGTGTATATTGGAATCGTATTTACGATTTGCAAATAAAATATGACTTGTATAGTATGTATATTAAAGAAACAAAATATTGTACATAGTTTTGTAATGGACAGAATATGCTTAATATTTCAATGTTGTCAATATTTTCCCTTTCATTATTTTGTTTCTTCTGTTGCCGCTTTTACATGTTGACTTTCTTCTCTATATCCAAATCAATACTAAATCGCACAAAGTTATTTCACAACAACTATAGTATATACATGAACGAGACATGCGTGATTAACAAATCACTGATAACAATATGATCATGGTAGGGAAAGTTTAGTAGTTTTCTATAAAAAAATGTCCTAGTTATTATATGCACGAATAGTATCACATTGTGATTGATTAGTAATCCCAAAATGCATCAATATGAAAGTGTTTAAGTTTTTTTCTTCTTATTTCATTGCGGATTGCATTCATGTTGTTTTCATAGCGTAAACTTGTGGAGTAATCAAGTTCTCGTTGGTTCATCAACTTTATATTGAATCTTCAATCAGGGTCCCGTAGCATAAAAACTTACCATTTATGGTAACTTTGCCATTAATGGTAATTTCTATGGAAATTTTGATTCGATTGATCGTTGAGTGATGTTGCCATTGTACTTGATAATGATGTCAAATTTACCATCAATGGTAAGTTTCATGCAAAAGGGCCCGGGAATGAATGGAAGTGTACATGTGGCAAAGGCATTTCATTTCATCAATGGATGGATTAAATAAGACGATTATTTTAGTTAATTCAATGCACACGACTGAATACCACAAGGATGAAATAAAATTTGATCTAATAATTATTTGAAATATTTCCAAACTGATTATGCATGGCACTGCATGAATTGCAATGACAAGTTTGTAATATCTAGTTTCAGATAATATGTACATGTAGTATCAAACTTAATTGCATCACACATTTTTACCCCTTGTATACATAAATGTTTACTAGGCAGTATTTCTCTAAAAGTGGTATGTGTACCAACTCGTTATACATACTAAAAGTACACGTATTGATGATTGTATTAGGGCAACATAATTATAAAACCTTAGCTAAAATAATCTATAGGTTTGATTCTCGTGTTTTCATCTCTAAATTTATCCCATTTTACGTATATTTTAGAGCGTTCCTTCATTCCCCTCCCAAGGTGAGGTATTCAGTTCAGATAATCTATATTATAATGTTTACTATTTATTTTAAATTCGTCTATATCGATTGCTGATTTTTGTATTAGCATGTCGGTGATGTTTCAAATAAATCAGAATGTTATGCTATGTCATCTAATTGGATCAAATGTCAATAATATTAGTCTGATTTTATGATTATCAATTGATTGTTTTTCTTTGCGTTGACAAAATAAAATACAGTGCAAGAATGAGAATATAGAACCCCAACATAAAGTTAATACATTGCAAATACACACGTTTCCATATAAATGCCTATTTTATTAAAGAGCAACAAGTACCAATCTTACTTTTGTATCCTGTTCGAAGAAAGTATATTCAGTTCGAAAAATCTCTAATAAGCAAAAAAGCAAGCAAGCAAAATAAAAATAGAAACGAATAAAGGTTAGAATAGTAAAGGGCATGGCCATCACATTTTGTGTGTATTTGGGGTCTAAATAGAGGGATGGGTACTCAGTTAAAATATGCCAGATTAGGTTTGGCGGGGGGGGGGGTGGAGGGCACGCATCCCATGCCCCTGGATCCGCTATGGGGCAAGAAGGTTCGGATTTACTAGATTTCTCCCCTACGAAGAACACAGTACTCAATGCTATAGGCCTGTCACTACCGAATACCAAAGAAAGATCAATTTATAAGAATACATAGCATTCATAAAAGCTGACTTTATTTATTCATATAAAAGACATTAAAGAACAGAACATTGAACTATCATGATTACGTGCAGAAAGAGAAAGAAAGAGAGAGAGAGAGAGAGAGAGAGAGCATATAATTATAAACCATTACACTGTAATCATAAAATTTGATAAAGATCAAATTAGGTCATTCAAACTTCATGTATCGGCATTATTTTCTATCGTCTCTTAAAGAAAGGGGGTGTGGGAGAGGTGATTACGTGCAGCAGAATCCGTACCATACCAATAAAGCATCAGGCCTGCAAATGTTATTATTTACAAACACGATAATCGGATCAGCGATCCAATACCAAAGTCCATATTTTGACATACAAATATATATGACCGGCATGCGTAAATCTTATGAATACACGGGTATCAAGATCACTGTATATATAAAATCGGTTTACTCGCTTTGTCGTTGTCAGTTTGAATTGTTTTTGCGGCTTCTGCGACGGCCTCGTCATCTCTTTCTAACACCGATTTAAAGGGAATCAAGATGGCAGATACCAAGGATGCAAACCCAGATATCTACCTGACCATCCCTCCACAGAAAGGGGAGAAGAAGCCCGGCCAACTAACCAATGCACAGCTCAAACAATATTTTGAAGAGGTTAGTATTCAGGATTTAGTTAGTGACGACTTCTCTATGTTGTCTTTTCCCCTCAACTGTTGTCCACTTTGTTGTTGAGTGTGTTCTTGTCCCGTTACTTGGGAGTTATTGTCTGATATACGTAAGGTGCTCTACTTACTTACTTACTTATTTAGTAGAAGTAGTAATATTAGAAGTATTAGTAGTAGTAGTAGTAGTAGTAGAAGCAGTAGTAGTAGTAGTAGTAGTAGTAGTAGCAGCAGCAGCAGCAGCAGCAGCAGTAGTAGTAGTAGTAGTAGTAGTAATAGTAGTAGTAGTAGTAGTAGTAGTAGTAGTAGTATTAGTTGTAGTAGTAGTAGTTGTAGTAGTAGTAGTAGTAGTAGTAGTAGTAGTAGTTATTGTAGTAGTAGTAGTAGTAGTAGTAGTTGTTGTTGTTGTAGCAGTAGTAGTAGTAGTAGTAGTAGTAGTAGTAGTAGTAGTAGTAGTAGTCGTAGTAGTTATAGTGAAGTAGTAGTCCTAGTAATAGCAGCTGTGTAGGAATATACAGTATACAATATTCGTTGAAATATATATACCTCGGCAAGATAGCCCACGAAAGCCTATTACCCTTATCGTCCTCATAGTTACTATTCCATCGTAAAAGTTAAAGGAAACCTCACCCTAAAGTATAAGTGTAGGTATTCTGAAAATGAGATGTCTTCCTGCCCTTTGATGTACAATATTCCTTACGAAAATATATAAGAGATATTTAAATGAAGATATTATTGGCATGATGTGATGCCTTTTAACATGACATGGGCGCAGTCATTTTCTTTAAAATGTGACGAACCAGGTGAAGTTGATTTTATTATGCACCAAGCTTTAATTGGAAAGAATTGTTAAATCAATGACAAACATCATAGTTGAGAAGATAGAAATTATATTTGGTGAAGAATATTTAAAAGGGGAACAATAATGTAACTAATTCATTTTAAAATACTAAAATACAGCAGCTGACAAATGTATTATATTTTTAGAAACCTTCACCCCAGAAGAGCACCAACTTATTTTTGCAATTTTCGTTCTGGCAATAATTGTAGTACAAAGGATAATAGCAGGTGAATGAAATGCTGCATCACCACACGCACCTGGGAAGGAAGCATCCATACATTTGAATACATTTACTTGATAAACGACTTCACATAGTACGTCACGTTATCGAGAAACTGGCGATGCCCATGTCGTGCTGAGAAATTGTATATTATTCTTGCTTCATGCCTCTCCCATACACTATGTGGAGAATCTTGTAGAATCAATGTGCAAGAATATCATACATCTCTCAGCATAAATAAAGTTATTTTGGGGGTGTGGTTTCCTTTAATCATCTACGAAGTGAAATCCATCACATGAGCGGAAACATTATAAAAGGTTCATTTCCACAGGCCTGTATAAATTCCTTTACTTGTCTATTTTTAAAGTGCCGGTTCAAAGAAAATCACAAATATGGCAAATAACGTATCACTAGAAACTAGTAAGCTAACAGATGGCCATCGTAAAAGTTTTAGGTCAACTACATATCGGGTGATTTATAAAAATACAATAAACCACCTCCATAGCATCTGGGATATGCCAGAGATTCGCCCGAAAAATAACGATGTTTTAACGCCGTCACAGTAGGGACTTTTAGATTTGCGTGGACTGATACGTTTGACGTCCATTCAAGGCAGTGCATTAAAAGGACGTCGATCGTAGCAATCCCCATTGTCTTCGTGCGAATCTAAAAGTCCCTAATATGAACCAATCCAGCCCTAGCAGACGACATCCCATAACGAATGAACATAATTGGAATGCTATTATTTCTCAAATTAAAATGAGTTTAGTGTATATAAATTTGGTGGAATTTTACACGATTCAAAAAGGGATATGAAACCGATTCTGACTACTAAATTATTTTTGTTTGTAAATACACAGGATAGGGGTTAATAAACAATCAAAGAAACCACACTTTCAAATTGAAAACCCCCTGGAGTGGTAGCATGGACGGCATTTGTTCCCTCTTGAAACACCGAACATACCGCGGTATATGCAGCTGAAAATACATTGGCGTCTTATTTTGTTTACAAGCGACGGATCCCGCCCCCCCCCCCCCACTTAGGGTACGCATATGCGTGTTCCAACCGACCCCCCCCCCTTTTCAGCAAAAGTCCGTTGTGTGAAGTCAATACGGCTCGACCTTTTTCTTTTGTATACGAGCCTTTTTCAGCACCCCCCCCCCCCCCTTTTCAGCAAAAGTCCGGTGTGTAAAGTCAATACGGGTCGACCTTTTTCTTTTGTTACGAAAAGGACATTTTGGCAACACGCATGCGGTCATTTCGAAACCTGAGTGGGGGGGGGGGGGGGGGGGGGGGCCGGGCGACGGATTCCTTTACTTTTTTTATCGCTGCATTTTTCATCAAAATAATACCATGCGCGGGGTTTTGAGTGAGGCAATAGATTAATTATTTAGCCTGGCAGTAGTGAAGTAAGTGAAATAACTGAAGAGAAGATGACAAAACAGGCACTGAAAATGTGTGAGATGTCATGGGACATCGTCTACTTGTGCACATCATGTTCAACATGTGACGTCACACATCTCAGCAGCGACCGGAGAGCTTTTCAGGTGCTATGCCGGGGCTGTATTTAATTGTTTTGTAATTGATAATAATCATTACTTCGAATGTTTCAAGCATTGGATTTTGATAAACTTGTCCAATCAAAGTTTGACCTTTGCAATAATGACAATAAAGTTAGTTTTTAAAATCAATGAACATTCTCTTTAAAGCATAGTATAATGAACATCCATCTGTTTTCTCCTTCCCTCAGGGTTGCCTCTTGGTACCAGATTTCTTCAAACCCGAAGAGCTTGACCCAGTCCGTGAAGGAGTAAAATCCAGTGTAGATGACATTGTAAACAAACTCTACGATGCAGGCAAAATCAAAGGTAACATTGTATTCTTATGCAAGATTCAAGAGACTAAGAGAGAGAGAGAGAGAGAGAGAGAGAGAGAGAGAGAGAGAGAGAGAGAGAGAATGTGGTTAGGGGTAGCTACTGCTTAGTATTTTCATTAAATTGTAATTACTAATGTTGTTTTTATTTTTCTTCCGGACTGACTGCTCACATGACTGCGTATTAATTCAGCAGCTCAATCATAATCCATATCGTAACCCCGTCAGTCATGAACAGCCTGATATTAAGGGCTAATGACAGATTCTATCTTCCCTATTTTTTTGTGTATCATTGTAATCAGATTACATGAAAGTGATCCGGACAAATCATAATAAATTATGCTGCAGAGAACAAATGGCCATAAATGCCTAACCGAAGTCGAGAGAAAATGTTATGTTTACCACGTAATAGTTTGTGGGCGTATCCATAATAAACCCGACTCCGGCAAAAATGATAAGAGGGGGGTGGTGAAACAACTTGATATATCTTAGTGGTCCTGTTTGGATTGTTTTTAATGTTTAAAATGTACAGGTGTAAGTGGACACAATGTGTATCATTGTAATTTTATTCGGAGCCCAAATGAAATAAAATATATGAATGTCAGACTTTCATAATCTCAAATGAAAGCAAACATGGTGAAGAAGCCAGTTAAAAAGACAACCTTTTCTCCTGGCAATAATGAATTGGTGGAATAGCTTCATATCCGTCTCCGCTTTCCAAATATACTTTTATGTTATACTTTTGACTTAATCGAATTGTTTTAATTTACTCTCTTTTCATCTCTATCTGATATTTTTATTTCGCCTTTATGCCATGTCTTAGACAAGTACGAGAATGTCGACCTGTTTCAGCGGATGACGTGTGTTGAGAAAGAGTTCCCCGGTGCGGCCACACTTCTACACAAAACTGGGAGCCTTCCTCAGGTTAGTTAGAAAGGAAATCCTCTTTCCTTTTTATTTTTTTTTCCTTCTAAATAGCTCCTTAATGGCAACTCAAGATATCTCAACCAGGAGATGGCACATGACTGTGTCTGAAATGTTATGAAAATTAAAAAAACCAAAACAAAACACAAACAAAGTTTTCTAAGTTTTGCCGGAAAGTGTTGCTGGTAGTGGGGGATAGGGTAGTTACGTTATTTTATTATATTTTACATTACCGATATGATGTGGTTTGGCCGGGGTGGGGGGAAGTTTACCCATGTCTTCTAACAAGCAGTCAGAATTTGGGTCTGCGAAAATGTACTTCAGAAACTTGATAGAATCACGGTCTACTTACTTCAACATCGATATTGAACTTTATATTCTATCATTCTTAACTATGACAGAGTTTCAAAGATCTGTGGTCAGATGCGAGGTTGCTCAATGTGATGGAACAGCTGATTGGACCCAACATTGCTGGACACCCCGTCTGGAATCTACGCGTCAAGGTGAGAACAAAACAACAAATAATTTTAATAAAGTAATATTAAGACACAAAATTATTGCTGTGAAATGTTCATCGGAGTATAGTCATGTGCAATCATCAACATTGAAAGTCAATTATATATACATATAACAACATTAAGAAGGAGTTTGCCACTGATCAGTTGCTTTCATGGGCATCGGTCCAATACTGTATCGACCTGTTAAGGCATAGTCTTTTTAAGCCAATGAAATTCCCGACACCGTAAATTTCAGTATGGTCTAGGCATATTCTTGTTATCATTCAGGACTAAAGGCCGAGGTTATTACATCTATCTTTAATTTGTTTTATTTAATTCTGCGATTCTTTTCTTGTTATAGACACCCCAGAATGAAGAAGCAGTCGTCCCTTGGCACCAAGGTAAATTTCAATAATAATGAATAAAATGGTTCTAGGACACTTACCCCCTGGATAACCACCCTGAGACTAGCCACTCCTATGATAAACACCCTCTAGGACAACTATCCCTCTAGGAAAACTACCCCCAGACAACTACCTCTAGGACAACCACCCTCCAGGACAACTATCCCCGGACAACTTCCCCAGACAACTACCCTCTACGACAATCACCCTCTGCGACAACTAGCCCCGGTGGTAGTTGTCTGGGGATAGATTTCCGGGAGGTAGTTGTCATGGAGGGTGGTTATCTGGGGGTGGTTATCTGGGGTTGGCTGTCCAGGGGGTATGTGTCCGGATACGGATTTAAATGCATATAATGTAATTTCCGACTTTTGGCAAACGTATTAATGCAACGATGTTTGTATGCAGAATTTTGTGCTCCACTTGAAGTACTCATATTTTTTTTTTTTTTTTTTAATCTTTTTTTTATATATATTTTTCAGTCATTCGTTGATCTATCTATCTTCTGATTCTAGCTATCTATCCATCCAGCTATTGTCTATGCAGTATGCACATAATGATGTCTCTTCGCCCCCTCGCTTAATGTTTGCAACTTGTTATAAACAAATTACTCTCAATGCGCACAATACAAATACAAGTTATAAACATATTACTGACACTTTGGATGTATCCATTAGTGTTCTCCTCTATGGTATAGCCCCTATATAATATTTATTTATATTGTTATGACCAGATAACGCGTACCTTGACCCTAGCGCCCTCAACGTACTTCAAGTGACAGCCTGGATACCTCTCCTTGATGTCACTGCTAAGAATGGATGCATGCAGGTATAAGTAACTACGCCCCTTTGTATTTAATTGCCTCAAAATAAGGTAGCAACAGCCAATCAAATGCACTGATTTCGATAGCTTTTATAAATTACTGTTGCTTGATAGAGCTAACGGGTTTTAGGAAACAGGGCACGGATACATTGTGTTATCAATAAAATAAATGTCAATTCAAACATGCATAATTCTATCATCATTGACAGTGTCATTGTATAACGACACCTATACAAGGGGTTATATCTCTTGCTTTGAATACGATACATGATTACCAAATGCGGAAAATGGAATAAAATCAATGATTAAAACGAATCTGTCAAAAATTCCTTCAATACATTCAAAATTAATAAATAATATATTTGGCAAGGAACTTGCAGCAATTATTGCTCGGTGGTGTAGGTGTAGTTGGCAAATATAAATGAATTATGATATATGGCCAATAATGGCCTTGAAGACATAGGCGCCGGAAGGGGGGGGCAGGGGGCAGTTGCCCCCCCCCCCAGTCAAAAAAGTGGGGGGGGGGAGGCAAAACGCATTTTTGCCCCCCCAAACAAAAACCAAAAAAAACGCCCCCCCCCCGCTCCCCCCCCCCCAAAAAAAAAAAGCAGTAAAGGAATAAACATGGTTTGTATTTTTAACCCAAAAGAACATAACAATAATAAAAACCTGAATTAAATCACATATACCATTCCATTCAAAGAAATGGAAAGTTCACAGGAAACAAATTTCATAATCATTGCGCATGCTACCTATACGGTTTATAATAGCGATACGCGCATATCGTGGACATATTGTGCGAGAATGGGAAAGGCGTGTCTGTTTTTTTGTTTTGTTATAGGGGTGAGAAGACATGAGCCCCTGAACGCTGGCGTAGCTGAAGGGGGGGGGGGGTATATCTGTACGATACCAGTGATTTACAAATGTTGCTGTTATGACATGATTTTCCGGTATTTTTTCTCCATTTTTTTGTAAGTCATACCTTTTTATGCGTTTGTTGGAAAATAAGAAATTCCTAAATTACAGTCGGGCGAAAAATACGCTTATTTAAAAGCCTTTATGTCATGGTCTGCAAAGTGGCTGGGCTCGAGCCCCCCCCCCCGTCACTTTTTGAAAAATTATGTTAAACAGAAAAAGAAAGAAAGACGGAGAGAAAAAAAAAGTGACCTACCAATGTCACAAATAAGGTATAAAAAATGCTAATTTGACCGTAATTAAATACCTAAAACCCTGAGCTTCCGGGGGCTCTGCCCCCTGGACCTAACCAAGGGCTCTAAGTGGGGCCCCTGGATGCTCATCTGACCGTAATTAAATACCTAAAACCCCTGAACTTCCGGGTGCTCTGCCCCCTGGACCCCACAAAGGGCTCTAAGGCGGCCCCTGGATGCTCATCTGACCGTAATTAAATACCTAAAACCCCTGAACTTCCAGGTGCTCTGCCCCCTGAACGTGACCAAGGGCTCTAATGCGGGCCCCTGGATGCTCATCTGACCGAATTAAACGCCTAAAACTCCTGAGCTTCCGGGGGCTTTGCCCCCTGGACCCCATCAAGGGCCCTATTAAGCGGGCCCCTGGATGCTCATCTGACCATAATTAAATACCTAAAACCCCTGAGCTCCTAGGGGCTCTGCCCCCTGGACCCCACCAAGGGCCCTAAGGCGGGCCCCTGGATGCTCATCTGACCGTAATTAAATACCCAAAACCCCTAAACTTTCGGGGGCCCTGCCCCCTGGACCTCACCAAGGGCCCTAGGGCGGCCCCTGGATGCTCATCTGACCGTTGCTAAATATTAAAACCTCTGAGCTTCTGGGGCTCCCCCCCCCCCCCTCTGGAACACGCCAATGGACCTAAAGAGGCCCCTGGATGCTCATCTAACCGTAATTAAATACCTAAAATCCCCGAGCTTCCGGGGGCTCAGCCCCTTGACCCCTGCCGAGGCTCATATGCCCTGGACCCCACGCCAATTTACGCTCTATACCTGATCGTTAATATACTCCACTTTGAAAAACGTTCCGCGGGACCTGCATGTAACGTGTAAGACTGGTGGTGATGCAGATTTTTCGTCTGCCCCCCCCCCCACTCCTAACCCTCCAAACGTTTTTTCTCATTACGTCACTGCCCTTGGAAGGTGAGCCCCATGGAATGTTTGCCCCCCCCAAAAAAAAAAAATCCCACACTGCTTCCGGCGCGCCTGCTTGAAGAAACATATTTCTAAACACATACACTGATTTACTACACGGGTTTAGAACAAGTGCTTTATATTTTAAAAACTTATACTTTCTACAATATTTTATCAAAGTTATTGACTTGTTTCCTCTGTTACCATTGGTGCCAACGAACACGATAGAAGCCTTGCCTTGATTTTTATATAAAACTTTGCAATAATTTCAGGTTGCTCGTAAGGGTCATAGGAAAGGGGTGACGGCCAAGCACCGCTGCTGTGTGGGAGGGACGTGGTACGTCGAAGTGCTCGATGAAGACATGGTCGAAACACTCGGCGTCGATATGGACAAAGATCTGGTCACATGCGATATGTCGTATGGCGGCGTCCTCTTCATGAACAACTGCGTTCCGCATCGCAGGTATATGATTATGCAATAAAATAACGGTTTCTATAAGCTGAAATAAGAGAAAATTGTGAGTTTTATGTAAGTTTTTGTGTGTCACGGTGTGTGTGTGTGTGTATCTGTTAGGGGAGATTAGGTTGGTTACTTGCATTTCTTTCCCCCTTTCTATATTAAAATCTAATTTGTTTTCTTTTTATAATTGCATCAGTCTAACCAACCTATCCAACAATATCCGGTGGAGCCTCGATCTGCGCTGGCAGCGACCCGATAAACCAAACGGTTTCTATGGGATCAAGGATTGCGTTTTGATGAGGAAAGAAGGAGATCCGAACTACAAACCGAATTGGGATGAGTTTGAAAGTACCGATCACCATTCTGTCGCTAAGGTAAGTTTCGAGGCAAAGAAATATAATCTAGAAAAAAATATGATCATGGTAGTTGAAAGAGATTGATATATAGAAATTGACGAATTTGAAATCACATTTTAGTTCCGCTGAGGATTAAAGCAGAACGAGATGAACAGAACTTTTTTAAATGTCTTAAGCCCGAAAAATTCAAAATTTAAAGCGATAAAATGGGACTATCGACATTTTCATGAACAAGAATCACAGTATCACAAAAGTCTCCGAAAGGTACTACTCGCAAGTTGTTAATTCTTTACTGTTGCAGGAAGCCTTCAGTCAAGAAAAAAATCCCGATTTGGAGATTGCAAGCGATGACGTCGATTTCGACACCACTATTACGGGACCATGGATGCAGCGATGGGAACTAGTCTTCCACAACAGACACACCGAAAACTTTAAACCAGATGACAAGTTTAATTGGGTGAAGGCTTAGGTGTCCTACAAAAGAAATAGTCTGCCCGATAGACCTGAAGTATGACTACAAAACATGCCCCCCCCCCCCCTTTGGACAAGACCCATAAAATGAAAGCTAGGATTTGAAACACAAGCTGGGGCTAGATATACCTATCAACAATAAGGCCTATATACTGCATAATCATTGAAGTTCTCTTGAAAATTGTGTGACTTTAAGGACATACACTATAAGTAAAAAAATAACTGACATAGGAAGGGTACCTAAATAATTTGTAAATATTCAACCCTGTCATAAATCTTTCTTTCAACTTAAATTTGAAGCTTGCAACAATAGCAGACTACACTCATTCTGGTATATCGGGAAACGGTGGCATTCCCCGGGTGGTATTCAAACCATCAAACCCATTATTATGTAGATATTCATTTATAAGGTCGTTCCCCTCTCTCGTTCATCGTTCGATATCACCCTGTAACTATTTGAATATGCGAGTTGCCTTTATCTCCATTCTCAATCTCCTCATCTTAACTTTTCGTCTTAACATCAACGTTAATTTAAGCAACTCTCTTTATATATATATATATATAGGTAGAATTGTGATATTGAAACAACGTGGGTTGAGAGTCGAAAGAATATTGAAAACAAACCAAAGAACAAGTTATTAAGGAGGAACGGAAATAGTTGCTAGAATAAATCGTATTGTGAAGTGCAATAAGTTAGTTTGATTGTATACTGCAGCTGTGTTCTATTATGAGAAGAATATATTTTCTTATTTTTGTATTACAAATAGTCAGAATTATCATGATGAATATTTACAATAGTGTTTGACGTGCGAACGGAGTTTCGAAATATGAAGAGTAAATTTAAGTTGGATAGCATGGGAAATCATCAAAGCTATAGCCTAGGTTATTGCTTGTACAGTGCTTTTCACTGAAAGTTAATTGAACTTTATACCTTTGACCTTCGTCAGATTTGACCTATTTTCAAACTTGACCTGCGCCTTTAAGAGATTTACCTGTGCTATGAATTTGTTGATCCTACCTCAAAGCTATAGAAATTTATTACGGGTACAACATAATTTTTGATGACAACTACGACGACGACAGCGACTCCTATAAGTATGTCTCGCTCAAGCGAGACAATGAAAACCAATGTTATCTCATAGCAAAACACGAAATGGAATATGAACCAATCTCATAACGTATTACAATACAAAAATACGATAGTGTGATTGTTACACATTCATAAACATATTCGAGAATGTAGTGACTTGAAAAGTTACATTTTCCACTCTTTAATCCACAAATGAATTCGAGAAAAGAAAAGCACACAATAATTATATTCACATAATATAGGAAATTCTTTCAAAATTCTAATCTAATATTTCTATCAATAATAGTTTTGTTGATCGAGATATGCATTGAATTTTTTTTTAAATTCCGTACACAGATAAATAACTACACGATAAAATTGTACTCACTTGTGTTGTTCTTATTTTTCAAGCATCGTAACATTGTACTGACATGACTTAGTCTCTCTAACAATTGTGTATCACCACAGGAGACTCAGTGTATATTTTAATGGAATTCTATTAGTGAAGCTTCACTGATAACATCTATTTCTAGCACCATGATTCTCATACTGTAATTATATTTATTAATCTCAAAATTCTAAGAAATTATTGATATTTCAAAATTAATGATTAAAAGCAACATTTGTGATCATGTTTCATTCACATGTCGTTATTAAATTGATTATCATATATGAAACTAAGTCATGATTTTTACAGGAGTCATATTATTAGAGCATGTGACACAAAATATACTATTGTGAGATTCTCCTCATTATTCTCTCTCTCTCTCTCTCTCTCTCTTTCTCTCACTCTCTTCTTCTCTCTCCCTCTCCTTCTCAAGAAGTATTTGGGCCATTTAATTGGAGGGGGGCTAGCCCCCATCAACGGCTACGCCTAGGATCTAATTATATTAATAGTAGACATACGTCGGTTCTGATTTACGGATGGATTGTAAGATTTGTAGAGAGGATCTCAATATCCAGTAGCCAGTTTCGTTTTTGAGACAAAGTTTCTTATTTAGTATAAAATAAGAAATAATATTTGACGCTTACAATATCCTGTAAATGTCTCCCCTATAGTTATTTATCAATTAGTATCATTATCATTATTACCATTATCACTAGTATAATATTATTTTTTGAGGGGGCGCGTTTAATGAGGTGCCCCTTCAGCCCCCAAGCATAACCTCTGATCTCATCAGTAATAAACCTGCGTAGATTCTGGTTTACCGCAGCATTTAGCGAGGTTATCAGCAGACAGAATCTCTATCCAGTAGCCGTCTGGATCCTGAATAAAAGCCAACCCCTTCATCGGGCCTGAAAAGAGAAGAAGCAGTAAAGAAAAAATATATGAGTGATAGAATAAAGGGAATAAAAGAAAGGAGACGAGAGGAAAAAAAAAAGACAGCATTGAGGAAGAAAGATGAAGTAATAACAGGGATTATTGAAAACATGAGAAGGATAGGCATACAATTGGGTTTGTAAGACATACCAAACCTACAGTATATAGGATTATAAATAGATGAAGATGCCTAGCGGGAAAAAGAATGCAATCAACGATTTAGCGCCTGACAAAATTCAATCGATGAAAAGCGTTTACAATTATGAGTAAGTGAATTTGTTCAACATCAAAAAGAAGGGATGAACATTAAAACAAATATTAAAAATAAACCAGGATGCGTAAGGAATTGTGATTTAATAATTTCCACGACTTAATCTTGTTTTTGATCTATAAAATGGTAAATTAGGAAAGAGATGTAGGCACAAATTACCTTCATCAGGCTTCATGACAAACTTTACTCCTTGCGTTCGGAATCTTTCACATGCAGCATAAACATCTGGCACAGACAGTCCTATATGACCTGGAGAAAAGAAATATAGAGATGTTATTGTATCCATTCTTCGCGTCGATCAAATCATTCAGTACTCTGTTATTCTCCAGTATACAAATTGGTACACGAATATTATATCCGATATCCATACTTCTTTACATTCTCAGGTCAAGCATTTATTATAAATCTAGACTATAATTCAATTTGATTTACAGAAGAGAACTTGAGAATAGTCATCGAATTCTTTACTTACCGAATCCCAGGGGTTCTGTATTTCCGTTATGGTAACCTGTAAACGTCTCGTCTGTATCAGTGCCATAGATACTACACGGGAAAATGGAGAAAAAAATACTGCCAGTTTTTCGGAAAACAAGATGGTATACGCCTATACGCTGGCATACTGGGTAGTGGGTACACACTGAAAGTACCGTCGTAATCTTTTGATGATCATTATTGTTTATTCCTTTCTTTCCGACACGAAAAAAATGCCCTAGTGTTTATTACCCCAGGGGCGTATCCAGCCGGTGGCAAGGGAGGGGGCCCAATTCGTGAGAAAATATTTAGCGGCGACTCAACCGACCGGCCGAATAAGCGGAAGGGGGGGCGGGGTAGTAAGGACTTATTTTTTGGAGAAAACATTTAGCGGTGACTCAGCCGGCTGGCCGGATAAGCGGGGAGGGGGAGGTGGGGTGGTATGGAGCTCTATTTTTGATGGCTCAACACCCCCCCCCCTTAAAAAAAAAACATGAACAAAAAAAAATCCCTCTTACTATCTGAGTTCGATGGTGGCGGGCTGCATAAAGGTCCATCTTATTCTCTTCGTCTCATCTTTGGGGATAGCTGACTCCTCGGCGTAACCAAGGAAGAATAAAGAAAACTTCCTCTCAGGGAAGTCCAGTCTCGTGAATAATCTGAAGATTAAGAAATGAATCAAGGTTCACGTACTTAGATTGATTGTGATAACATCAATGCCAATATATAATAATAATAATATTAAGATATTTCTATACCGCAGATTGCATATTGCCTCTAAGCGGTAATTTAGAAGGAAAATGGTTGATAAGTAAAGGAAACAGAAGTTGCATTACGAATGCATTACAAATGCATTACAAATATATACACAGACAGCCTATGCAACAGTGGCGGATCATTGTCTGGCTGGGTGGAGAGGGGGCGTAGGCCTACTATAGACAAAAAATCTGTTACAATTATAGCAGGCGAAGAAACAAATATATAATATTATTAAAAAACAAAAAACAAAAATTGCCCCTTTAAAACTGTAAAACTGAAGTTATATATATATATATGTATGTTTCTTTCATTGTCCCCGATTATGCACTAAAAATGTTTACTACCAACCTCATACCCAGCACACGAGTGTAGAAATCGAGAGATTTGCGAGGGTCTTGAATGCGGAACATAGTTTGCTGCATGATGAAACCCTGTTTGTGGCAAAAAAAAGGTGATGCAAACTTCAAGAAGAGTATTCGAATTTGACAGTGTTTAAACATTGTCTCGAGACTATTCAAATGTTCAACTTATTCACATGCAATGTATTAAATATGTAAAAATCTGCAAGAGAGAGAGAAGAGGATAGATGGAGAGTGTGCGAGACAAAGCTAGAAAAAGAATGAGAGAGAGAGCGAGAGAGAGATGGAAGGGGAAAGAGAAGGGGGAGAGATTGAACGAGAGAGAGAGAGAAAGAAAGAAGGGAGCCTAAAAGTACCCCTCCCATCCCAAAATGGTGGTCCTGTCCTGTTAATTCGCATTGTGTCTGCCCAGTATAGGCCTATGACCGCCCCCCCCCCCACCCCTCCCAACGACGCAAGTTACCCTTCGATAACTGGAATCATGCGAAGTCATTGGTGTAAAGGTTATATTTGTTCTTATAAGTGATTTCTTTCAAGGTTTAGCGGCAATGAACTCTTTGACAAATATTTGATCATGAATCATATAATGACGAATGATTATGATAAATTCTATGAAGGCTACATGTACATGTATATACGATCTCACTTTATCTAGATCTACAAAAAGGCAATTACAAAAGTATACTAGGTCTAGGCCTACCTTCCCAAATAATATTGAAGAATTACAAAGTGTGATTTTTTTCTCACGAAATTTGGACAAAGCGAATTGTGTTAAATCTGAAAGTAATACTATAAGAGTACTTGAAGAAATATATTCAATACATGATCTAAAAGTATACGTTATTAGACTTTTACTCCCATAAAATCGCTAGTAATATCGCAAATGTATGGTCAAAACGGGCGAGACAAACCGTCTAAGATCCCTTGTTGACCATACATTGCGAGACAAACGAATATGACCAGCGATATTATTTTCGATACTACATCCGCAACGAGTCATATATTTAGCATTATAAACAAAACACATGTAATTACCTTTGTAGATGGGTCAGGGGTTGCACAGTACTGACTGACCTGCTCCGCTTGCAAGGAATTCACTTGCTCTGCCATATTTAGACTCTGGCGATGATATAATAGTTGATTTCTGATATGATACTTTTGTAGCAGCGTAAGATATACTGTTTCATACCACCTTTACAGCTGTATCTGGTACACCTTTTGATTCGGGCGAGTCGTGTACTATTGGGATATATACAATATAACAACACTCGCAGATAGTATGCATCTCGGTTACATCCGTATAGTTCCACTGTTTGCATTAGTTTAATTTTTCATGGCTGAGTAAATATGAATGAATTTCGGAAAATGCACAAGGCCGTTTCGGGCCTTATTTTTTTTAGACCTCCAATGCCATTTCCACATTGTGACGTAGATCCTTTTATGGGGAAGTGCAAGGGATTTGGTAATTTGGTCTGGTAGAATCCGGAACATATATTGACATCAAATGTCCCTTTTCATTTCATATTAATATGATAAAAGCTCTAGTAGGACCATTAACTTAATTCAATCATCGGATATGAACTAAAATCATAGATGTGGTTTATGAGCTTGCCCTCATCAACATTCTTTTAAAAATGAAACGCATTTAATTTGGCATGTTCACATATTTGTAGCCCTTTTCCAGGAAAAGATGAATCACGGTACTGAACAGTAGCGTATCTAAGGCTTGGGGTTTTTTTTTTTGGGGGGGGGGGTGATGGTCAGCCAATAATGAATAAACAAACTGTCGAAAAGGGAGGAAAATATCGAGACTGAGAGAAAAAAGAAAAGAGAAATGCTGGAAAAAGAGAAAAATAAAGAGACGAGGGAGGAGAGAGGGAGAGAGGGAGGGAGAGAGGGAGGGAGAGAGAGTCAGAGAGAGACAGAGAGAGAGAGAGAGAGAGGGGCACATATGCGTGGGAGAGGGAGCAAAAAGGGGAGTATCAAGTTAAGTGTGTGACAAACTATCTTGAAAAGAAGGGCAACTCTTCTCTTTACTCTTCTTTCTCTCTCTCTCTCTCTCTCTCTCTCTCACACACACACACACACTGTCAATCTATTATTATGCTTGGTACATCTCTTTCCTACCTTCTTCTTGATTTTGTTTTCTCACAAGAACAATAATACAAGTAGATTTATCCTTTTATTTCAGAATAGTAATCAATTTTTTTATTTCATATCAAAATGCAAGAAACAAATGATCTCCCTTCATGACAGTTTATACATTTGTACAAATAAATTTCAGGTTGTACTTCTAATGGAAAAAAAAGTATCATGAAATGCAAAAATAATTATATTTTAATACATAGTTTACCTCTGCCCTAATGCCAAAATGGTATAATATTTAAAATCAATAACTCCCGGAAAGTCCTGAAAGTATTCACACAATTATACATGGGTTGTACATGCATGTACATTTAAATGTCTTTTTATTTCATATTCAAAGAGACAATGAAACAACAAAGGAAATAAAATCTTTTAAAATACAACATTTTAAGATGCTCTTCACTGAGGTATGATTGTTCACATAACATGATTAAAATCGAGATGTCACTTACAGCACTTATATCACCTTTCAAATGCAACAGAATAGCCAAGTTCAACTTGAACTCTGCATACAGCGGATTGACGAAAAACATCAAATTTTGTTATTGATAAATTATGTTTAATAATTTTCACATTCATAAGGTACTGTCCTATCAAAGCACGATATTATTTGAGTACACAAAGCAAAAATTGATAATGCATGAGATTGAAATCCATATTTCTTGAAAATGTTGTGATCGTTGGGCTTTGGGAGCGATGACATGTCCCAAAAGAGGTGGAGCCACATACTGAATGGTGACGCTGCAGCTCATATGCAAATGAGGCAATCCGCGCATGCTACCTTGTCGACTATACTACTTCATTTGTCTATGGTCCAACCCCAAATCAAATAATGCTCTTATGTGTCGATTACACCTCGGCTTTGTGATTGTAGCAATAGTATTTCAATTATCTTGCGTTATTCCAGCCACCGTCGGACAAAGTCTGGCAATACAGGAGGGTGTGCGTACATGTATTTGTACACCCAGCAGTAAACAAAATAACTGGTTCCATCATTCTATCTTGGCCAGGTTGTTGGCACTGAGGATCTCAATCCAGTATCCATCGGGATCTTGAATGAAAGCGAGTCCCTTCATTTTACCTGAAAGATAACAAAAAGAAAGAAAATAAACAAACAAGGGTTAAATAATTAGAAAAAAAAACATTGTTAAAAAGCAGAGAAATAAATGTTGATAAATTCACATCAAAAGGAGACACATCCATACAAGCAACTGCTGATAGAACAAGTGGTTCATCAATAACATGATATTCTGTAAAAAGGCTTTGTTTTAAATAGGATACCTTAATCCACCTGGGATTGTATCTTAAAAATTATGTTATGTTCATTTTTGGTGAAAATATTTTTGTGTCATAATAATTTTTTTTTTAAATTGCAACTGAATTATCTTGTTCCCATAGGCTTAATAGGCTCCTAAGAAACTAGAGAAAAGGCCCAGATTGAAATCAATTTCAATGGTCTTAGTTTACTGTATACTCAAGAATCCTGACTGAATTAAAATAACAATTAAAGAAAAATGAATATGATTGCCACTGTTTTTCTACAATAAGTTAAAATTATATATACAAAATAGTATCCACTAGCACTTTTCCAGATTCTAACCCTTGCATTCCTTCAAAAAAAGAAAAGCATACACGAATGTAATTGAAACTCCTTGAATAAACCAACAAGAGAGAAAATAAAAGGTTAATAAAACAATAAAGTGATTCATATAAGAATATTAATCTGCTGCAACATTCTCCAATACAATGTTTTTTTTAAAGCTAAATAATAATATTACCATCGTACTTCTTGAAGTCAGTATTGTCAGTATTCATGTTTTTACTTCCAAATAAAGAAAATACAAATTAGCCTCGTTAAGTAACTAACAAAGTTCAGATACACAGACAGTACATAGTACAAGTAAGGTCAGTTGAACAGAATGTTCTCACCTGCATCAGGCTTCTTGATGAAGTTCACTCCTAGCTTCTCAAACCTCTCACAGGCAGCATACACATCAGGTACAGATAAACCAATGTGACCTGTCATTGGGAATTATTATGAATAACATTAACGTAAATGTTTTTGCTAGAATTAGAATATATTTGGGGCCTTTTTACTACCGGTATGTATATTTGTGCATTGTGTCAATGTCATGTTATGTTTTTCCAATTTTTCACCAATTGTGAATATACCAGTACCTGTAATTATTTCCTATTTCAATGTCATGCTTTTGATGTCTTTTTATACATGATTTTAATGTAAAACGCAATATATGTAAAATCCCACAATGAATTTCCATGTCATTGTTGGACGAAATAAAATTGAATTGAAAAATTGAATTTTTGAGTTTATTTTCAATAAGTCTTTTATTTCTTAGTTAAAAGCACTCATTTAATATGTTTTACAATGGTTTGTCAGATTTGTCTCTGTAACATAACGTGCTTGTTTACACATGTTCCAATTTTTACAATGTATGCTTGTGTATTATTTAAAGCTTGTGTATTATTTCAAGTAAGTGCTCGATGTCCAGAGCAGATGATACATTTTTTCTGTCAATCAAAGGTTTGCTGATAACATCTTGTTCATGAAGGCTTATATTGCTTTTTCTTACTTTTTCAAACATACCGGTAAATCTAAGGTTCCTTCCTGAATTCACATCAGTAAATATGACATTTAATGAAAGCTACTCACCAAATCCTTTAGGTTCCTTGTTACCATTATGGTAGCCTTCAAATTTATCATCTGAGTCTGTTCCATAGTTACTAAAAGGTGATTAAAGACAAAAAGAAATACATGAATATTGACAGGGCGATATATAGTAAAGCACCTAAAACATATAAACAAAGTTCCCCATATTCAATATGTGATTAGAAAACAAATGATGTATACAACAAAAATTAGTCTGGATTACTAATTCATATGTTAAGGTGTACTGCAATCAACTGTACGGCTCAGTCCAATTTTCTATAATTATTTTCCTTGATGTTCATGACATGTACAACGCAGAAATTAATGCAGCAATGTCACACAGGATGGTGAATGTCTATCACATATTATCTTTTCCAACAGCTTGTATATTGAATATGCCATCTAATTCTTTTCTCTGAGAAAAATGGGCAAGCGGATTTTTAGCACCATTGCTTCGACAAATCATAAATGCTAGTTCTTACTATGTAAGTTCTATTGTTCCAGGCTGCATGAATGTCCATTTAACCCTCTCCTTCTCATCCTTGGGGATATCAGCTTCATTGGCAAAGCCCATGAAGAACAGGGAAAACTCCATGGAGGGGTAGTCAAGCCTTGTCAGCAACCTGAGAAAAAAATACAACA
Source organism: Strongylocentrotus droebachiensis (assembly GCA_035222895.1). NCBI lineage: Eukaryota > Metazoa > Echinodermata > Echinoidea > Camarodonta > Strongylocentrotidae > Strongylocentrotus > Strongylocentrotus droebachiensis. The sequence goes on along the minus strand of JAVYIG010000609.1, from coordinate 488,594 downwards.
ACAACATAGAATCATAGAGGTAAAGATAGCATAAATAGTAACTGAACTAAGAATTCAAGTCGGTATTAATCAAAGAATTATCAATTATAATATCTTGACTCTAAAGGTGTCAGAGTTTTCAAGAGTTACTGCTTCATTGTCAGTTTACAATACAGCCAATATCAGCTTATTAGAAAAAAGAAGAAAAAGAAACGAACAAAAAACATCTAAACCTTTGAAGATAACAAACTCCATACCAACCTTTACTTGTTTCACATTTCAATTCATGTAATAACAGTAATCAATTACATGTCATTAAATTAGAATTTTCTTATGACCCCAAACACCTAGCCAAAATCTAAATTTGTAAACAGAATAATGGGCATGTCTTTTTTTGTTCAACATCTCAAATAGGTTTCCACACTTTTATAACAACAGGGCCTTTTCATAACCTCTTTTCAAGTCTTTAAATTTCAATTGGCATTTCTTAACTAAAAATGAATTTTAAATGGGTTGAATTTGTTATTCAATGATTAAATGAAAACAAACTATACAGTACCTCATTCCAAGCACTCTGGTGTAGAAATCAAGCGACTTGCGTGGATCTCGAATTCTGTACATCGTCTGCTGCATAATAAAACCCTGAAGAGGAGGAGAAAAAAATGAAGAAGAGAGAAAATCTTTATACATTGTTACTGGATGATTCTGTATGATTACATCCAATCGTACTAAGTACCTCAAGGCCTATTCAAGCCAAGAAAGAAGGATCATACATCATTTCTGCGGATCGCAAATATAAAGATAAAGTTGAGTTCTGGTCATGCGATTGCATTGTTAAAGAAACAGTGTGGAATCGATCAGAAAGGGTTGATCATAAGGTATTGGTGTGTACTGCAAGGTTCTGAAGTCATCAAAATGATAAGAAATTTGGCCCAGTCTTGGTAAAGTTACAAGCATTGTACACACAAAGATGTATATGGGGCTACACAAAAATGTGGCATAAAAATCGGTCCCGATTTGTATGCTGTTAGATGCCATATTAATATTAAAGGTAAAGACCAGTTTTGGAAACGCCCCCCTCTCAAAAAATGAAATGGAAGCTCTTATTACCAAGCATGTGAAAGAATATGTTTTGACTAATACGTGATCATACAAATTTTGCCGAGAAACCGCCTACTAATTGATATATTTGGGAAATTATTATATCTATTCGGACCTGATAGATATAAAGCACGTGTCGCGCACGTGTGTGTAGTCCCATATACGTCTTTCTGTGTACCCAGTGCTTGTAACTTTACCAAGACTGGGCTAAATTTCTTATCATTTTGATGATTCCAGAACCTTGCAGTACATGCCGTTTCTTTTACAATGCGATCGCATGACCATAACTGGTCTTTATCTTTAAAAGGCGTTTATGAAGAGCCATGTTTTTCAGGAAACTTTTTTAACATGTTCTCCCACACATTCCACACTTGCATAACAACAATGATAATGCTCACAAATTATTTTTCACCTCTTCCCAGAACTCAACCTTCTCTTTAACTTCATGCGAACAGATATTTATATGCCAATCATTTGCAATATTCGTAGAAATTGAAGATTTGATTAGAGTAAAGTACCCGGTAATCGGTCAGCTCCGGTTTTCGGCCAATTGGTTGGATACATGGTAAAATCACTTTAAAATACATCGCATAATAGCATAACACATATCCCACACATACCATACCATGCCAGTGTCACTGAAGAACCACATTTGCAATGAAAAATATATCCTAAAATATCACATTTTAGCGATGTAATCGGCGGTCCCGCTACCCAAATCTGAAAAATCGAGTTTCTTACGCGTGTATGTAAGAAATATGGGTACCATAAAATGAGCTTTATTTCAAGTATTTTTCAGATATAGAGCCCGATTTTGTGCTGGTCGCAAGCTCAAAAGTACCTCATCGCATGTATTAAATCAATGCAGCCGCACACCGCGACGCACACACGATATGTCCGTCTAATTCAGATTCCAACTTCCGATCACTGCTGTGCCTGTATTCGGCCAGGCGAGCACCCGGGAGCTCGGGCGTGGGATAGCTGCTCCGCCCGCTTGTGCTATACATCAGCGCAGAAACGCACGGCGCGCGCGAGCGCTTCCTATTGACTTTGTACATGCGGCCGTAAACTGAAACGCTCGGCCGATAACCGGCTCCAAAACAGTGAAAATTGAAATGAATATTGTCATGGCAATTCGTGATTTTTTTGGGGGATTCTTTTTTTGTTTAAATAATAATAATATTTGCTTCATGATTTGAACAAGAAATGATAATAAATAGGAAGTAAAGAGTCCAATAAATAGGATTTTGTCTTAAGTGGCCGAAAACCGGGTACTTTACTCTATGCCCTTATTTTAGTGCTAAAGATGCCTTGCACACATTTATTGAGCCTCTTGTCCAACAAGAATAAACAGATTTAAAGTTCCATTTTCTGAAATGTCGAAGTGAAACAAATAAATACATATTGTAGGGAACTAGGCCAGGGTCTAGGGATGACAAAATGAGGTCTAAATGCATGTTAAATTTAAAACTAAAACAAAGTAAAATTAAATATTTCTAACCAAGAATTTATACCTGAGTTGATGCATCAGGTGCAGAGCAGCATGTTTCTACCTCCTCAGCCGGAAGAGCATTCTTTGATTCGGCCATCGCTGGTTCGTTTCTTTCATAAATCAAAATAGAAATCAAAATAGAAATTCATCAAATAGAGTCAGTCAAGCGGGCAGTCAAGTTCTACGATACTGTCACGTAATGACACAGCACTTACCATTGCTAGTTGCATGCTGTGCATTGCCGATAGAAAGTCACGTGACCAACCTGCCTTTGTCAGGTGACACCTACCCCCCCCCCCTTGCACTTTACAGAACGAGCGATTCTGAAGTGCTGTTTTGTTCCGATTATATGGTATTTAAATTGATTTAATGCACACTGGGTAGCATCATTTGCTTGCATGCAATTAGGGTAAGCTAACTTGATTTAATTTAAAGCAGTCATTTTTAAATGTGAAAGGTACCTGGTAGTGGCTATAGCTCTTGTGATTGTGGCTGTGGTTACCTGCCCCGGTCTCTGGATGAGGAAATGATACACCGGTCGGTACGCTCTCCGTGATATGACGGCCGTACGGAGGCTACGTGTAGCGAGAAGGCGACTTATTGAACTCGTCATGCTCATGGCCATGGCGCATTGGTGCCTTGGTTAAGTCCACACAGACAGTGCCTCAATTAAATGGCACCCATACTCCTGCGTAAAGAGAGGGGGAACATAAAATCTAAAATGTGTTCGTAGATGTAGTCACCCTTCGGTTATCCTTTACTTTAGTATGTTTTATTATTTCTGGATCCTAACAGTAACACCATTGACTTTAATACTCCTACATACATGCACATAATCAGGTCTGTATGTTGTGTAGTTTTCATTGGGCTGTGCACAGGACGCACACGCGCGGGTTATAAGGTAGAGTCATAAAGCATTAAAGGACTACAATACAGACTTTGAACTTCTTGTTTCTAAAGTAACATTCTTTGGAACTTCAATTGACATTACATTTTTAATTGGGATAGGAACTTCCAAACGTAATGATTCATTTAGCATTTTAAAGCTGAGAATCAGACAAATACTAATATATAATCTATCTGGCGAATTTGTTGGTGGTTTTGTGGCACTTTATCTGACCAGAATTTCATTTGGGAAAAGCCCTTGTAGATAAGTAACTGTCTGGTATTGGAAATCTTTAATAAAACTGACATTTGCCAACCTTCACCTTACCCAGATACTTGAACCACAGTGGAATAAATAGACACCTTTCCTCACAATCTGGGTTATCCCCAGTTTTCTTATCTAAACTTAACGATTTGATTCATAAATTGAAAATATGTGAAAGAAAATAAATCAAATTTTCCTGTACCCAACTATAAAAATAACGGAAAATCAATGTGAAACTTATAAAAATATAAGGACATACCTTCAGCTAATCTATCCGGTTTTGTATTTTTGGGAAGCTACTGCTTGTAATGAGATCAGCAATCGCACACCGACTGCATTGCGTAACTCTTTCAAACTATGACATACAATATGCACTTCAGTCTCCATTTTAAACAGAGATATGTCAGTGGACAAACGTTGATATCAGAGACTGAAGCCTTTGGTTTAGGAAGCCCCTGCTTTATGAAACTTATTTGGCCTGAAATTTTTAAAGATAAATCTTAACGTTATTTAACGCATCTAATTGTGTCTTCCTGGATTTTTCTGTGAAGAGACTACATCACTACAACACAAAATGAGTTGGCTTTGTGCTGCCTTCTCATACCGAGAGCTACTGAAATGATATTTGATTATTATTGTATCAGTATGGGCATAGAGCAGTTAGCACCAATGTATCAAGAATATTTCATGAATGGACCAGAGGTCTACATTACACCTGTTCTAATACCTTTGTATTGTCTCTACAGGTGTCATTGACTGACTGAGCTGTTGCCAAGCACTATAGAGTTTGAAGATGGCAGATTATGGTGCACGCAAACGACAAGAGCAGGTAATTAAATTCTTAATGATCAAGGAAAAGCAACTCTAGAAGAAACAGAGCCAAACTATATTTTATTTAAGAGCCCTCATGAAGTAATAATAATAATATTCCGCTTTTTTATAGTGCTTAATACATCTACATGCATGATGTCTCCAAGCGCTTTACAGATATATTTTTACCTCGGTCATTGGATTCAATACTTGCCCGCACACACTGTGCCTATTCTCCACTCCCTGGGGAGCATTCCAGCCAGGCGTTACTTGTCGCTCAAAACTGTTTGACCAACAATGACGGTCCCATCATACCGGGTACCCATTTAACACCTGGGTGGAGAGTAGCAAGTGCAGGTTAATATCTTAATTGCCAAAGGATATTAGTGCCGTGTCGGGATTTGAACCCTCGACCTTCGCATCTCTAGTCAAGCGCCTTAAACCACTCGACCACGACACTCCTATGAAACTTTTTCATATTTATTGGTCAACTGTGTACCGGTAACTGTAACGGATGACTTATGAATTATTGATTTCTAACTTAAATGATTGTAAATATAACTGTATGTACTTTAAAAAAAAAAGGATTTCTGAATGAACATGTTATTGCTTGTGAAAGTTTGTTTGCCTTAAATTTCTGCAAAAAAAACATATTACATAGAGGTTAAAAAGTTACAAAGTCTTAAGTCACAACGCCTTGAAAATCATGAAAGACTTTGATTGCACTTATTGTGTTTGAAACAAAAAATCTTTGTACTTTTTCTACAGGGCAAAATATTTGAATGCTCTGAATGCAAGTTGAGATACAGCTTTCGAACAAATCTCTGTCGCCATAGACGAACTATCCACAAGAAGGAGACAAAGAGAGAGAGGACCACCTGCACCTTTCCTGGATGCTCTGTGAAGTTCTATCATCGGACCAAACTTTTGTCTCATCTTCAACTGGCTCATGGTCAAAACACAGAAAAGACAGATCTAACTTTCCCCTCAATAGACAAGTTTCTATCGTGGAAAGAGCGAGAGGAAGCGGAGAACTTTCTTTGTTTTACAAAGCAGGGAGGGGGTCTCAATTATCATTCTGTCATTCATCAGCACTACATCTGCCAGAGAGATGGAAAGTCCAGGAGACACATCTCCAAAAGTTATCCAGGCCCGAAGACGAATAGGACACTTCGGAGGGGTGTTGTAAAAACAGACTTGGTGTGCCCAGCCAGAATGTTAGTTAGACAGTGCAAGAAGGATGGGAGAGTGAATGTTTCATATTACAAGTCACACTCTCACCCTGTCTCGCCCGATGATGTGGTGCATCATCCTCTCCCAGAGTCTGTGCGGCAGGACATCAAGAACAAGCTTGCGTCTGGCATGACAGCCAATCAGATCTACCAGCAATTTCAGGACCAAAGCTGTGGCCGTCTGCCCTCATCCACCATGCATGACATCAGATTGAAGCATATAAACAAACCCCAGATTCGTGCCATTCACCAACGTCTTCAGAGGAACCCAAAGGAAGTCGTCCAATCTCAATCAGACCCTGCATACAACGTTGTGGTAGAGGTACTCCACATTGCTGATACTTGTAATACCAGTAATGGTAGAGAAAGTCCTGATATAAATGTACAAGCTTCGGAGCAACAGAACATCCCATTAGATGTAAATACAGAGAGTGGTAACATTAAACAAGAACTACTGTTTTCAGAACCTGTGGTTAATCCTTTATGTGAAGCTACTGTGTCTCTGGACTATGGACCCAGGCTTCAAGGAATACTAAGTGAGATCTTGGTGTTGATGGAGAATGAGAATGTTAGGAAGACTATGTTGCCCTGTGTGATGGAAGATCTGGAAGGCATGCTCTCTCTCTGTCGTCAAGAAGCAAACTCCCACAATGCGAGGCGCGATGAGGAAATGCTGTCCTTGGAAAAACATAATTAGCAGTGTGGAAACATCCTCTTATTAAGTCTTGGGATCTTATTGTGTAAACTCTATTGCATCTTGATTTTTAAAAAAATATTTTTTTGTGAGGACCGATTCAGCCTTGTTTATCTGTAATGCAGTATACAATCTTAAATAAAAATATTTAAAAAAGAAAATGGATAATGTAACAACTCTCTTGCTATTACAAGCAAATTTCAACAATTGATATTTCATATATCCCTCATTTGTTCTTAACTCGTCAAGTTGAAAGGAAAATTGAATTGACTTCCCCCTATTGAGCTATCATTTTAGATTCTATTCTTGCCCTAGGCTTGTTTTCTTTATTATTAGTAGAAATATTATTAGTATTATCCAATTATTTCATTTAAATTTGTATGGAATGGGAATTCCATTTCAGTTAATTATACATGCTGTGATGCATGCTACCTTCAAGACATACGTTGTATGTCTCCCCTGCTTGATTTGTGCATACTGCCATCTTGTGTCCAATATGATTTAAATATAGAAGTCTAAGGCATAAATTTGTCACTTTAGTCTTCAATATGTATATCTCATCCTTTTGCACAAGTTCTGATCTACATGTAGATATTTGTTTTATTTTATACCATGATCTAAGGCACTTGTTACATGTTACTTTGTTTTAGCCCCACCATCCCCTTTCCGTGTGTGTGTGTATTGGGTTTTTACAGACGTGTATCAATCAGATATGATTATTTACGTCTGGGGACCGACCTTTAAACGTCACCATCCGAAAGACGTGACTCAGTTTCGAACCTGCGTCCTCTGCTGAATCAGTTTGTAACTTCCACTTTTAGCTGGATTACAGGCGCACGCCACAACGCCTTGCCTTAGACCACTTTATTTTAAAATGTTTCCAGGGAATCATCTAAACTGTTCTTCGAAAGGGTCCACAATATATGCGGATTTTAGTTATGTCCTTGGTGTTGACATTAGCAGTAAACATGACAAATTTATAACTTATTTGTTTCTCTGTTTTAAATTTTATGTTATTAGATGTAAATTTCTGCAAACTAACCTAAATTTTCAAACTTTTATTAATTTTCTAAAAATGAAGCTAAAGATTGAAAACAGGATTGCTGATAAGAAGAGGTAAATTGAGGCTGCATTAAAAAAAAATGGCTGTTTCAGTTTTAGACCATTAAGGTCCCCCCCCCCCCCCAACCTCTCCAAAAGAAGACAAAAATATTGTGTACAGTTGGTATAGAGACATTTTGTGCGTATGTGCGTGTGTGTGTGCTTTGTTTTGTGATGTTTTGTGTAGTGATGTATTGATGTATTGAGGTTAACGTAGTGATGTGTTGGGTACTTTTATTCCTTTCCATGTTTTTTAAATAATGTTATGGATATTTTTGTTTGTTCATTCACTTTAGTAGTACACTGTAGATCAGTTGCTACTAAAGCCTACTATGCAGATATATTGTATGCAATTTTTTTTTAGATATATATGTTTTCATATGCTGCCTAACCTGTACTTTGTGTTGTGATAAAGTGTTTTCTATTGAATAAAAACACACACAAAAAAAACAGTTTTTATAGATTTATATTTTTGTAATTATTTTTGTTGGCAACTTGCATAGTTTTGTAAATTTATATCTTTTTCTGAGATCCTTTCTGTTAAGTTTTTATTTGGTGACAGATAAAGAAAGCTAGAAAAATGTGTATTTATAGAATATTAAACTTATGAGATCAGATACCTTTTGAGTTCGTTAGACATAATAGGATAGAGAGAGGTAAAAGAGAGAGAGAGAGGGAGAAGGAGAGAGGGAGGGAGAGAGAGAGTATGGATACATGATACAGAGATGAAGCAATAGAAAGTATGATGTATAATATATTGATCTGTAACAGACTCAATGGCATGCTTTTCTTCAAAATATGACTTATCATTTTAAGAAGGTGACAACATGCAGTCTTTTCTAGAGCCTGGTCTATTTTCTTACTCCAGATTCAAAATCTATCATCTATTATTTTTTCATCACATTACAATTTTATAATTAATATGCCTCTTTCTTTGCCTCTCCTATGTTGGCAATATCCTCTCACATTCTGTATCTCCATCTTGCATTTAATATCTTTCTGCCTCTCACACTCCCATTGTCCCTGATCCTCTTTCTGTCTGTCACTTCCCCTGTACATGTATGTATACTCTCTCTCTCTCTCCCCTACCACCCTCCCCCCTCTCTCTCCCCTACCCTATATATATCTCTCTCTCCCTACCACCCTGTTTCCCTCTCCCTCTCATCTCTCTCTTTCTCTCATCTCTCTCTCATCACTCTCCCTCCTTACCACCCCTCTCTCTCTTTCACTCCCCCTCTCTCTCTCCTCCCTCTCTCTATTATTTTTTCTGTATCTGTTATCAGGCAGAACTACATTGATATTCACATATCACTATGAGGATAGCTTTCAGTGCATCATGTACTTTTATTGACAAATTGCAACAAGATAAAGCAATGGTAACTTCAACAAGAGCTGTAAATAAAAAATGATCAGTAAATAGAAAAATAAATAAAAACACAGACTTAGTGTATGAGAGACATTGCACAAATATATGTGCACTGACAAGCTGAAAATAAAAATACCATAAATTGTAATAATGATGTGATTTTTCACATGAGTTGCTTCAAGTTCCAGAAGATAAGTGATTTAGCCAAGAATTTGACAAATGTTAAAATGATAAAGATAAAAAAAAGTGATTAAGAGCGACAAACCTTGAAAACCTTATTTTCCAACATCCTTATTTTCTGTGTACATGTCTAACAGAAAATCCTTTGTATACTACAGAAGACCACATTGAATTATGAATGTTTGTCTTTTATATACGATTCTTTGCACATATTTCCTCAAAGTACATTTATTTATCCGCTTTCTTTTCCACATAAATGCATGAGATAGAACAAGTAGTACAAAATGCAAATGTAATATTTGCATGCTTTGAAAAGATGTTGTTGAAATATAAAAACTTCACCATTGCAAGAATAAATACACCTCTATTTTACAAATTTGAGCATATAAAAAACAGACTATCAAAAATATTGATGTACACATTGTCATCTTACCTTTAAACAAAAATTAAAATCATATTCCAAGCAAAAGAAATATCATTCTTATGTCAACAACATGTACACTGTATATGTAAAAATACAACAGTGAGAGAAGAAAAAAAATGTATTTCAATTTCGAAATAAATAAATAACATGGAGTAGTCCTGCATAAAAAGCCAAATTAGCATATGATTTTCATTCAGAAAATTTGCTGTCGATATCCTTTTACATGATTACAGCTTTTGCAATCTGAATTCTCTGATGATATTCTTATTGAACACTGTCCTCTTTTGTTCAATGATGGCAAAGATCGGCAATACCCTTCCCCCTTCTAATTGAAAACGTATAAATTGCACATTTCATATTTCCTTGATGTACACAATGTACATAATGCTTTTCTTTCTCTTTGTGATGCTTTAATGCCTACATTCTCACTTTCAAATGAATTTGCTTCTATTCCATCACTTACTGTCACTACAAATACTAACCTTGCCATTCAAAAGATTTGTTGGTACACGTATCTCAACAAGATAGTACATGACATCAAATCATATAATGAATGAATGAAGATACATGTAACCAACTATAAATCAATTTTCCCTCGCAAAAATGGACATGATCTCTTTGGTACAAACATTTGAAAAACAAGATTGCACATAACACTTTTTTTTTTGCTACAAAAATACAACCTCTATGATGTCATAAGAAGAATAAAATCACAACAATTCTAGTTTCAGAACATAAAGAATGGTAACCCCTAAGTTAGCACCACATCACGAGACTTGCAATGTACATGTATATCAACCTCAATCAGCTGTTCAATAACCCTCTGACCAAATAAATTTCCTGTTCAACCTTAAATAAAGCATTCATACAAAAGCAAGGTGCCTTTAAAACCCACATTCATAATCCTTCATACCATTCAAAGAAATAGTCAGGTTTTAATCGTCATTTACTTGTTTTTTCAGAACTTTCATATGCAACACTTTATGCAATCCCCCGCAGAAGATCTTATTCTTGGTTTATCCCCATTTGTTAATTGATGGTGGCCGATCATATGAAAATCCTACCAAGTCCATTTAAAGAAATAGTCAGGTTTCAATTGACATTTTCTTTTCTCACATTTAATCGGCCCTTGTGATTAACTTTGATATATCTAACTTACAATTATAATGTAACCAAGTCTGCAATTCTTTTCTAGATATCAACAGATGTTTTGAAAATTTAAAATTGCATGTTTGGATATCTTTTTATGGGTTCAAAATATTACTTCACTACACTCTAAAATTGAAGAATGTCAGCACTTGTCAAAAAATCCCTTATTAAGTGAAACTTATTCTGTTCTTAATCTCTCATATCAGGAACTACAAAAATCGTTATTCAGGCTATGATTTCTGTCAGTACCTTAAAGTTTAGAAAATTTATTTATGGTACAAATTCTTACTTTCAAAATGTCTAAAATGCACACCAAGTACTGTACTTGTAAGATTAGTTTACAAAAAACTCTTTTCCTCTGGACAGTTGCACTCCCTGTATTCTTCTCGTGATGATCTGAAAGATACTGTAATACAAAACACTTTTGAATCAATCACATCTGATAACTGAAGTTCAAACTTCCTCAACTTGAATAGGTTCTGTGAAAGGAACTTGTGCTGGTTCCTTCTCCTCTTCAATCTGAACAGAGGCCTTACTGTTTCCAAGGGAAGTTTGTCTCGTTTCCACTTCACCATCTTTAAAGTTTGTCTGGTTGTTGTTTTTGAGAGCCATCTCTTGCTCATAGAGCATTTGAAGTGTCTGTAGATTTCCACAGAGACTATTTGTCCTGCTCAAGGCAACAGACATGCGTGAGTTCCTTCGCTCATGTACTGCATTGGAGTTGGACCGTACCGATCCCTTTTTGCACGGCCTCTGAAAGCACCTTAAAATTCGCCTGAATGCTGCTCGGAAGTCCTGATTGCGAAACGCATAGATCCATGGATTGAGGCAACTATTCAGCAAAAGCAATAGTCCTGAGTAGTTGTGCATTGTCAGGAATTGAGAAAACGCTTTACAGAAGACTTCAACCACCACCGTCGTGATGAATGTACCCCAGGTTAAAGTAAACACACCCAGAATAAGAGCCAGTGTCTTCCAGTACTTGTTTCCTTTAAAAGTGTTATAGTTTTTGACGGCACCAGGGAACAGCGAGAACTGGACTGCTGAAATAGCTCTGGTGTGGTGTCTGGCAACCAGCATCACACGGCAGTAGCAGAAGAACATACACACCAAGGCAGGTAGGAAGATGGCTATGACCTGGGCAAGGGATGTGTAGTTGTGGTAGAAGTTGAGCGAACACAGCATCTCCATACTGGTACCTGGGAGAGGAATGAACCATCCTATCATAGGGATAACGGATATGACGGTAACGTAGATCCACACCAGTAAGCAGATGACGGCAATGTGGACCGATGTGATGCGTGCAGAGTACTTCAGAGGCTCGACAAGTGCGGAGTAGCGGTCATAGGCGATGATGCTGAGACTAAGCACGGAGACACCGCTGAAGAGCGACATCAGGCAGTATGGCAACAAGCACAGTACCCCTCCCGTCTCACTCAAGAAGTTGAATGCAAAGAGGACAAGGGTCATGATGGCCACACCTAGGTCAGCCACTGCAAGGTTCATCAAGATGTAGTTAGGCGGTATCTGCAGCCTCTTGAACTTGGCAACCGAGACGATGATGAGGATGTTGCCAATGAAGGTAATGGTCATGAGGATAAAGATGATGCCCAGGGCAATGTAAGACTGGAAACCCCACTCAGAACCAGCACCTTCTGGAAAGAGTGTGGTCGCGATGTCCTGGCTGCTGCCATTACTGCGAAGGAGATGGGAAATGGGCGTGACTGTTGTTTCTTGCATGATGATGATGATGGCCTGATCCTCACTGAGGTTGGTGTGTAATGAGGATAGATGTAACTGCTTCATTTCTAGTCATTCCTCACTCTCTCATCCCATCAGCAGTCTTCCCAAAAGAAGGTGGTCAACTGAGTTCAGTTGGTCCCGGTTCAGTGATTAAGGGATCTGAAAGACAAAATAGGGAAAGTTTGATTAAATTTCAGAGAATTTTTGAAAACTATTTTTCCACATTCTATCTCAAAATAAAAATTTAATTGATGCATACTTTATGAATTTCTAAACAAAACGGAGTAGAAAAAACAAACGCATACATGTATCAATAATCAACTGATCTCGGTGAGTATCTCTGAGTTATCATGACTCATGTTTTTAGCTAATCAGAGTTGAACAATGCTCATTCAGCTACTCTTCCTCACACATTTCCTACTTAGTCTCCATTCTAGACACGACACGGTATTTCTTGTTCGAAATGAATTGTAGATATCTTTCATCAAATCAAATTAGCTGAGGCAGGGAAGTAACCGTGGACAGAAATCTTGCGGGGACAGGCCTTGGGTTACAATAGGGGGATGAAAATAACATCAAGGGTCACGGCCTTTGGGTGTCATGTCTGAGTGCTAGACTGGTTTTACATGGGGCATGCATGGGGCTCAATGGGAGGATGCAGTCGAGGGTCTCCAGTATTAGGGAACATTACATGTCTTTCCAAAATTGGCACTGAGCCCTGCCCACGCCTCACATTCCCTAAATAGAAATGCCCTGACGCAACCAACGTAAGAAATAATTGTTCTCTGATGATTCTAGAATGTGGCGAAATTAACAATGATCTGACTCAAATTCTATTTTGAGAAAGTAACAACTTATATTTATGATACATTTTTACAGGCATAAAAAATGCACTACAGAGTAGAGAAATTGATTGCCATTTTGTTTCAAATTGGATCCTTGTACTGCAATCAACGTTTCATAATATCACATCTCAATTCATGCAGTTTTATATTACGCTTCATTCCCCCATGTACATTGTATACTGAGAGCGACAAACTAGCAATTGTTAATACCTAGAATATCCTGTATTTACAGATGTATCCCCCTGCCCCACCCTTTTTTTTTTTTTTTTGTACAAGTGAAGCTGACCAAGACAATTGTTCGTAAGGGCAAGTATTAAGGACAAAGAGAGGACATATTTAATTAAAAACTTTCAATAAATTGAAAAAACAAATCACTTATGAAAGTTAAGAACAGCTATCAACACAACCCTGGCTGTGAAAATGGAAAGAGAAAGGCTTAGCAGCTGTTCAACTGATATCTAAAACGGGCTAAAGCTAAATGGATTCAAACGTATTTTTAGAGAAAATCTGCTCAACATGAAATAGCAAAGGACAGATATGGAAATGGACTAAAATAGAGCTGAGTCAAAAGGAAGGTGTGGATTTTTGTCAGCTATTTGTGGACTCTTTCCATCAATCTGCACTGAATGCTGTGGGCAGTTCATAGTCTCGATTGTTCAGCCCTCAATAAAGCTAATCAATCTTCACCAACCCTATACGTCATGAAAAATACAAGATGCACAACTCCACTGTTTTTCAGCTTCTGTTGAACAGTTTGTACTGAAAACTGTATATAACAACTGAAAGGTCATTATGCAAGTTAAGAGAGAATTCAATCGTCGATTTACTAACACTTGATGGCTTTCGGCTTTGATAACAATTAATAGAGTGGGCATATTGTATTACCACACCAGGAAGCCTCAGTGCTGGATCATTTGAATTTCAACCACGCCTAGCTTTTGTGGTTTCAAACTTATTATGACAACAACAAGGTCAAATGAAAACATACACTTTGAAACTCACAATATCAATCATTTATATTTAATGCCTACAATTTAAGACCTTTTCTCTTGACTTAACTTATAATCATAAGGGTATGAGATTCTAGACTAGCAAAATCCTTGTCCTGAATGACCTCAGATGTGGTCTATTTTTAGACTGACCTTGCCTGAGGGTGGACAGGAAGAGGTCATGCGAGGGTCATCACTTATTCCAATGACCCTAGAGAGTACAACCATGGTCCTAACAACATAGACTGAGGAATGCATGCGCACTGTTCAATACTTTTCTACCTCATTTTTCATCAAAAGCCATAATGAATTTCGAAAAGAGAAGCCAGCTTAAGCCACTTTTGGAGACTTTGTGGTATGCTTCATATGGTAATTATAAGTCATAATCATGACCTGTAAAAGTAAATGCAGAATTTTTATCATTCCTGGAATACTCAACATATTGCCAAAAATATCCTCTTGTGGATTAATTGGCAGCTATAAAGAGCATTGAGGAGAAGTATTAAGGCTACATGGACATGTAGAAGAGGGATTTAGGGGGAAACAGTATCAGACGATGACCGTTAGAATTTGCTCTATGCAATCCTACAGTGTAAATTTGTAACTGTTCAACACCTACATAAATTTTCAAGTTAAAGCTTTGAAAAGAATTCCATTCCAACACATTGAACACTTTATGTCAAAGTACATTTTCTTCAGAAAAAAAACTTGTCATGATAACAATAAAACAAAAAAAAGTCAAACTAGCCTTGACATAAGACACATAACTAAGGCAAAAAGTAGAAAGAAATACTGAAAACAAGACCCAAATAAAAAAAAGAATAATAGAAAGGAAAATATGAAAACATATAAATAACATATATTTAGGACATTCAAGTTGTATCAGTGACAGGGATGAGAAGACAAGGGCCCAGAAATGGAATAGATTTTTTTTTTTTAACACACACAATTTGAAAATATAGTTGGGAAGAAAAATATTGAGAGGAAAATAGAAAGAGAAAGAGAGAGACAGAGAGAGACAGAGAGAGAGAGAGAGAGAGAGAGAGAGAGAGAGAGAGAGAGAAGGAGGGGGAAGAGAGACAGAGACAGAGCAATATGGGTATGAAGTCATGCGTTTTACAAACATATTAGTTACATTTTTTTTCCCAGGAAATATAATCCACCCAAAAAGTTTCAAGGCATTTTCCATGCTACATGTACACTCCAAATATACCAGTTTCCTCATTAGATCCGAGCATCGCTTGAATACCAGTTAGCTCTGATTCCAAATGCCACATTCTACAAGTTCCCTATCTCACCACCAGACAAAAGATACATCATTCAATTACTTTCCAAGGTATAATTAGAATGTATCGGATCTATTTATAGCAATTTCAGTTGTGATCATTTTAGATATATTGACAAGGATGGTTACAACGACAACAAAACAAACCCTGGGTAATATCTTTAGGGTAGGAAGTATGTTATCATACACGCTCATTATATTTCCGTCCACAGCAGAGCTTTGAGTGTGTGTACGTGTGAGTGTGTGTGTGTTGTTGGACTAGATGTATCTAGATTTTTACACTTAATAGATGTTAATTACTTGTCACGTCTTTGTACCTCCATTCAAAGAGGGTAGCACTAATTGATGCAATGAATGCCAAGCGTGCCAAGATGGCAAGCTATCAAACTCCCCAATCAATTCTTTATGCATTATTTATTGACTCCTGCAGTACAATCATTCACACAGACTGCCGGTCTGGGGTAGATGTAACAAAAACACACTTTGGATCACTAATTTATTTTGATTCACTCAAATGGATTGGACGGAAATAAACAGACAATGGCATCTAAACATCTACATAAAACATGTCCCAACGTAACCTTTCAGACTCCCTGAAAGATAATGCTTCTATCTGTAAACTTGTTTCTCTTGCCTGTTTAAAAGCTACTCAACGTTTTAATCAGACTGATATTGACGTTTCAAGCTCATGTCTGATCTATATTTTATATCACCTGCTTATCTTTGGTGACCTTTTGTCATTCCTCTGCACTTTCTGGAGCATGATGACATGAATAACCAAAACAAACTGTTGCTTTTAGTGAGTAAAATGTATACGGTAAATGAAATGCCTAAAATTACTGCTCTGTGTCTTTTCCCCATTAAACATTCAATCCTAATTGAATTATCTCATGTTGTAACAGTATAAAGTCTTAACTACCTACATGTTAGATTTGCAAGGAAGAAAAGAGATCTCTTTCAGCCCTATGATCAATTGAGTAAAATCTTTCCGAAATATTTACAAAATTAGTAACAAAAAAAAATCCTTAAAAAAAATTGTACATACGCCATACGGTAAACAAAAATATTAAAGGGAACAATTTTTAAAGTATGGCCAATGTTTGTGTAAATGACCAGGCAATGAAACTGTACTACTACATATTGTAGTGTAAGGTCATCCCTGATACAGTTTGGTTTGCTTGTCCATATCAACTGTCAAATCACCATGAGATATGACCTGAATAGTGTGGGGGATAATTGAAAAAGCACTGATTGTTTACATGATACCCTGCATGCAATATGCATAAGGCTAATAGTTATTGGCATTGCTGCAACGCCTGCTCTGGCAAGCCTCCATGGAGTTTTATTTGATTTAAGATTTTTGGGGTGGAAAGGGGGTTGATCAAAATGCGAAATATCTAGGCCAGTTTACTTGAACTGCATGCCAAGGTCATTTAAAAAACACTTTTTATTTTAATAATTTTAAAGCAAATTTAATAGCAGTAATACATTTATCATGCGAAGATAAAGGAATTTCATTTAAAGCATCTATCCACTGAAAATGACTTATTTCTTTCAGAATTTATCTGAATTTAAAAAAAAATCAGTCAAGCAAAAAGGGACAGAAGATTCAAATTCAATGATTTGTTAATAGAGTCATTGTCTGATGCCTTGGAAAATGTTACGTAATAATGTGTGTATGGGGGGTACCAGCACAGGTGAAAATTAGTTCGCATCTTGTGTGAAAAGTGTCAAGTGAAATGTGTCAAGTGATCGAGAGAGAGGGAAGGAGGCCTGGGAGGGAGTGAGAGAAAGTCAAATAATATACTATACACTTATAAATACACGTAATATTGTATCTAAACTGTACTGTGGACTTGGTTAAACAAATGTACAATAGTCCCCACTAGGTTTTCTTGTAAGTAAAGATTTTACGATGTAGATATCAAATAAACAAAAACCAAAAAAATTATAAAGACATACCAGTATACATTGCTGGATGTAACATCTATATGTCATATGACTTTATTCACGTTTTAATGTTCTAAAGTGACTCTGAGAAAATGACCAGATCATGATGATCAGTAAAAGACAGATCATCACAGCTGCAGCTAAAGCTAGTTAATACAGGAACAGTATGTTCAGGCTAAAGTGGCACATTTCTCTTTAGATTGAAGCTTTACAATAATCTTTGGAGGCCATGTGTTTGCCTCCACAACTTAATTGAGATCGAAAGACAGTGTCTACTTACAGCATAAAGGGAGTTCAACAATATTTTGAAGCAATATAAGAACACATAAAAGGCAAAAAAGACATATATGATGTAGCAGAAATAATTCTGAAAACTAGATTCCTGGGTGACAAGCAACCTCTAAAAAAAAAAGAGTGTACATGAGATAGGAGTATATACATATAAATTCCACATTTAAAGTGAACAAGAATGATAATACAGCAATACATTTCACATTTATGATCTATAAAATATCATAATAAATGAAAGTATAACTTACCAGAAGCATATATATGATTAAACCTCAAGAAAGTATTCCATCAAGTCTTCAGTATAATCCACTTTGAATTATAAAAGTACCCCAAAAGAAAGTCCACTGAGATTGAGAAATATATTTCTCCGTAGGAAATATGATAGTGAATTACTCCACGATAGTTGGCAAGTAACAGAATAAGTATCCAGGGCACGGTATAAATAATGTCTTTTGGTTTGAAAA
The DNA here is from genome assembly GCA_035222895.1 of Strongylocentrotus droebachiensis. Taxonomy (NCBI): domain Eukaryota; kingdom Metazoa; phylum Echinodermata; class Echinoidea; order Camarodonta; family Strongylocentrotidae; genus Strongylocentrotus; species Strongylocentrotus droebachiensis. Next base: position 470,349 of record JAVYIG010000609.1, on the reverse strand, counting down.
TCACGAAGCTATGTATGATACTAGCACTCTCCAATACCAGCTAAGCATCTGATCTGACATAGCCCTCGACTCACTTTCACTTGCCAATACACGTTACACTCTCATACAAGCACACACACAGATAGTCGCTATAGAGAGGAAGCCCGATTCCTGATTGGCCATTGGCTGGCTGCCTGCCCAGACTTAGGCTCCACCCACTAGTTTCCTGTTATAGAATAGGAGCTATTTTTAGAAGTGGTTTTGCAGCAGCCAACATTAGCCTCAGCATTTCGATCAACAGCACGCTATGGTGGATGTGACAGAAACCAATCAAATCTTAACCGCTAGCATTGTTTGCAAAGAAATGGAGAGCCTCTGCAGAGTCGTAATTTCATAAGAAGTCCGTAATACAGTTATGTTCCATCATGAAAAATATTTTCATGTTTACTTGCAAGCTTTGACTTTAAAAACAACATGCTTTGATTAATCTATTTTTTAGCCAGAGGGTTGTAACTCATATTACAGGTACATGTACATCTATACAGGATTGGGCATGATATATGCTTGTGTTTTTTTGTTGTTGTAATAAACATGTATAAAAGGCTATATTTAGTCTCAAGTTAAGTAAAAAGTAATCAAACCAAATATTAATATCGAACATGTACAAAGCCTGTTTAAAAAAAAATCCACACATTTTATACTGAAGTATGCTGTACAAAAAAAACACATTTCTTGCGAGGACAATTATATTAAACTTGGATGCATTAACAAGTAGATGCAATTCACCTTTCACTTTAACTTTAGTTATATATCAACTGACTCAACTAACACCTAAAATAAATAATTGAGTAATACAAATCAAATTCAGTGGAAACTGAATTTACTCTGAATAAGTCATGTTTACACAAGCCTTCTCGATATTAAAGGATGAATAACTCCAATTAATGGTGAAGAAAAGTAGTTCTACTTTGTACGTGTCTGAACAATAGCTATATGTGAGGGAGGACAATAACTTCTTGTACAAATGTCAGGGACTAAAATATACCCGTATGTTTACATTTCGTGACTTTTCAGTGAAGGCTTCCATATGCTGTTACCACAAGCCTCGGTTTGTGAATATCTCAGATTGGAAGTAATAAAAGGAAAAAAAGAGTTTATATAGAGGTATCAAATGCAGCCACAAATGTTTTGTGTGAACCTGTCTAGAACAACCCCATGCATCTCTAGAGTGGCCATCTAAATGTACATTGCCTATACCTCTTGGGACACACACATCATTGAGCCTGTCTAAAGTGGTTGATTTTACTTGTTTTTGGTCTTTATAAACAGGTCTGCTGTACAGATTTACCTGTCTCTACTTAAAGGGGTAGTTGAGTTCTGTTGCAGAGGGCGCTACACAAAATATTTTTTTGTGAGATAATGAAAAACTGAGTGTCAAATTTGAAAGAAAATAATATTTAAATGACAAAATCATCTTTGTTTTATCAAAATCGGTTCAGAGACGGCTGAAATATAACGATTTCTAATACTTGTGTACCACCACAAATATTAGATATTTTGAAAAATTTGAAAAAAACGTTGAAAAAAACGAAATAACGCCTTTTACGTTGTATTTCAGCCAATGCCGACGTTAGGTTTTTTGGTGGCATTTTCGTGTTGCTTATATTACCTACAATTAGCCGGCTCATGTAATGTTATTTTTAATTAAATAATTAATTAACGGTCACCGTGTTTTTTTTAAAGTGGAGCTGAATTGTATGATCGTATTGGCTAAATTTCACACATTTTGGGGTCTAAAAATTACCTTCATAGCAATTTAAGGTTCTAAAAGGGCACGATAAATGTCATAGATAAGAACAAGAGCAATAACCATGCACTTTTAAGGCATTTGCGGTCTGAAAACAGAACTCAACTATCCCTTTAACGCATGGCCTACATGTATAAGATGGTTCCTGCATGAAGCCTAGGCAAATGAGAGAATGCAGCAGTCAGTGGGTTAAAATTATGCTCTTGGAGATTTCATGAATTTTATAATTATATTTCTTGAAGAAATTTATTAATTCTATAATACTTGTGGAGCAAAGTTTTATGAATTTTAGAATAAGCTTCTATAGATTAATACACGCTTGCTGCTTGCAGCGTTTCAATTTCTGGTTGAAGCGATGATATAACCTGAAGTCTATGACGAAGGAAGGGAATGACCTAATATAAATTGATTTGGATTATATATGATGTATACTTCTTAGAAGACAGGATACCTATATTTGTTAAGGTCAGGTTACAAGGTAACTTAAGGCTACAGATCACCATCAGTTGGATAGTCTACAACCTACAATTACTAAGCATTAAAATCACAAGGTTAACAAGCATACATGTACAGGTATAAGTGCATTTTTCCTTGTATTTTAGTTTTAAAAAAACTATTATCAATGACTTTCATGTTAAGACTATTATATTTGATGTGGCATCTTAACACCTTTTCCTCTAGGAATGAAAATGGAATTAAATGAAAAACCTTCATCTACCTACAATGTAAAATATACTCTAAAATAAACAAATTTCTGCATATTGGCTCGTTTTGTTTTAAATTTAAGTACATATACAATGTACATTACATTTTGTCTATTTCACTTTGGCCAAGAATTATACCCCTCCCTCACAATGCTCTTTTACAATTGTCATATTTTTTTAGATTCACAGTATCATTCTACAACTGATTATCAACAAGTATTAACACACACATGAATGGCAATAAAAAAAATGTTCACATTTGATTTAATGTACAGGAACAAAACAGTTTCAGCCTAACTTTTTTTTAACAATTTCTCCAAAATATTCACCCAAGTCTGCTATTCGAGACTATTCCCAGAGAACTCTTTCACCAGGCCTGCCAGTCATAACAGATACACTAATCATTCTAATATAACTTCCTGGAATATTATTTACCCCCCATCTTTTTCACTCTGAAAGAAATCGGATACAGATCTGGAGAGGGGCACAGTCTCAGAGATTATTATCAAACTAAAGTATCACATTTAGGTGATGATGTCATAGGGAAATTGGTAGCCTATATACGGACACCGACTGCTGATGTAAATGAAGCTCTGTTTATAACTGTATTCATTACAAAAACTAGTTCTAAAAAGCATGAACTGTTAGTGTAGCAACAACAGAACTTTCCTGGAATTAATCTCGCAAAATGTCAAGCAAAAGTTGCTACATCAGAGGTGTTGACTTCTTGTTCAGCAAGTGCAAGTACAAACGCTCCCCCGAGGCGATTGCAATGGAGGTGATATTGCAATGGAGAAGATTCCTGGAATGCCCCAGAAAAAGGTATCACCCATGTGAGATGTCCTCAGTCCTGGTCAAAGTCAAAGATTCATATCCGCCAAGGGTATTGATGACACCTCACCTACATGTATGAGTAGTATTTTGAACAATCCAGAATATTGATGATTTCTTATCTTGCAAATGATCCACTATCAAACATTTTCTTTTATTGTTGTTGTTTTAAATCTGAGTCCATAATACACACACGTTGAATACAATATGTATTTTGTATTTTAATTAATTCCTCATGCTAAAGTTTGGACCAGGGGGGGGGGGGGGGTAGTTAGCAATACATGTTGTCTGCTGAGAGGCTAAATGACATACTTTCTAAATGTATACTCTACGTAAGAGGATGGAGCCTTCCGTTGACACTCTCCTGGGTTTTCAGTAGACATCTTTCCAAAATAAAATCAAGGCACAGATAAACAGATCGAGCTAGGGGTTGCACCCACTCCTCCGTGTCCTGATCACATCACAGCAATCAAAACAAGCGGGCTCAGATTAACAAGTCTGATGAGTAAGAATGACACAGATTCTAGGATTACATAGAGCGTAGGTTGTCTTCGAACTTCCTAGAATCAGCATGTATATTCATCAGAAATCTCCACTGATTTAAAGTTCCTCTTAAATAATTCAATTGCCAGTTTGATGGCTATGGTGTCTGGTCTGGCCGAGTGCCTCTAATGCAAGTGTCAAGCCTCAAATTACGCTAATACTCGTTCTGAGAAATCAACAAATCAGTGTAAAAACAATCAAATCACATCAGTCGTCAAATACAGAGTTTTTTGTGTTTTAAAGGCCCACATGGAGCACAATAGAACTAGCAAGATTTGGAAAACAGCTCAATTAACCGTCAAACGTACAGGAACTTCCAAGAATCAGCATGTATATTCATCAGAAATCTACACTGATTTAATGTTCCTCTTAAATAATTCAATTGCCAGTTTGACGGCTCTGGTGGCTGGTCTGGCCAAGGGCCTCTAATGCAAGTGTCAAGCCTCAATTTACGTTAATACTCGTTCTGAGAAATCAACAAATCAGTGTAAAAACAATCAAATCATATCAGTCGTGTGTTTTGAAGGCCCACATGGAGCACAAGAGAAAAACTAGGAAGATTTGGAAAACAGCTCAATTATTATATCAAAGCCACTTAATTTCTTTCTTTTAAAAACAATGAAATATACAATAGTAACTTAATCAGTTTCCACCTATATTAAGAAAATAATGATGCATTATTCTTGATTCTGATATAAATTAGCATTTTTTAAATTTGTATGATAACAGTTAATTCTCCACATTATCATGAAAATGTTTTGTTTACTGTAATATATTTGAAATATATTAGCAAACAAACATGTCACAAATTATTTTGTTATTTTAAAGTATTTTCTAATTTACTAAATTACAGAATATGTCCATATAAATGTGAAAACAAAAAAGTATGCCTCTGTATAGCACAGACTTATGATAAACTAACTACATATCTCAATCATGCAAGTCAACACACAGGTCTTCTGCTGAAAGCCAGAAGGTTGTTCATCATACAGTGTTAATGCCCTTCTGCTCTCACTCCTCTGAGCATAAATTATGATACATACTCATTTTCAGTAAGTTAAAATCCATTGTATGCTGCATTTGTTTCCTCTGGTCAGAATAATAACATACTGGTACATGAAGACAAACTGTACACATATAAACATTGAACATTCCTATATGAAAATACAACTCACCAAGACATTAACAGATTGACTGCATTCAAAATATCCACAATGCATGCTCACCTGTTTTGCAAGCTAACAGGATTTCTTTATAGAAAATAAAGCTATGCTATAGACCATCAATGTGTCTTAAAGTGTGATTACAATGGGCTATTTACGTAATGTAACCAAGTGCCTTGAAGGTACAACCTTGGCTTTGGTTCACCTCTACAAAACATGCACTTAAGCTCACAATGGGATCTTCTAATCCATCTAAATACCATCATCCTATTGTCCTGCAAGACAAAGTCATGATGGCAGCTTTTATTTTTTAGCAAGATGATGAAAGGATCTCGTAAGCCTCTGGATTAATCCTCTCAACTTATCTATCTTCTTTCTCTGAGCTTGAATCTCTTAACCATCAAATCAACTATCTCCTTTCTCTGTGGTATTTTCTAATTATTGAGTGGGGTGTTATGGATACCAGCTTTTATAAGCCTTTGATACACCTGATGCTTACTAGACCGCACCTATATTTAGCTGCACCATACATACCTAAAATAACTGTATTCATCCTAACTGTTATAGGCATGTCTTGCATAACAATCTGTTCCTATGTGTACTCAAATAGAACACGGAGTTTAAGAAATACCCTTTAAATAGAAAAAGTAGCTATAAATGTTAATCTGTGTAAAATGAGTATGCATTAAAAAGAGATAAATGCATTATAAAGAAGAACCATGCAGTATATTTTTGTATGCTGTAGATGTAATTTAATAAGTTGTCCCTTTGTATTAATCTTGGTAAATGCATTTTCTTAATGCACAGGAGATTTTTTATTTGCGATCGGACTGTCTTGCTACAAAAAATCAGCTGTTTTCTGTCACAGATTTAAAGAGATATGTTGTGTGAAGTGTACAAGTGTAAAACATGGTGCTAACACTATGAAAAGATTGTAAATATGTTCAGTTGTTGTTTGGCTATAATTGTCTTTTTTATTTGTAACATTTCATTTATAGCAAACACACCAGGAATAGTCAAAATTCTCTAATGGTGGTCATCTTAAAAAATACAAAATGAAAAGAAAAAGCCCCGCTTCCTCCTTTAAAAAAAAAAACAGACCTGAAATAAATTTTGTTTACTTGGTCTAACAAAAGATTTCAAGATTTAATATAAATTTCAAGATGATGGCGATGTTGAAATGTACATATTTTGAAGATTTTAAAGATTGGAACGAACAGGGTATCCAAGTTAATCTTCACATATATAGCTCTCACAAACACGGCCAGGATTGTCCTCATCTCTTTCCAAGAATAAACACGACGCTGAGATTCAGCAGTCGATTAACAGCTCTGCTTACCACTCACTCCTTTCCGGAGACCTTTTTTAGCAGGCTTCAAGATATTCAGGGGCATGACTACAACCATAGGGTACTATCGCAAGCAAGGGGCTACTGTAATTAAGATAGAGCTTCACCATCACCGACGATTCCAGCTCTTCTTAGCATTTACTGGAGACAAACAGTTCATTATCTCAAAGTATAAGGTGCAGTGATTTATGCCCTCGGTTCCCAGAAATCAAGAGACATCTGATATTTTCACCTCCCTATTTTTAAACCAAAGTCTTTCTCTTTCAGACTTTTTTCTTTCAGACATATGGTCAGCTACAACACTTAATGAAACCAAGAAAGAAAAGAAATACAAGGGATATTTTAGCATTTATGATGTCCCCTGCTGTGAGCAAGAAGAACGTTTCATGTAAAGGGTGTCAGTAAATGCTTGCCTGACATTTAGCAGATGACAGTGGAGTTCTTTTTCACCATATATATAAGACCTTTAGGCAAGTTGTTAATTGTTATTGCTATCCAATATCCTACATGATATTATACATGTATATCCTTATAATAAATCTTATTACCTGCTTACTTAATACTTACTATGGAAATCTTTAAAAAAAAAAGATCATGGCAAATAGTAAGTTGATATCTTCATAAGATAGTATTACTGGTATATTACAGAAGAAAGTATGGATTCTTTATCATAATATGTGTACACAATATTCTGAAACAACATTATTTGTAAAATTTGTGTGGCCACCTACAAAAGTATGAATTTGAAGCTGATCAATAGTGCAACACATAACAAAATAGTAATTCATGGAAAATCATGTTTTGATGTTTCCTGCATCTTTTCCTCTTTATGAAAATATCAGAATATTTTCACAAACAGGAAGAGATACTGAAAATGCTGTCTAAGTGGGTTCATATCAGATCATGTTTTGATAATAGCCTTCTTTCTCATGATTACAAATTTTAAAGGATTTTCCTATTCAGGAAAACATGAATGATTGAGTCTTCTTATTATTCATTTTGACGCTATACTGTGAACTTGTGTCATGATTTGGGGGAATAACACCACCCGAGCTCAAAATATTTTCTGGTCCCTATATAAAGAATATTCATGTACGCTCATCAACTTTAATGAGCCATATCTATTTTTATGACTTCATCAGTTGTATTTTCAGAGAATAGCTCATTACTCATGTGGCTATAAAGTAAACATAATCGCAATGCTGACACCACCTGGAGATCCGGCTCATTCTAGATGGACTGAACATTTCCTTTTCGATAAAGACAGCATGTACTGATCAAGATCTTCAAACAACAGCATTAAGTCTGTCCATTCATGACCCATGAAACAAATCTACATACTTCTAATAAATAGTGAGTGTCACTCTAAGGTTCATATTCTACAAATTCAGTTAACCCGTTGACTTCTGAGTTGATTAATTACCATAGGCTTAATACAGGGGCCATCCGGTTGCAGTAGGCAAAGGGTTAATTAAACCAGAGCCAGGGTCTATGATCATGTTCAACGAAAGGAAAACTTAGCGGACCTAATACCCTTTTCTAACTGCACTGATTTTCATCGGATGCATCCGGACGCATCCAATGAAACGGCCAGTATGAAAGCAACAGAGGAGAAAAAGGCGATTAAATAGCCGATGAAAAGAAGAGAAATAGGCGATTAAATTCTCCTGCTCAAGAGCAGGAGAAATTCTCATTCTATCGGTGTGACACTGATGAAACGGCCAGTATGAAACCGTTCGGGAGAAAAGGCGATTAAAACAGCGATTAAATGGTCAAAGGTCGCATTATACGCGCGCTTTATCGTAACCAGCTGTGTTTGTTGACTTATGGTTGAACATGCTGCATGCTAGCTAGATGGAGCGCGGGCTTAATAATTATGCAATAATTCTTCACTTCCGGCAAGGGCTCGCCACAGCGAGTGAATTTCACCGGCAGTTTGAAAGCAACAGGGGGAAAACTGCGGTTTCACTTTTGTTTACATAAGGAAAATTCAATCGGTATTTTCATTGGTGTGACTCTGATAGAAGCCAGTTTGAAAGCAGTATAAGACTTACTTCCTTTGTAATCTAATTTTGGACACAAGCTTAAACCCAGCATCACATTAATTTTTGAATAGACTACAGGCATGAGTGAAATCAAAGAAACCTGTTCATACATGTGTTCCAAAATGCTACCAATGCACATAATTGAGCAATTTCACTTGGCAATCATGATTGATCAATCAGCAAGGTAATGTAATGATATGTCAATATTGTATATGGTATTCCCCCATTTAGAGACATATATAATATTGATGTATCTGCTTTGCTTTGTTTGTTCTTCAACAGAACGTCAATTGTTGCAACTTCAATGTCAATTCCATACAATCTGGTTCACCACACAAGCTACAATTTCTAAAATTGTAGAAGGCACTTCTGACTCTGAGCAGATGGTGTATATTTGCGGATAACGTTTGTGCCTGCCACATAACCGCACTTGAGGTGTTTCACCAATCCTCATTTATACTCACCGCAAAGAAAGCCACTGAAACATGCATAAAACATTGCATTATTGAGCAGCTTCTGTTCATACCTGTCTCCACCCAAAGCGGGGAACAACAACAAATTGTTTGTACCTCATGTTCAAGGCAATTCATTCCAGCACTTTTATAGGACACCTTCACCCTATGGATTAATGAGGACAACATTTGCTTCAACTGTGCAGATCATAATGAAATATTACAGAGTATGTCACATAAGGGTTTAATCTACTGCTTAAATTAGTTAATCCATGTGTGCAGACTAAATTGACCTATATACAGTAACTGTAACAAATAAAAATTGCAAATTGTGCATCTGGCTGAGATTCATTGAAGTTTCATGCTGCGATCGAAGTGATCAAATCGTCTGTTCAGAGCCAAAAGGGATTTAGCTGCATTCAAGTACTGATGTCATCGCCCTTCTGGCTCCAAATAGTTACAATTTGTAAATTTGTATGAATTCATACCACAAAATTTGTTGAAAGTTTCATGTTGTTAAAGTCTCTGGTTTTACAGTATACTGTTCCAATCACACAAATCGTCTGCTGAGAGTCAAAAAGGGCTTTAACTTTTTGTTTCTAAAAATCTATAGGTTAATGCCCTCCTGGCTCCCAGGACACTAAATAAGGTATTGGTGAACAGTAAGATGAAAAAGCTTGAATCCCTTGTTTCAGGTAGATTACCTCACAGAGGGCATAACTTAGGCAGAGAGAGTGTTTTTGTGCCTCAAAAGATCTGTCAATGACTTCTCCATTAGGGAGCCTATTTCAACAGCCTATTTTTAGTAGCAGCTTACAGCTTTCTCCCGGTTTCCTTTCCACTTAGCCCCTTGGTGTTTTGCATCTTCATCAGGGTGTCCAGCACTTTATCAGTTAAAAGGAGGGGGGAGGGGTTAGGTATTAGCAGACAATGTGGATAATAATGTTTTTAATTTCTTTTAAACACACTTTATTATAGTATTTTAGGGGCAGACCAGGAGGGGGGGGGGGGCTACAGGCACGGGCGGATCTAGCCGGCGACAAGGGTGGGGGCCCACAGGGGGGGGGGGGGCTAAATTTGTGAGAAAATATTTAGCGGTAAATAAGCCAGCCAATAAGAGGGGGGGGGGTAATGAGCACTAAATATTTCTTTTGCTCAACGGGATTGGGTAAGTGAGCATTTTTTTTTTTTAAAACAACACCTCCCCTCCCTTGAGCAATTAAAAAAATAAAAAAACTTTTTTTTCCAGGGGTGGGAGCCCATGCCCCTGAATCCCCCACTGACTACACGAGGCAAGTTTTTGTTTATGATGCACACACAATGTGGGGAGGCCAATGGCTGAGCTGCCTCTCGTTTATATCACAATGTTACTTCTGACATATATCACTGAAAAATGTAACGTGTGCATCATTTCAAACAGTACATGAAAGAGAAACTCAGCTAATGACAGAAAGCTATTTTTGACTGCCTTAATGTGCTCCTGATGATCATGAGTTCTATGGTTTTTACAATTATGTTGAACTTCTTTATCGTATGATAAAAGTAAAATTTAATTGCACTATTCGTCGATCTAACCACACCTTTCACTTCTAATGTGCACCGGGCACTTTTGTATCACCATATCTGCAGATGTCATTTAAGATGGTTTTTGGGAGGTGAGAGGGAAATCCCCTATTCCCCATACCGACAGAGAGCAAAACTTGGCCGAGTATTGATTACAGGTTGTTCAGTCAGGCAGCAACCTTTGCAATTTCAGCTTGGAGAAGATTCAAATGAAGTATGCCGGTCATGGAATACATTGTGTAATGAGAGATGGTATTAAGGTTCAACAAAGAATTAGAATCAGAGTCTGATGGATGAAAGAGAAAGTTAAGAGCCTAAAGAATTGTACCTCCCAGTCTCAAGTTAAACTTAAAGAACATACAAAAATGTTCATTAATGAATTTGTTTTATTACAAATTAGAATGCAAAGTTTTGTTCATATCATCCACTTTTTTAATATTGTTTTAAAAAAATCAACGAGATGACTCTAATTCCTCCATTGACTTAATACAGGGTCCCTCTGGTAACTGTAAGTAATTGGTTAAGAACACCCCATACTAAATTCTGTATCTCCTACATTACTATATTTTTTGCTGGCATTCATTAATGTTATTGTTACTTTTCCATTTTTGTGAAATCTATCTGCAGCACAAGTATAATTACTTAGGATTACAATGATTTTTTTAAAATAGCAATTACTCCCTCTGTTTAACATCATTATTGTTAATGTGAACATTGGTCCCTCTATCATTGCTATCAATGACAATATTCAAAACCTTCATCACAAAGAATTATATAATAGCAATTATTAGAAACGAATTATGTTTTACAAAGCGTTTGCATATGGGTGATTTCCGAGAAAAACCTTGGATGAAAATTAAATGGCATGAGTGTTTACATCTACCGGTATTTATAACCCTCTTTGCTACAACCTGCTTTGTTTAAGTATCTTTTATTTCTATAAATGGAAACTAGAAGATGGAAGGAGAAACAGCGTTTAATACCAGATAGGAGACTACTCTATTTCCATGGGCTCTCCATGTAATTAAGATCGCTGAGTAACCTTTAACATTTGAAACACGAGAATGACAAACCCAAGATTCATGGTGTTGTTATTGTTTACCAGTAAATGGTTTCATTTATAATCCCTTGTCGAATTCTGAAGGAACAAATGTTAAGTGTTTACTGTTAAAACAGGACTTTTGCAATATTAACTTGAGAAATGAACCATATGTGATAGGTTTTCTCATGTTATTTTATTTTCTTGTTTTCCCTTCAGGCTTTATCTCTCCCATATTCCAGGTAATTATTATCCAACCAAAACATGTTTCAAAGTACATGTACATGTATATAATCAATTTAAAAAAAACATTTAGTTTGTTGCAAAAGAAAGGAGCTGAAGGATTTGATTAAAAATACAATTTAGTAGTAGGAAGATAAAAGACAAGTATCAAACTATCAGGAAAAAAATACAACTGATCTTTCGTTTTCTACTAAACTCCTCAAAATAGACATGAAAAGTGAAATAATTATATTTTCAGAGACACCCTTGTCATTAAAAATATCTTATTTCGATTTTGCCTGAGGCAAAGCATTAAGTAAGTTTCCTGGCCTTCAGATCTGTGGCGTTCAGCAGAGGGGAAAATTAGCATCGCTAGAGGCATAGACAATTAAGTAAACATGATGAGTAAATATATTTTTAATTAGAATGAATTCCGGACACATTGATATTTTAGTTATACACTGTACCTGGACTTAGGTCAACTGCCAATAATCATTTTTCAAGCAACGCAGCCACGCTATGTGAAGGTATCCAGTTAGAAAGAATATCCAATACTGCAATCTCATGCAATAAACTATGTTGTTAATAGGGAAATGGTATGAGGCTTATAGTTATTGTAATATAGTATAAGGTGAACCATTGGCAAAAACTGCATGTACTGATAAGCAATTACTTTGCTTAAATCTGCGAAGATCAAATTACCAATAAAACTGAAACCGGACAGCTCAAAACTCAAAAAGGCTGAACCGGAAAATGATATGTCAGTGCATATAATGAAGTCAAGGAGAAAAAATAAATTCCAATTAAATATCTTTAGGGTAGCTGAGAAAATCTAAACAATAAAAATTAAATTAAATGAGGAAAAAAGCAGCAGAAAAACAATATTCACAGAGGAAGGGTGAAGTTTCTGGGTTGTTGCTATTTTTAATCCGCCACATTCTTTGAGACAAAAGTAATTTAATTGCTTCTGTTCTCTTCTCCCTCCTGGTCTGAAACGAAAACAAATGGATCTCTAGAGAAGGAGAAAGGATGTAGTACCTTTTTGGAGTAATTAAATAAAGTAAGCCTTGAATTTCTTAACGGTAGACAGACTTAACTGCTGCTGAAGCAGGTGCACTTTGTCTCTTCCTAGGGGAGCTTGTGGGATAAAAATATCTGAGAATACAGGGGCATGGGCACCGCTTCCATCTCTTTGAAATGTCAACATTGGCTAAATTGAACTGTTCATCGTAAAAGCTGCAACCTTGTTCAGAAAATAGCTTTAATAGATATGTAAATGTCAGATAACGATCTGAAATGCTTTCTCGTACTTGCTTCCAAAATTGATAAATATTAATCTTATCAGTATAGCAACACTAAAATAGAAAGCCATGCTGTCACTTGGAGATAGCGTGCAAAGATGTCATCACTGGAAGAAATCATACATGAAACTAAATGGCTTCAAAGAGATTTGACCCAACTTTCCACAATTGCGTACAGAATGAAATTATAGGGAATCCCTAATATATAGGGACATCAGATATCATCGTCCAAGACAACCTTTGATGATATATCATGATTTTTGGAATTCAAGGGTAAACAAAATGGCGGATTCAGGTTGTGTAGGTTTGAAACTAGTAGGTTTAATAAAGTCATAAATTAGGTAACTTTCCAATGAATTTGTCTTGAATACACAAGTAAAAGACAGGGTTATTTGACTCATTTGTCACTTAACCTGTTGACTAATGAATTCTCTCATTCCCAAAGGCTTAAAAAAAGGGGCCACTCTATTCCTGTAGACAATGGGTGAAGTAACAGGAACATTCTTACGGTAATACAAAAAGTTGATAACCCATTGTGTGTTTATTTTAAGTTTTGGTAAATAATTTTTTAGTCAGACTATGGTGCGCTTAGAGACATCCGTATTAAGCGCCTAATAAATGTTGTGTATTATTATTATTATTATTATTATTATTATTATTATTGCCTACAGGAAAGGGTAGTACCTGCATTATAAAACTTACGGGAACGAAAGTATTCAGCAGTCCATGGGTTAGCAAAAATATAATCTATTCAATTACAATGAGGGTTTGTCTTCTGATAGATTTGGCAAGGAGCCCAACTGATGTAATTGGCTAGATTAATTCTCTACGTTGAACACATTCACATTTCATGGAATTGCTATACCCTGGGGACAAGCCGTCATAATTCCTGGTCCCACCTGGATAGTACCTGCAAAGAGATGTCATTTTGTTGTGGTCTTCATCTTAAACCCTATTTTATAGTTAAATAGCACCTATAAGGTTCTTCAAAAATGATACAAATTTTCAACAGGTTTGTAAAGAACAGTGATGATAACAAAAGGTTGCAACTTTTGCTATCCATGACTAGCAGATAAAAGGACAACAATCAAAATTACAGCAACAACAACAAAAAAAACCAAACATAACAAAAACATGATAAGAAATTAAACAGATTTTTTTTTCATTGACAGTCCATGCACATCAAACAATGACAAGTGTTGTCACACTAAAACTAAAACCAGGAAGAGAAACTCCTTATAGCTAATCTTAGCCAATTTCCGTTTACACTTTCATGGTATCATTGCTTGAAGATTGACTGAGCAAATATATAATTTCTCAGGAATGGATAAGGTAGATCTTTTGAGTGCAATAAGGTTGAAACCATGAAAGAAAAAAAAATCATAGACAGACCACAGAGACCTATACTAGCCCTTTAAAACTCCTTGCACTAACCTAGCAAATTCTAAAGTGCATTCGATCAGCTCCAGAACTGCAACCTCAAACATGGTTGAGCAAAGACTGTATCAATCCTAAAACTAATTACCAGATTCACTGACAGTCACCAGTCTAAACCATCCCTAGATGGAAGACAGTATTTCCGGATCAGGGCGTTAGTTGGTTTGTCCCAATGGGAGATATCACTAATAAGTATCCAAGAAACCCTGCTTTTTGGAAGCTCAATGATTTACTGGCAACAACAAAAATGTTTTTATCCAAATCCCAAGAGATTCAAACCTTTTACCTGAGAGAAATTGAGAGAAATTGAGTGAAATGAAAGCAATTAGTGGAAAAGCAACTCTCTGCTCACTGTGACAGAGGCATACAGCCTGGCAGTGGAATAGCATTTGTGACATTCCTGTCAGTACTGCACGACTTGTTACAATAATACAAAGAATTCATATTACCTATTTTAATGTTCCTACTCCTCTTACATTTAGCTGTCAGTCTCTTTTTGTTTATAATGTACAAATTGCAATATATATTCACCCCTCTAGTTTCTATATCTAACCATTTCTGAGGTTTCCTGTATCATCCCTTATGTCCCTTTTCTGAATAACTTTTTCTTTCCCTCTCCTCATCCCACCCCTTACATTAATTTTGTAAAAGCAATTTAGTTTTTGCATTACCTCCTTTTGTTGATGGCATTCGGAAATATGAATACAGCAAGAAAGATTACCGAGAGTCCTTTTCAGGACCCCTCAATCCTCCCTCTCTCTCACATGGTGCACCCGTAATCCTACTGTATGAATACATCATAATGACTAATAAATGAATTGAACATCAAATTATTTGGACCATTATAATGAAAAAGCAAACATGCATGATGAACTAAACCAAGTCTAAAATTGTACAGAGAGAGCGATGTTGCCAATCCAATTTAATCACTGAATAAAATGATTACTCACTTGTGGAAAAGCTACAACATTTTGGAAGACATCCAAAAGTCTTGAGCAATGAGCAATGACCTTTACTCAGAGTTACGGTGAAGGGCAAATAATAGTCTTAATTGTGTAATGCCTCAATGTGATAATACCAAGGATTAATTCATTACATCCGGAATAACACCGATACTCAACTGATACTTCCGTTATCCAGGGTAATTCAGAGAAGTGCTAGTTGAACTCCTCAATTCAGCTTTGTATCATTATTGGGCACTGCATAAACAGAGACCTTGATTAGTTTTGTTAGTAACCACTACCAACACACACAATGCAAAGCTCCTTTACTCTCGCCTTTGTTTTTGGACAGAAATAAGTCATGAGAATTTGAAAGTCTATTTTAGGATATTTTCATCTGAATCAAATGTAAACATTTCCGAAGCAAATTACATTAGGAGTGTCTCCTTCAATAAAACATAGAATGGAAACAAGACACAATCATTTCTAGCAAACAGAAAAACCCTTCAATATCCATTATTCAGAAACAAGTCCTTTTCTGAGAACTAAAAAATTGAGCTACATAATGCATATTAATGTTTTATTTCATACACTACTGCTGGAATAGCCCACTACAATCAGGGTATTCCCTTAGCTGAGCTACATAATGAAAGACAAGACATTTTCTTTGGGAAAAGGTATGAAGTTATTTTATTGAATATATATTCCACTATTGTGGTATTCCCTTACTTGAGCAACATACCGGTAATGAAAAACAAAACATTTACATTTTTATTTCATTTTAGCTTTGGAAGTGTAACATTTTGATATCTACTGAAGATAAAAAATAACCTCTGCATTTGCTATTTACAAATTGCAAAGCATCAATTACTTCTGAAATAAAATTCTATTCTGGGATGACTACCGTTTATAAATAGAACAAACTGACAAAGGGATATCTGTCTTCTTGCGAGCCAGAGGGTATTTATTTATATATCCTTTCATAGAGGTAATGCCCTTCTAGCTTTCAGCACATGATGTATTGTACATCTGAAAACTGAAAGTCTAAAAATACATGATGAATATGTCTTTGGTGAATACGGCAGCCACAAGAAAGCAAAAGAGAGTGGTAAGAAGGAAAGAAAAGGGAAGTAAGAAGACAAAATGTCAAGTACAGAGAAAATAGATAGAGAAACAGAAGAAGGGTGCATGGGAGAGAAAAAGGGATATGAGAGAATAAAGAAATTGAGGGAGAGAGGGTGACCTTATAAGATTAATGTCATAGGTAAGTAAATGAGTGAGAAGGTGATAAAGTGACAGAGAGGGAGAAGGAGAGAGGGAGAGAAATGTAAAAAGAAGAAAGGTGGGGGAGAGGAGGAAAGGAGGGGAAGAGGAGGGAAGGAGAGGGGGAGGAGGGAAGGGGGGGAGAGGCGGAAGGAGGGGGAGAGGAGAGGAGGGAAGGAGTGAGAGGCGGAAGGAGGGAAGGAGGGGGAGAGGAGGGAAGTAGGGGAGAGAAGGGAAGGAGTGAGAGAGGCGGAAGGAGAGAAAGAGGGAAAGAGGAGGGAAGGAGGGAGAGGGAGAGAGAGAGAGAGAGAGAGAGAGAGAGAGAGAGAGAGAGAGAGAGAGAGGGATGGATAGAGAGGGAAGGGAGGGAGGGAGAGATAATGTGAGGGGGAAAGGGAGCTAATGCAATAACAAGATAAGAAAGGAAAGAACATAAGGAGAAAGAAAGTAACAAAGATGACACATAATCAAATTGGGGAGGGAGTTAGAGAGAGAGAAGGAATAATGTAGGGCTATCATCCTTACACTAACTGAAGCTGCGGTTGACAAACCTAACACCACATCCCTGGTAAAAGAACACTCTGGAGGAGAAAATTTCATTTGACCAGGAGAACCCCACCAATCAGGTCTGCCTGCTGCTTCTAAATTTAGCATCCGTCTACACCTATCTCTGTTTAATCAGAGTAATTTGAGTTCTCAGGTTGAGATGGAATAGACATGATGAGTCATATACGCTTTATGTAGGACTGCTAAAGGGAAAATGAGTTCACACTTGGCTTAATTCTTTTACCTCGGCGTTTGTGCACGAACAGAGAGTGACTGTCGGTGATCCAGATCCTACACAGTAGATTAATGTAAAAGAAGCATATAAAGGTTACCATTCAGTTTGTATTACAAGAATAATGAAAACATTGATAGCAATAAGATAATTTAATTTAAACCTCATTTATTTTCATTTATTTTGACATGGTATTTTAAAAATGATCTTAAGTTCTTTTTTCTTGCAACACACCATGCATTGATGCTTTTTGAAATATTAATGCTTAAATGCCTCCAATTACCTCTTGCAGTAAAAAAATGTGATGAGTACCAAGACGGATACAATGTCCTCATTGAGAGAATGGAGTCATTTAACCAAAGATACTTAATTATTTTGGATATTTCAATCGTTTTGTGAATGGAAACGAGCCCGGCAAACATCCTCCATTGGGTATTTGCATAGCTGAAACCTGATTGCTTTTCCCGCTGACAGGGGAGCAAGTCGAAGTAGAAAGATGCCTATCTGGAAAGCTACTCTCCTGCAAGAACTGGTGTTAATACAGGACAATAGATGGATCTGACAAAGTGAAACAAGGACCAGAGGATGAAAAGAAGGGTCCATAGGAACTGACGTCTGAACTCTGTCTCACCCCCATGTACTTTTCCTCCCTTGTCTTTCGCCATCTCATCTGGTTTTCTCTTTCAGTATAAATAGGGTCTAATTTTAGATTCTTTCCTGCCCATGCTTGCTTGATTTCTAAGTGATGTAAATATAGTTCTGATATCTATTCTAGGTGTCTACTGTATTTCTTTTATTCCCACATGAATTATTCCATGCAGGCTGTAATTCTGTTACTACCCACTCTGCTTTCCTATCACTTGAGACAATAAAATACAAAGGGATATACATGTATACTAGTATCATAATTAGGTACTACCTCTATTTTAAGAGGCAATAAAATAAGTAGAGCATCACCAATAATTTCCAAGACCACAGCTCTAGGTAAAAAACATTTTTCATTCATTTTTCCTTGCTAAGCCTCAATTTCCTAACATAGCCAAATTCTTTAGCAATCAATCAATCAGAATTATTGGTTTCTTATACATTTATAATTGAAAATCATTCCAATGGTACCATGAGTTTGACACATGTTCTGGTATTAAATAAAGCCGATCCTGAATTTCTCAGGAATTCCATTTTTATTGTTTCCTTTTATTGTTTAAGATGTATGATGCCAATGTGATACAATATACTTTTATAAGAAAATGGTGATTTGCTTGCTGATTCAGAAAGTACCAATGTACTTTGACACACTGATTGTAAAATGTGATTAAGGGTTTCAATTAAAACTATGTGTATGCCCCGCTGCAACATGAACACAAAGAATTTATTGAAAAACTCAGGAAATTACCATTCGATTGCATGGCACAATTCATTCTCGACCAGTATAGATCCCACTTGTGTACTACCTCCAGACCGGACATAAAATATATACTTTACGCATTACCCATTAACATCTATGGTGCCAAATAGATGAAGCCATATAAGAGAACACATAAACAGATTTGTTAATCTTTTACCTACTTTCTTCTGGTTCATATAGAAAACTTTTAAAATATTGAGGATTACATGGTGAGAAAGGGTTATGTGTGTGTGATATACGATCATCATGATCTAGGTACGCACATTCAACTAACTTTAATATAGGACGTGTTAATAGATCTACATGTTGTACTTTGAGGTTTCTAAGCAGTTTCACTCTCAAAGGATATACATCACACCATATTCTTAATCTTTATTTGGGTTATAGCCTTAATTGCTACCATGTTGCCATAACATTCATTGTGGTTTGCTTTCAGATATTAGCATGTGATTAATCTATTAATAACCACACCGTTTCACTTTCACAACCAAAGTCTAACACAAACTCTTTGAGAGTAAAATGGGGGATGGTACTACCATTGGTAGTCAAAACAAAGAAGACAAATTAATAGATTGCAATGCCAGAGTGACTGATTTGGTATTTCACATTAATCTATCTATTTTAAAAGCATGTCACTTATGTAGTAATAGTAATGTTTGTTGAAAAATGTATTCATGGCAAACTGGCTGTATTGTATAATTTTGTACATAGTAAAAAATAATGCACTGAGAGAGAGGCGTACTAATAACATTGAATAAATTAATGTGTGTAGGTTCAGATAAAAAAAACATATGAAAAATGAATTGCAAAATCTATGGATAGTATAAGTAAAGATTAACATGATAAAGGAATTATATATATTGTACTCTGACATACTGTCTAAGATCAATTTTGAAGAGAGTAAGATAACTAGAAGACAGGGATAAGGAGGTGAAATGAGAAGAGGAAGCAGGTAGAATGAGGGGATAAGATAGGTGGGAAAGAGTAGAGATGGAGAGATTGTGCGAGGAAAAAAGGCAAATGGTAGGTTGACAGAGCATGACAGATCGAAAGCTGAGATGACAGTAGTTATATTCTGAGTTAATACTTATGAAAGCAATATCATGAAAGTTCTTTACAACTTTGATTGTATCAATTGAGCAATAGATATTTGGCCATATGTTAACATTATCTTGAATATGGTAATCTTATCTTCTCTATCCTTTTGTGCGGTTTGTTACCTGTTCCCCTTGTCTGCGATTCTTAGGAGTATACATTATTTTGCGAATTCAACAAGTTATGGTGGTGATAGACAATGAGCATTGGTATGTTAGGTGGCAAGAGAGAAAGGATAAAAGAGATAAGGGATGAGAGTTTTATGGAACTTTTCAGTCAAACTTTGATATGCTAATGATGGCACTAACGGCCCTCTTTCAATCAACATGCTATGATTCTTTGTATGATTATTAATGATATATGAGGTCTGAAGAGAACATGTATAAAGGGGTTTGTAGTAATGTTTGGATAAATTCAACAACATTCAACTGAGGGCACACCTAAAAATAATTGCACAGCACAAGTCCAGCTTGGGGGGGGGGGGGGAGGGGGACACCAATCTCATGAGATGAATGAAATTCAACAAAACAAGGCCATGGTTGATGGGAGGGTGGGGGGAGGCGGGCACATGCCCAAAGGGTATGCTATAGGCTACAGTACCGTTGCATTGCCTCAGAACTTGTTTGTACATGTGATCATCCATTCACATGGCAAGTGCGATAAAGAAAAACACATTGATTCTCATATTAAGAATTCTTATTCATATATTCTCAAGGTGGCACAAAAGCCTGATTCTTTTGACTCCACTTCCTACGCTATATACCACACGTGAAATGCACTCACATGGTAAACAATCACTGTCAGCACTTCACACAATCCTTCACACTTCCTTTTTGACACCCAATTATTAAAAGTGGGTGAACAGACAAATTCCTAGACACTAAATGATAAAAAGTCTAATTTTAGAGTGATGATGCAACGATGGACATCAGATAAAAGATATTGATCTGTTATTGTTATAGCATCTATATTTAGCTGTCTCAATTTATTGCTGATCTTCAAACATCTTCTCAAATGTTAAAAAAAAAGAAAATGAGGCTTTCAGGGAAACTAGTTTAATACAAGTGGGTGGCAGTTATTTTTGGTACAGGAAATCAATTCTGTTTTTGTGTTGAAACCGTCTCTTGACAGCAGCATCCAAATTTTGTTTGATGTTATAACATTTTGGTATTGCAACATAATAGAAAAGTTCTCTAATGGGAAGCAATATCTTCGGAGCCATATTTAATATCCAGAAAAGCATGTACATTGTATATACTACAAAGTTGTACTTTGCTCCATATCAATTCTATGTCAGGTCTCGCAAGCAAAATATAAATTAGTCTGCGATTATTAGGAGCAAACTACTGTGAAGTGAACATGAACCCCTACCCTTTAAATTTGTTTTATTGATTCAAGTCATTTACTGAAACCATTCTATAAACTTAATACATTTAGTGTCACCAAGTTTTTAGACCCCGATTAGTTTACAGCGCTGTATTTCATTGTTAAAATGAGTATGAAATATATACCACAGAAATAAATTTAACAATGAATGTACATGTAACTATTTATTTTTGTGAAGAAAACTGTAGCCATTGTATCGTTAAAACACATTGACCAATGCTACCATTCTTGGGCGGGATTTGCCATGGGTGGCATTGGTGGGGTTAATCATGTACCGGTACGGTATACATGTACCTTGATTGTGTTCATGCATCTTGCTGTAATGTCTGCGGACTCTGTCAAGAAAATCTTCGGTGAGTTTGGCGCTTTCATCCCACTTGTTTTTATCCATGCTGGTCAGGGTGGTCAGGTTCTCAGCATACTGTAAAAATACCTTCAGAAACCTAAATAAAAAAAATTGACAAAAAAAGAATCATAAAACAATAACTGGATAGGCCTGCTAAAATAGAAATGGCAATACATATTTACATATGTACCGGAACCTGATTTTAAACATCAAACATGTTTGAGGTTTCTAAGCAGTTTCACTCTCAAGGGATATACATCACACCCTAATCTTAATCTTCATTTGGGTTATATCCTTAATTACTACCATGTTGCCATAACATAAACACATTTACAAACAGTTCCAAGAAAAAGAAGCAATTATAAGTAGTTCTTGCACAAGTTAAGAGGAAACATCTAGAAGTACATGTTCAAAAAGGTCAACAGCAAAATTGCAAACTCACAATTTAAACATAAATTTGCTAATACTTTCAAGTAATCAATTCTTCATGAAGGCCATTGTATTGCCAATACAACTTATGTTCGGCTGAGGTTAAAAAGCTTTTGTATAAGAAGGTCACACATCTTAACCCTTTGCCCACAGTAATCTACTGGGTCCTGTATAAAGCTTATGGGAGCAAGATAATTAAATAGTTAAGGGGTTAAGTTGCCAAAAAGTTAATTTTTAAGATGCATATTTGAAATCTATCTCAGAGAAGCCATACAAAGTATAATGTAGGTGACTGTTGGTAAACAAAGAGAAACACTTTGGCCTTGTATAGCAGGAAATTACACACATACAAATTAACGTACACACTTAAAAAAATTATATCATTTACTAGTTGCGCCTATTTCACATATTTATATTTTGTTGTATGATTCACTCAGTTTCATCAAAACATTGTCAAGGAAAGTCAGATAATATTGAGAAGGTCTTGATTTACATACAAGTGATTTTACTTTGTATGGTTTCATTGTAAAAAAAAACAACACGAATCAGGTCACTGAAAACAAAAAACATTGTAACCTTGTATGGTTTGTATGGCTTCTTTATCCGCATTATCAAAAGTAAACAAGTCATACTTATTTACTAACAAATCTCATATCCGATGGAATGAAAACAAAAAAACATTGTAACCTTGTAAATATTCAATTCATAAGTTGAAAGAGCTCTAGTTGCAATATACAATAATTAAAATACTAATCAATTTAGAGGACAAGTGAATATACTTTGTACGGCTTCCTTGTTTCAATAACAAAACTGATATCTGCAGAAAAAACAAAAACAATAGGTCCATTTGTACAGCCCAAACACCATTTTGAAAAATAGTCGGTTATTGAAATGCCATTTACACTACTGAAAAACTCAAAAAAAAATTGTTGGTGCTAGCTCATTCCGCTGCTATGCATGCAAAGAGAGTCACATGACCAAAAACCGGAATCCTTCACCGATGTTTCGAGAGCGGAATTTACACTGCATAAAAAAAATCAGTGAAATTTTAGCCGGCATTTCAAAAACCGCACTCCAGAGGTGGATTTATCAATTTTGTTTTTGTTGATGTGTCTGCCTGTGGTTGCTTAGCAACTTCCAACAAAACACCAAAATGTGAAAAAGATCATTGATCTTGCTTGCAGTGTAAATGCAGCTTTTGTAACCTTTCTTTCTTCCCTTTCTATTTGTTCAAAAAGTAAAGGAGCTACAAATAAATCACACCTTCATTGAAATTGCTAATCATTCGTAGAAAAGTGTTATTTTTTACTTTGCATGGCTTCTTTGTCCCAATAAATGCTGACTTATAAAGGCCATACCGGTACTTGTTTACTGACAAAGCTCATTTCCATGGAAAGTAAACAATGTAACCTTCCTGTAAATGCCAGTAGTTGCTTCATTTGTGCAACAACAAAAAAAGAGCTAGAGTTACCACTCATTGTTACTGCCAAACTCATTAATTTTTTGGCAGATTAATATATGACATGATCTTTTAAGAGAGAGAAAAGAAAGAGAGGGGTCAAAACAGATCTATAGATAGAGAGAGAGAAAGATAGAGAGAGGGAGAGATAATAAAATAAAGAATCTTCGCTTGACTGAAATAACGAAGGTCTAAAGTATGAGACAAGCTTACACTAATGACCCAACTCAGCTGTGGACATGAATATCATTTTATAAAAACAGCTATTTGAAAGTTACCATGCATTTCGACCTTGTTTGTGACTAATGAGGGCAACTGATAACTCATTAAAGGTATAAACCAGTTTTGCAAATGC
The DNA here is from genome assembly GCA_035222895.1 of Strongylocentrotus droebachiensis. Lineage (NCBI taxonomy): Eukaryota > Metazoa > Echinodermata > Echinoidea > Camarodonta > Strongylocentrotidae > Strongylocentrotus > Strongylocentrotus droebachiensis. Next base: position 446,458 of record JAVYIG010000609.1, on the reverse strand, counting down.
CCCCCTCTCAAAAAAATGAAATGGAAGCTCTTATTACCAATCATGTGAAAGAATATGTTTTGACTAATATGTGATTATACAAATTTGCTGGGAAACCGCCCACTAATTGATATATTTGGTAAATTATCATATCGATCCTGCCTGGATAGATATCGCAAATGTACTTTAACACTGAACATTTTGGCATATATTTCTGCTTTTTTGCGAATTTAGGTTGAAGTATTGCCATCTTAACCTCTGAAGGCAAAATTTAAACAATATTGAATGCATATTTTGCACCCAAAAAGCTTGAACTGCAATTTTACAAAAACTGGTCTATATCTTTAAGGTATCGGTAAGCAATGAGCTTCTTTTCACATGATTTACAAATACCATTACCTCCTGGGCACATCCATTTCTTTCCATATCAGCGTTTCAGTTAAATAGCTTTTATGGATAACGGGCAGTTCTTTGGTTGTATAACAGATGCTCAGCTGTGGGCATGATATCGTTAAAAACACAGCTATTTAAATGTTACTGTTTTGACCTTGTTTTTGACAATGTGCGCGACTGATATCTTGAAATAACTCATTAAGACAAATAATGAGCATCGATCGTTCAACGTGATATAAAAATACCATTACTCTTTGGGTGTTTCCATTTCTTGCCAGGTGCATGTTTTCAATTAGTCAAGGTAGGAACTATATTTATTTCAAAAAACAGAATATGTATCTCAATTTTGATAATGGAAAAAGGTGGTAAGAAGCTTTGAAATCTATATTCAAGTGACAAACAGCTCATCTGTACTGTAAACAACATACATCAACAACCTACACTGCAATACTTCCTGAAACTTATATGATGACTACTGCAATACCAGTGCACTTCCTGTAAACATACTGAGTACGTCATAAACTACACTGCAATACAAGTAAGTACCCTGGAAACAAAATTTATGACATCTTCATTTTGATAAACAATTGTAAACAGAACCATCAACAAATATTCTGTGAACAGCCCCCAAATATTTGAAATATTAGTACTACACACAAAAACTGATAAATTGCTTCAACTCATTCATTTTTTTTTTTTTTTTTTACTCCCCTTAGTTTATGTTTCCATTTTACCAGGCAGGCAAATTTTTATCCTTGTAACAAAAGAGACAAAGAAAGGAATAAATAAATAACCTAATGAAAAAAACAAGTACAAAAAGAGGAAAAAAAGAAAGATCATTATATCATGCAAAATATTGATAAGAACAATCAATCTGATGCAATGACAATGTGACAATTACATACCTTTTTGTTGAAAGACAACAAGCACTATGAAATATACTATTTCAAAGATGTGAACGTACAAACCGAACAATCAGAAATGAGGTTCAAGAAAGGGCTGTCCTATTATATAAAAAAATACTTAATTCTATGTTTTTTCCCCTAACCTTAACACCGAAGAGTCAGTTTACGAGACCATAAACCCAAACCAAGGTACCCAACTACCCATGAATAACTAATTAGATACAGCAAACACTGTTTACTCACTACCTCTCACTAATGATCCTAATGATCCAACAAAGGCTGACCATCTGTGGACTATTAACCTGCTATTACATTATTCCAACTCCATTAAAGTCATTCAACAGCACTGGTCACCCATAAATGGACCGGAAGACTTGAAGGGTCTCAGCCAGTTTTGAGAAGGAAATGGGGTACTTCCAGATTCCGGACAAGAATGACATCCCCTGTCCAGTTTGAAAATGGCAGGAAGGCTGCCCCTCTTTCTCGATGACAAGTCTTGTGTAAAACATACACAGTTATTTTTGATAGCTTGTTTGCAGATCCTCTCAAGTACGACTTCATAAGCTCAGACAACATAATAATTCAATTGCAATTTACTACTACCACAGAGTTTCACAATAATTTTCTAAAAATTAAATATTCTGTGAATTATTTAATCTTCTTTTAAACACATACACTTATATCTGAGTTCTAGCAACAGAATGCATTTGAAGAGAAAGTGACTGAGAATTATGACTCGTCTATCATGATGACGATGTGTTGCTTAGACCAGCAAAATGTAAACAAACATACAAAATAGTGCTGGGAATCACATTCAGTGAAAAGCACAACAGATATTTACATACAAGACCAATGTTCTACACATGGTAAAGACAACTATAGCTTGATTTTGTATTTCTTGACTATTTATATACTTAGCTAGTATACATATTGAACCAAAATTGTCTCCAAGATATAATTTCCTTTTAACCTTGATCATTCAGTGTAACTAACATTTAATTCCATAACAATTATTTACAATCACTTCTAAATATTGAAGACCAAAATGCATAATCAGTACCTGACTGTAAATTTGATATTATATGTCAGTCAATCAAAGATGCATACTTTCCAAGCAAACCAATTCCACTTCTAAAACAAACATAACTGAATTAAAAAAAAAATGTAGGCAAGAATATAAATGAAACATCAACCTCAGACTTTTCCAAATAACATTGAATATAGAAAGAGAGCAAGATGTATGGAAAATTTAAAAAATCAATATATCTGTCCACCAATTCATTTAATACTTAATTATTCATACCACGTTTTGTATGTTTTAAAGTACAGGTATGTGAAAAATTGCCTTGTCCCAAATTATGTTTCTTGAGAGTGTGACATATTTCAGCTTAGATCTAAAAGTGTTCAACAAAGACCATTATTCAACCTGTACACCTTTCATTCTTGAGTTAATAAAAAACAAAAAATTTACAAGAGGTTTGGATGATTTAGTCGTTAACTGTAGCTAGGTGTTTTGTCACCAATTAAATGTAACAGCCACAATTCTTTGTCCTCTGACAAGTAAAAAATGTTAATGATATTCCCCCGGAATAGAAAACAATGCCAGTCCTTATGTATGCTGAATGTGTGTGAGCTACTGGCAGTGCAAAGAACTTGTTAAGTGCTGTTAATTAACCTATGGAACATCCTTGCGGTCCTTTTATCAACAAAACATAATGAGAAAAATGTTGTCCACTTGACACGGACAGACAGACAGACATGTTTGTTGCATGAGGGTTCTAATGATTTGCAACATCACAAACCACATTCTGTCTGGCAATCGTATCTCTACATATCTGCATTTGGCCTGCTGGTGAAACATATAAGCCAATGTATGATCCATCTCTTTGTACATAACATATGCAGCAGTATGGTAATGCTAAGTTCACACCGACGACGAATTGATGGCGCATTAAATCGGCGAGCAAAGCGGCGGCAAAGCGTAACAAAGCTTAATTAAAGCGTAAAGACCGTAATAGAGCGTGAGAAAGCTTTGAGCAATTCGGGACATTTGGCAAGAGTGCCAAAATTGTTTAAACTGTTTAAAAATTTGAGGCGATCTGTCACGAATTGCGTAATGCGGGGAGAGCGTATTAAAGCTTATCAAAGCGTCACAAAGCTTATCAAAGTTTTGCTCAAAGCGTAGGAAAGCTTAACAGAGTTTAAATTTTTGGCGCTCTTGCCGAATGTCCCGAATTGCTCAAAGCTTTCTCACGCTCTATTACGGTCTTTACGCTTTAATTAAGCTTTGTTACGCTTCGCCGCCGCTTTGCTCGCCGATTTAATGCGCCATCAATTCGGCGTCGGTGTGAGCTTAGCATAACATATCTCAGGAGATCGTGAGATTTTTTGAAAAAATGACGCCGAATTAATCGCCGAATTAATCGCCGATTTAAAGCGCGATATTCGGCGTCGGTGTGAACTAGGCATTAGCGTGCAAACTACATCCTTGTTTTCCACTGCATTTTCTTAAAACATTGATACTCATGAGTTTTAATCTTTTAACCTTACAGACCCATAGGTGGTATCAACTGCCCAAATGTTTATACTGAATTTGCAATTGATTTAGTAAGTAAAGCTTTTTTTCTTTTCTCCATGGTAAAATCCACAATATTCTGGGTTTAATTAAATGAATAGTTTGATATCTTAGACTACCATTTGTATCAACATCAACAGCAAAAACAAGAAATTTGCCTCAGAAATTTGTTAAATTAAACATATCTTTACTGATATGTGTTTAATTGAACCAACTTAGTGAGGCACTACTTGATAGACATACTTCTACCATTTGTCTATAAGCTAGGTGAAAAATACAACAGTGCCCTGTTTCATAAGACTTGCTATCGATAACTACTGCCACAATTATATAACAAATGTGGTTGCAACCAATGAAATTCAATTAATTCTATAAATTAACTGCTTCTGCCTCTTACAGAGCTGTTCAAGAGTGCACATAAGGGTATCATACCAGCTAAACGTATAAAGGAATGAAATGTACACCACCATGACAATTGTGTAATTGCAATATGGTGGAACAAACAAAGTGATAGAGGGGTGTCTCTTCAACTCATATTCAATTCAATCCAATTTAATTGTTTTATTTTTCCAAATCATTATCAAATTTACATGAACTACAATTACAAATACAATTCATGGACAGTAACATAATATGTAAGGAAAAATGGGGAACTAAAAAAAGCAGAAGCCTGTGGGTTGAAAAGCTCCCTCAGTACATTATCATAATCAAACTGTACATAAATGAAAAGTAAGAAAAATATTCCAAGGTTCCATATAGAGGGCTGAACGACCCGTAATTTGTAAAAGAATAGGAGGGAGAGAGAGAGGGCGCAAGCAAAGGAGAGAGAGAGATTGAAGGGAATAATGGACCAGATGGAAAAAGAGAAGAGAGAGAAAGAGAGAGAAAGAGAGAGAGAGAGAGAGAAAGGGAGAGGGGGAGGGGAGAGATATCTTCCACACAGAATAGAATCTACATCTATGCACCATTACCCCCTTCATTATATTATAGATGACGTCAAATGAAACAATACATCTTTAATACACCTAGCCAAGCATGGTAGGATAATGCAGTATAATGCTCAATTATCACAGTTCATTTATCCTTATGTGTGAAACATGGGCATGTCTCAGACTAATTGTAGACACTTCTCATCTATACAGTCACCATTATATAAGGTTTGCATACATGTCAATCAAAGGTAATATTCAATCAAAAGTACTCATCAAAGGTGACATTTAGTATCTCTGTGTTACAATTTAATAATTCTTGAGCTACAGTGCACAATACAGACTGTTTCCCAATATAGATCTATCAGAGAGGATATTAAAACAAAATTCACATATGGAAAATGATTATTAGGATAGTGCACTTCGACCAGATCAAATGGTCATGTTTTTAAAGATATCAAACTTATATCAAAATTATTAGGCTGAATCATCATTTTACTCACTTGAGAGGGTAGGCAGAAAGTCTGAATTGGTACATCATGCTTTAGGATGGTGTGAACTACCCCAACCACGAGGCTCTCTATCTTATGAAGATGTAAACCTCTTACTTAGAGAGTGCAGAGACTTCCTGTCTCATGTGCTTATAAAAATGGTATCAAGCTCTGCATCATATGTCTCTTTTCAATCCAGATATCGAAACACACTTGCTCAATGATGGACACAATAATGCTACTATACACAAGTGCAGTACTATGAATGAGGATAGTGTGAATAACCCCAGTCATATGTTTTTTTATTTATCTTGATTTGAAAGAAGACATAAAATGCACATCTTGAGTGCTAATATGAATGGTGAGAATGACCTCAAATACACCACTATGTATGGACCACATTATCATTTAGAAAGAGAAAACGGTGCTAGTCTAGAGTGCCTTCACAATTAAGATGGTGTGAACAGTTCCACTCACAACTTTACTATCCTTAAAATTATTTTGAAAATGGGTAGAATCACTTGCCTATTCTCGATGTATACCCCAGGTAAAAAAAAAAGTGTGAACAATTCAAGTCACATGACACTATCTTGTGAAGCTATTAACTTACTGCCTAGTGGAACCAAGTGGTTCCTATATGAACCCACTAAATGCAGTATTCTCTCATTCCGATAGGGTTTAATACAGGAGCCAACCAGTTCCTCTGGGCATTGAATTAAGCATTGGTTTAAATCCTGATTAATCTCAAAGATTAATGGTTAACAGCAACCCATTGACTACTGAATTCTCTCAATCCCATGGGATTTAACACTGGAGCTAGCTTCCTGGTTTCTGTAGGCTATGGTTTAAGTATCAAGGAATGCCAGATTATATAAGATAAAGGGTTAAGCTTCATACTTACTTGATGGCGGGTGTGAAGTTCTTGTCTAGTATGCTGCCTTGATTGATCAAAGATAGATGTGAAGTGAGAAGAAGAAGAGCAAATCTCAGACCAGTACAAATTCTTGGTATTCTGCACATAAAAAACAAAACAAATGGAAATTTTTCATTACACAGACATTCATTTTTAATCTATAACGACAGTGGCAATCTCGATTGAAAACAGCTTGAATTGAATTGCAATGATGGCATATGTTTGGTACAGCACATGCTCCAGCAACAATTGCTTTGCAATAAAATTGTTAGCTTCAATCCTGGACCTGACACTTTACCCTAACCCTAAAACTAACCTTCAATCAAATCACTACCAATACATCATTTGTACACACAAAAACCTGGAGCAGTAACCAGCAGGGATCTTTAGATAATTAAAGAACCATTGGTCTGTCTCTCTGAACATCAAATTTTCATCTTTAATCACAAAATTTAAGGTATTTAATTTTCAGCTGGTTTCCCCATTTCAACATTTTATGTAGACTCTAGTCATTACACCACAACTAGAATACAATAGGCAGCATGCAAAATACATCCTTTTAGTCAGACTCTATTGAAAACACTTGTTAAATGACTAAGAAATATTGATCTACACGACAACGGATATCAGGATTTGCTCTGGTAAGAAGCAATTGCAAGACCACTTCAAGGACGAGAGGAAATCTTGAGATGAGAGAACAGTCCTTCTCCAGCATTACATCTCTTATTCAACACATCTAATCTTACATCATGTGTACGTAACGTACAGGCTAATAATATAGGCAGCCTACAAGATTGATATGTTGGTCTCGCAGGACTTCTGACAACTTTTTGAAAGGTCCGCAAGACCGACATTGTTACTCACACAGGCTGTCAATCTACCAGAAGGCCACATCTGTTTAAACTCCATCCCTCCAAAATTTCACATAAAACAAAATATTTCCTCAAGTCATATGGACAAACACAGCATTTCCCTGAAACCTATTTGATGATTCAATTCTCTATAGTACCATGATATCTCTTTATTAAAGTCAAGAATCAAAGTAACAAAATAAAGCTATACCAACTGTGTATTAAGCTGACCTGGCGAGGATTCTATATTCTTTATTTTCTTCATGCAATGTGAAACTTATAGTTAAAGGTAAAACCTGAGAAAACATATAGGTTATCACCTAGTATTGTTTGGAAATGTCCATCAACTTATACCAATTTCGCTTAATTAGCATCTCGGGGGTTGGGGGTGGTTTCAAACATTAGAATACATGATGATTGCATTCATGATTGATTTGCACTTTGCCAGTAATGAGTCTGCCTGAACTGCTCATTACATACATGTCTCATTTGATATTTCCAAGAATTCTGAAATTAGTTCCATCGCCCACAAGACCCATCCCCTGTAATGTTACCTTTCACATCAGTCATCACTCCCAAGCTTCCCGAAAATGCACCATGCTTTACTTATGCCTTTGTTTGATAGAAACATCTAGAAAATATACTGCTCCTTTTCAATTTAGGACTCATCGATTGCATCAGACACTAATTTGCACATGAAAGGTTAGTAGCGTGCTTGGAGACCAGTTTGGGACAAGCAAACCCTTGCCTCTACTTGACACAGTCTGTATGCATCACTGACACCTTGATGCAGGCGGGATGCTGCGTTTCCATGACAATGTGAATGAATTAGATTGACCTGGGGATAATTTCTGTAGGAAAGTACTGTAGTTGTCTTGGATAGCAGGATGAATGTGGCAAAAGGGCTGCAATTATAATCGTTGTGACCTAATATTTCATTATCAACATTATTTTCCTCCCGATAAATCACACCAAAAATAAAAAGGAAGACATCTGCATCATACATGGGGAAAGAAATTATATTAAAAAGAAAAACTTTCCACTTTTTTAAAACGCTAGTCACCAAGTGAGAGTGGTAGAGTGATATTTAGCTGGGGCTCAGAGAATGTCTTAGGATTGTTACTTAATTTTGTGCATCATGGCATCTGTCATTTGCTTCATGACTGAGGGAAATTCAATGGGAAAGGATGTGCACAAGTCTAGGAGTGTTACTGCTGTTACCTCTATACTCATTCACAAACTTAAAAACCTCACAAAAATCAATATCTCATTTACTTTATAAGTTGCACATCAAATTAAAATATATTTAATCATTCCCCTTTACAATATTTTCACTCTGTCTGTATCTGTTAAAATACATTTGTTTAAAAAAAATTCAAACTGATAACAAGATATTTTTTGTTGTTATATGTAGTATTTTTTTAAACTTAATATTTTTATGTGTGGTAATTCAAACAATAATTTTGATTCTCATCCATGTACATTGTGCACAATTTAACTCATGATGCGATGAAGGATGTTTTAAAAAAAGACCATTTTAATTGCATTAAAAGTGAGCAATCTGCACTATGTTTCCATTTTTCTTCATGTAAATAAATAGATCATACAAAAGCAGTCATTAAAGCACCATTTCATTAACAATATTTTAATGATGGACACCTTTATTAGAATATAATAGCCTTCAATCAAATCAAAGGCCTCTGCTCAAGACTATATCAGTATTACATGGTTTGGCCCACCTCATCTACGCAATAGATTTGTTTATTTATTTAACAAAATAAACAGATCAGTGATTTCATTAACAATTTAATACAAAATAGAAGCTATAAATGAAAAAATTGTAGCATAAGCACGACACATTTATAAAATTTTGCCATTCTAACGAAACATTATTTTTGGAGTTCTATGAATATAGTCTTACAAATTTCAAAATTAGATTTACACAGAATATTATAACAATACTTGTATTTAAGAGAGAAGCCTCGTCTCTTTCAGAGGGCCCTGCAATTATTATCACATTATAGATCGGTCCCCATTTAATACACCCGGGTGGAGAGGCACAGACGTGGGAAAATGACATTGTCCATGGATAAAAGCGCTGAGTGAAACACAAGAGTCCAGAGCCTTCATCAATACCGCACCCACTATGTAAAAAATATCTCATTTTGTGTTCATGTGGTAGGCACGATATGATGTCCCACTAGATCAAATAGACAGTGTGAAAAGACTGGTTTATAAGGGGAAATCCCTCATAGGGCATCGATGAGACATGGTACCGGTAATTGAAGTCTGAACATGACAACAGTAACACAAACATCTGATCACTTTTAAATATTACCCTTAGAAGCTCTCTTGTCATAGGAGTTATCGCGTTTGTAACCTAAAGTAGAGATATTGATGCAAACAAAAAACATGCTACTTTGAAATTTATAGCTTAACCCATTCAAAGTCACATTTTTGTTTTCTTATTATCTCTGTCAGGTCTGTCAGGTCTCTGCTACATACAAATCTTACAGCAGAACTAAAGGGCTAGGACTGAGGTGAGAAGTAAAAGAGAAGACAACCCTTAAGGTGTAACCCGACTAAATGTCAGTTTGCTTTCATCCAAAATCGGGACTTGCATTAAAGGGAAGAAGAAAAAAAGCATTTTCAAAACACTGGTATCTAGTATCATTTTAATCTTTAGGCGTGCTGTAACAAGGATCTTTATCATAAGCCAGTATCCCATGAATGAGCAATATTACACTCTGTATTGCACTATTTGGTATACAGAAAATATAACATGAGTATCTAATACACCCGGCGAAGTGTGCAAATAAAACACAGTAAATAAGCTAGAAGCAGAGTTAAATACAGAAAATCAAGAATTGTATCTTATCATATAAGTTAGGAGATGTAGTCTTTTTCACATGTTCCAAAGTGAGGTGCAGATTCTAAAGGCTTCCAACAAGATACAGCACAAATACTTGAATACATATCAATATACCGGTAGCATAATCTTATTGCCAGTTCTAAAAATAATTTTTATAATTTTTGGACAGAAATCCATCATTCATATCTATTCATATCAAATGAATAGAAGATATATTAAAAAAAATTGTATCAAGAGACTAGAGATTCTATACAGTTTTTCAATTGTCTGCTAATACCGCATAATGCCGAAAGCATTCTCGCCCACAAGGATGGCCATGTATTGAAGAGTAAGGCAGCAAGAGAAAATAGATAGAAAGAGAGAGAGAGAGAGAGAGAGAGAGAGAGGGAGAAAATATATGCAAAAGAAAAATGAACTTATCATGAGGTAGTGATGAAGGAGATAATGGAGAGAGAGAAGGAGAGAGAGAGAGAGAGAGAGAGAGAGAGACTGAGAAGGCTAACTATGGCACGATGAAATGAGCTTTACACGCTCAGCTACTACGTGATTGTGCAACAGTTGTATCATTTCAGGATAAGCCGTTATTAAATAAAACCTTCGCAGGGAACCCTGCATGTCACCCTAAAGACAGTCTCCAGACCGGTTGACCTGACAGACAGACATCTTGAAGGAAATCCTATCCTGACCACTAGTGACCAGTACCAGGGACACTCTAGAAAGGGGTTTTCCCTAAAAACAGTCCACAGGGATTACTATGCAATATCATTATCACCTGGATCACTAATGAATTAATCCACAGTAACGAAAATACAAAGATACAAAGAACAAAGAAAAGCAACAGTTGTACCATTTCAGGATGAGCCATTATTAAATAAAACCTTCGCAGGGAGCCCTGCATGTCACTCTAAAGTCTCCACCTGACGGACAGCTAGACATCTTGAAGGAAATCCTACCCTGATCACTAGTGACCAGTACCAGGGACACTCTAGAAAGGGGTTTTCCCTAAGACAGTCCACAGGGATTACTATGCAATATCAGTACCGCCTGGATCATTTATGAATTAATCCACAGTAACGAAAATACAAAGATACAAAGATGACTAGGTATTATGTAAAAAAAAAAAAAAAAAAAAAAAAATTTTAGGGGGTGAGCAATCTCTTACATATGCCAATGTGAGAGAACAACATCAAAGAAATAATTTAGACCATTTTGGCTAGAATTTTTGTGTCAAACAATATGCATATTCTTTAATATTTTGCTGAATTTTTTGGGAAAAAAAATCATATTTCCTACATTATCAACGTTTCAGAATATTTCAAGATGACCAAATTCATTTTTTCACTTCATAATAAGTACTCAAAATAAGCATTAAGGCTAAAATACTAGATTGGATAAATATTGAAACTGCAAAACCAGTTCATTATCAATTGAAATAGGTGGACTGCATATCTTAAAACAATCGTTTAAGTGCATGGAGGATATTATGAATCTTGTTGTTGCTTTGCACTTTTCCCCAAATTTGTCATTTTTTTCATGGTTATGTTGCTGTCTTTAATGATGTGGACTGATTCCATTGCCCCCTTCCCTCAAAAATGAAATGCACCTTAGAAATTAATACGAAATTTTCACACGAAAAACAAAAAACATAGGCTTGGTTTATACGATTCACAATTAAAGACATAGAACTACTACGTTAAAACCATTCTATCCTAATGGGCACATATATCTTTTCTGATGTCAATTAAATGTTTGTTTCAGCCCCCTTTAAGTAAAAAAAGAAAAGAGGATTCGGGGGGGGGGGGGGAATGGCATCTAACAACATTCCCCCTTTTGAGTAAGAAAGTTAGGGAAAAATAGGAAAAATAGGGGGAAATAGCGAAGAATAGAGAAAATAAGGGAAAATCAGGAGAAAAAGGGATAAAATCAGGAACAAAAAAAAATAATTGGGAAACAGATTTAAATCAGGAAATTATCAGGCCTGATGTTTAGACTCAAATATCCTGACATACAAAGTCATTAATAATCTCCTTTTTTAAAGGTACTACTGTGTCACAGAGAGCTGATACAATATTAAACATTTACACAACAATAGCAATTGTTAATTATCCATGAAAAACAAGTAATTAGATATGTCAAATAATTAATATGCAATAAGGTAATGTGGTAACCACTTGAAAAAGTACAATTTAGAACAAGTACCTTATCTTTAAAACATTAAATAAATTCTTAAATGACACTTTTGAATGTCTTTCATGGGGACTAAATAATCATCCCAACATGTAATTCAATAGCATCTAATCTATAAACATCTGTGAGCAATGTATTACCTATCTTCTGACAAATATTTTTCTGACTACCAGTAGTTATTATTTCAAGAGTTCTCTTAAATATTCCTCTGTACTCAACATATATCACCAGGATCATATTCAACTTTGATAAGTATTTGACAAATGATGTTGAAATCACCATATGGTTGTTCTTGTTTAGAATTGCACAAAATTTATTGGCATCACTTTGAAACCTCTCTTCTAATATACCCCCCCCCCCTTGAAGAAATAAAAAATGTCAATATGACTGAAAGTATAATAGTTAGATATTCACGATAGGAGTAATGTATATTATTTTTCATCATTTACTTGGTTGCATGTAGTATTGCTTCTGTTACTGATGTGATTATCATTCCTTCCAGTTAGTGCTGTACTAGACAATCAGAATTTAATTTCCTCCAGCATCACTCTTAACACTATTAATAATTACAACTATTTCCAATCAATTACAATAGGCTTTGTTTCCTTTGCACTTCCCTACCTCACCAGTCACTGACAATCCACATGACGTATACACGTAGGATCAAATCAAGCATGTAATATTACTCTAATTGCTTTTCCTAATCCTAAATTGCTTTGCACAACATTGCCCTTGAAAATGTACGTGGCTGATCAACACCTTAATTTTTATCTTATTTACTTCACTTATAGCGGTTAATAGGACCGGCTCCATGCTACAACAATAGGAAGTTGTTCTATTACAGATCTCCACGCCCTACTTTGGCAATTAAGAACTGGTATTGTTATGTATTATTCTAATGGATGACAAGCACTGCACCTTGCCTGCTTTGAATAATACGACATCCTTCTGTAATCTTGCACTGTATGAAGGGGTCAGATTTCAAGCTCAAGTTTGAAAGTTAGATGAGGTCTTTGTGTATTCTTTCATAATAATTTAACAACATCTTGTGGATATGCAGCTCCTCTAGCTTTTTTAAATAATAGATATCCTCTTTCTGGTCCTGTATTTTACTCTTTTTTTTTCAAGTATCAAGTATCAAATTTATTTGTCTTCCAGAAATCACAAAATATATAATAAAGTATAATTATAACAGTATAATGTAGAATAAAGAAAGACAAGGAGACCTTGGTTGAAGTACAGCTTGTTAAGTTGGGGCCCCTCAGATGATGTGACAAAGATAACTAATTTCTCTGTGGTTTGCTTTGTTTCTTTACACCCTACCATTAGAATGCACAATTACCTCTACTGCATGATAATTTGTTTCTGTTTCTTGTCTTTACAACAAAAATATAAAAAATATAATAAGCAGCATTTGAAGACAGTGGGCAAAGTATATCATCTGACATACCAACCACAAATAGATCCAATATCCATGGGTTTTTTTACAAGACCTATAAGTCAGTTTGGATTTGCCTGTAAAATTATAGTACCCTAGGCAAATCCTCAAGATTTCCATATTCATATGGATCTTCCCAATACCAGTAATCTATTCCACTTTACAAACATGACTTATCTGATGCCAGCAAAAGAAAATGTAGGTGAATTTGGTTCTGGAAAATAAATGATAGTTATAGTAATTTCAAACAAATATCTGGGGAAAATAGATGTAGATCTTCCCTGAGGAAAAAACCTTTTTTAAGATAGAAAGTCTAAGAGATCATTGGAGAAAAAAATATATATTTTGAGAATACTACATTCATATACTTTTTGTGTTGATTAACAAATGATCTACATCACTGCCAATCATATTATTCATAGATATTAAATCTTTTGAATCTTATGTTTCCATGACGATTCATCTCTCTATAGTAACAAGTAAGAGAAGATTGTCCATATATTAGGAGAATGACAGATGAGATGAAATTCAAGAAACAACTTGAATCTCTCAGATTGCAATATTCTGTATACTACCTATATTCATATGACTGATCCTTTCACCTTCAGATAGCATCTATTTCCTTTGAGTTAAATTAAATCCACTTTTAGTTTCAAAGTCAAGTCCTGTCAATTTCTTCTAATATTTACTTTATATTCACTCTAAAATATATCCTCACGTTGTTAGTTATAGCATAAATTGTTCCAATTGGTGTAATCTAAGTATCCTTGAGCTTCTTGAAAAAATTCTTGCTTGTTGACGTGTAAAAGGCAACTACAAGCACAACTTTATATTACATTAATCAAAATAATGAGAAATACTCATAGAATATTCAAACATTATCATGTAGTTTAGTTTGTAACAAATACATTATGAACAGTTCATGATAAAGGATAGACAAGGCTAATTACTAGTAATCAATTGAAGATTAAACTAATCCTCCTTTACTTAAATTGTTTCAGATGACACAATACAAAATTACAAATTACCCACTTTACCGTAAATTATATTTATAACTTTAGTGCAGGTATCTTGAATTCATTGGATACAATAAAGTGCAAAGTCCTAATATTTCATAAGAAAGCATTTTGGCCTTTTCTGATGACAACTCCATTACATGCAAAAATACAAATCATTGAAATGATTTTTTTTGGTGACAAAATCATTTATCTTTCATTTCGCTATACACTATCATGACGGACACTACAATGAATTTACAACTTTCTCACTTTTTTCTGTACAATATCTGACTACAGCAATTACAATTTCTATCAATTGCAACTCTGATGTAATGAAATACTTTTGTGTGATGAATACCTACAACAAAGGATTGTGTCACATTACATCAAGTTCAGATCTACTTCAAACCTTTTTATTTAATTATCTCACTGTCTAACTTCAAAGGATTCAATATCACAGCCAAGTTACTCTTCCCCCAAAGATAGTGAAAGAAGAAAAGACAGGTGGAATCTTCCTTTTGCAATCCTTTGATCATCAAACAAGCATTTGATAAGTTACCTTTTATTAACGAGTGTACAGTACTTCTTTTCTGAAAAATGACAAATATGTTCTCAAGGATGGTATTCATGTTGGGGCTTTTCAGAGATTTGTTGAACTTTGAAGAAGCTGATTGCTCTTCGATCCCATGTATCAATTTTGTTATGAACAAAATTTAACAAAAGATCATCAAGAGAAGGAGAATGAGAGATGCAGATTGATCATATGAATGTGTAAAAACAAAAAAAAACGGCCTAAAAGAAAGAGAGAGAGACACACAGACAGACATGGAGAGAGAGAGAGAGAGGGAGAGAGAGCTAATAGCTTGTACGTGTATATATTTAGCATAACATAATGCAGTCTGTCCTTTTTTAATCACCATTTGCATTAACTAATCATGTTATTACAGTGGCATCTAAGCAGTATTTTCGAAGATAACACAATTGGTTGAAGTGAAAATGTGATATACTGATGCAATTTGAACAGAGGACCATTACAAATTCATAGTGCTGGAATTCATTTAAAAGTGTTGCAAATCAATCCATCATATGTGCCTGACAGTTTTATGCAGGAGTAGTATTTCTAGTAGCATAATTTAATAATTCATGACTTGGTAAATAATTTCTTTGCAAAAACCCTATACCCTTGCCCTTGTTGAAAATGCACTCGTATTGCTTGGATCAACTCGTACCACCCACTCAGGATAATGTATCAAATTAGGAAAAGAGATGCTGATATGAAATCGAGTGCTACAAGCTAGTGTAGCCTTGCATCACATTTTGGAGTGAAAATATTACCAGATTTTCTTCCTATAATATCGCAATCAATAGTGTTGGTCCAAGGCATTTTTAGTTAATGCATACATCAGCCTTAAACAGTTTCAAAAGGCATGTTGCAAAGTTTCAGACAAAAAGATTTTTCTTTAGGGTGTTTTAAGGGAATTCACCTCCTCGCCTATCTTCAATTTTTGTTTTTTGTTTTTGATGTGTGGTCAGCAAATGACAATTGGGGATGATGAATTCTTTTTTTCTTGAGGGAACTGTTTAACTGGTATTTATTTGTAATGGTTGAATATATTCCAAACTCTTTGAAATGGATAATGTGATGCCTCCTGAAATAAAATATGATTAAATAGGAACAACCATTGTCAAAAAGGATTTGATGTGATTTTATTCCCCAAGGAAGGAATGGAGACCGTGTTATTTTCTATTATCCACATTTATCACATAGACCTAGAACTCTTGGTCTTTTTAATGCTATCTTCCCTCAAACACATTCTTAATAAAACCCTTTCATCACAGGTATAAATACTCATGAACTCTCTTTCACCTCGACCATGACAATGCTTCCATATAGGAAGAGAATGTTATCATAATGCAAACACGCCTCGGATGAGAAACACGTCAATGAAATGATTCACATTCATACAGGCGCTCATGACCTAGTCTTTTTCAATTCCACCAAGGCTTTTAATCCGCTTGATCATTCATGTGTATTGTAATCCTCTACAAGTGCCAGTGAAACAACTGTGGTATAAGTATAATCTGAATTAGCAGAGGCTGTAATCCCATGTATAAAAATGCACAGATTTGATCCAGCATAGATCATTCTACATTGAACTAACAGGTCGTTGAAAGGTGAAGTATGATTCTAATACAGAAATAAAGTGACAGAAAAAAAGTGCATCATTTAAATTACAATTCAAAGCTACTACCAATTTGGTTGTATGAATTACCTCTTCAATTAGAGGTAATTCAATTCAATTCAATAACAGTTATATTTGACATTGTTTTGCAGCCAAAGGCCGAATTGTGCATGTTTACAACAATTTCTCAACATCAATTCACACTACATTGTACCATTGTATTCAAAATCAAATAACATTTAGAATACAATGCTTGAGAAATATGTAATATATTTGTAAAAAGGCAATTCACAATTATAAGGGTGTCCAATCCGATACCAAGTCAATTTAAATAAAAAAGCAAAACAAAACAAAAATAAAAACAGACAAATTAAAGTGAGCAAAAATTGTAGGACTTTGAAAGAGAGAAAAGACTACAGAATCAACCTCCTATTCTTTACCCCTCACACACACACACATTGCTTAAAAAAATAAAAAAATAAAAATCAGAAGTTTTATTCAGATATAAATTCAAATATGGTACAGGGGATATTGTCATCCTGATCTGCCTTGAGAAAATATTATCCAGAAATATAATGGTTTAGCATATATTTCAGAAGATATCCATCCCGGAAAATCAAGATAAATGGACATACAATTTGCATGGATATTATAATTAGGGCTGTATGATATCTTGTAGTCCTGCCACATTTTTTGACAGGAAGTGTTTTTCAGAGAACCTGTCTGGCAGGAATATTAAGAAGCTTTATTACAGCTATGATATTTTCCCTATTTCCCCCCTGGTTTCTCCACATAATTTATTTGTTCCTTTGAACTTTGATCTCCATATCTCCAAACCTTGCCTTGTTTTGTTTTTGATTTATCCTAATTCTACTAACAAATACTCCAGAGGTCAGAATTATCATTACACAAATGCCAATTACAGCAGATTATTTAAAATATCATACAGAAATCGTATCAAATAGTGAAATAAAATAATAAAATAGTAAATTAAGTTAAATATAAATTAAATTAAAACAAATTCATTTAAAAATAAAACACCACACATCTTCGGCTGACATGTTCTAAACTTAATTCATTTCATGTGATGTTGCAATAATGTCATACCTCACACAAATATAATACAGGTCATAAAATTCTGCAATAAAACAATTCATATCAATTCCATTCCTTAGGTTTATCTTTATTCTTCTGACTTACATCTCTCACTATTAAAACATCCTTCCTCCCCTCCTTCCCTCTTCTACTTTAATTCAAGTCAGTCTCATATATATTTGGGAAAGGAAAACTATTTGGCTTTTGACCAAATCCATAGTATGTACCCAATGTATTGCTTATTTCTTATTTTTACCGCATACTAAAATCAATGACTGCAAAATATGTGGTATTTCATAACAGGAAATTGATAAGAATAATGAGCTGATACTCAAAATAGGAGTGTGGTTTTTGGTTTTCTTTTCCTGTTTAATGTTGAGTGACAAAATTTAGAGCCTATTTGAGATACATTAACATTATAAATAGACAATCCATCTAAGCTGATGCTATAAATAACAAAAGTGAAGTTTATCAAATCAAAGATGAGTGAAAACAACATGAAAGGGAAGAATCTATCTCCTATGATAAACTTCCTAAGGCTTAGTAACTGCAACTATATTTGATTTCTAGGCAGTTTCAAATACTAAGCTCTGTCTTTAAGTGCAATGACTTTAGGAGATAATCAGTTGAAATAACCACTTTGCTATCACTTTCAGCCACTAATCTGAAACATTTGAGAATAATCCAATCACGCCAATGACTGGTGAATGGGGGAGTAATAGAGCCTTGCCTTGGATGTGTGAGTGATCCGTAAAGTCATATCGAACCATGAGGAAGACACCTGTTAACTCATTACTGGGGTTGGTCCTTCCCTGGGGGGTGGTGAGGGGGAGGAGTTCGCTGGAAGAAGGGGGGTTTAGGAGTAAAGTAGGAACTGCCTATTCCCAGAAGGGGTAATAGCGTGTATCAGTGGTGGAAGAGGGGTATCTGATTAAGGGTTGGTTACTCCCTAGGGTAGTGAAGGTGATGTCTGATAGAGGGTCGGTATAAGGCTGTGTCATTCCATCCTGTAAATATTGTAATTAAGGGGGTGGTGCTGATTCAAAATGCTAATAGCATGTAAGAATTAATGTGAAGAGGAGAGGCCATGAGTGTAAGGATTGTCTTCACTCAAGTTGGGATAACAGCCTGTATCATTGATGAAAAAGCGGTTTCAAATTAAGGGATGCCGGTGCTCCTTTGGGTAATGAGGTTGATTAAGAGATAAAGAGACCGGAACAGGCTGTGCAATTCAATCCTAAACTGATTGGATCGCACAGAGCTGCTCCTAATTGCATCCAAAGGGGTGGATCACACATTTTTCTGACAAAGATGGCGAGATTAACATCACATTTTGTATCCAAAAGCTGATTACCTAGTGCAATGCAGGTTTATATTCAGGTACACTTTAATGCTTTATCTGAATTCTTCATCAACAGAATTAAAGAACATATTTAGAAGGTGTTGATCATGGGAGGAGATATCAAACAAAAGTGTAAACACATCCATGGTGTTAAAAATAGCGTAAAGTTACGATTTTGTCAATCCAAGCCTGATGATATATCAAATTCAACAGCAACATTGATTCAAGTTAATCCCCCCCCCCCTTTCTCTCTCTCTCTTTACTCTGGCTTCAGTATGAAATGCACTTGTAAATAAGGCAAATATATTCAAATCCTTTTAGATTAATTTAAAATTTAAATGACTGCATTTTCCCTTGGTTAACTGAACATCTACGAAGCCCCACATCTTAGACTGTTTTATTAACGTTTTAGATATTTACCTGTACTAACGAATCATCCATGTCTCTACTAGAAATCTACGATACTTCGGAGGGCCACTCAAACCACTCTTCAGTCGTGATCGCACCCTTCCTGCAAGTCTATGAGGGCAGAATTAAATGGCCCCTATTGTCACGACCCTGTCACCACGCCTCAAACCCCCCAAATCATCATTTCCTCCTTTCCTACTGCAGTCTATTAGCCACTAATCACTTAATTAATTGTCCATAATTTTATCCCAGGGGACTTTGGAGAAAGAGAGGGAGCGATAAGAGACATACATAGCTATCTGGGCTTTATACTTCATCAGGATTCGCAAGGTGTCACTACCGCAATCGATGACAGGTTTTACATGTAATGTGGAAATGGTCAACCACATTTTTTTTTTCTTCTATTTGCTGCTAATCTCAAAGGGATTAAATGATTGATTGTTTTCATTTAAACTCATTAAGTATTTTACTGACCATGACTTTATGTTATTTTTTAATACAAACCTTTTGTAGAAAACATCCACCTTCAATATTTAAGTTTAAGTGCAATCATTTTTATAGAAGATATTGCCCTCTTCCACAAGAAGCGTAGGTTCTTCTATGAATAAATAATTATGCCCAAGAGTATTGGCAAGACGCCCAACGTAATCCATTCCATACGCAAAAATTTTCATTCTCTAATCAAGAGCATCTTATTCTGAAACACTTGAAGGTGAAAACAAAATCCAGGATAAAAATCTGGAAAATTCTTTGAAAATCACGTATTTGATTTAAAACAGTTTTAGCAAGAGGCACTTGACCCTTATATAAGCTATATTTTATTACTGCTAAAGATTGTGAAATTTTGGAAGAAGAGTAATTACACATCAACAATTGCATATTCCATTTTCTAATTTGAATTGGTACTAGTTTGTGTACACTTTATATTTAAAGTTTATGAAAATCATTGACAAATAATCAATGATCAGATCTCTTAGAAATAGAATATGCTTACCGGCATATCTATATGTCGGATATTGCTGCTACATACTTTTCTTCCACTCAATATTTCATTTATCAACACACTATCTCAAGTTGTGTTTTGTAAACTACAAATAAAAGTCACAGTTTCTATTTTTGTGTAAGCATTTCAACTCTTTACATCAAGATATTATTTTATTCATTTCTGCTTTGTTCTTTTTCTTTTGCAATTACATTAAAAAAAAAAAAAAATCTTACAAATTTTGTTAAGTACATACAATACAAAATTGTGGACCAAAACAAATGATATTGCAGTACTGGTACTATGAAAATGTCATATTACTGTCCTCTATTTTCAGTGATTAAATTCAATTGATTCATTAAAATTAATTTGCATTAATGTGTCTGAAAATACCCCCCTCTACTGTAATTGACGTGTGCAATCAATCATGTTGGGACTAGGAGTACCATGAAAGAGATAAATAGTACTCAGGTTAGGTTGGATTTATCTCTGCATTTTTTTATCAAATATTCAGGACTGTGGATATTTATAGTGCATGCAGTCTGACTCTACAAATGTAAAATGGGCAAACATCAATGTTGCTGATCAAGCAACTTAACTGCAGCACTGCTTCACTATATTTTGAAGCAAACTGATAAATATACAGTAGGTCTATGGTTGCACCATGTGAGAGAGACCTACTCTATATCTACATCACCATGCAAGCCGATACTTATAAGCAGCACCAAACTGATAAATGTTTTACAGGAAGCAGAATACTTGGCATCATA
This sequence comes from Strongylocentrotus droebachiensis, assembly GCA_035222895.1. NCBI lineage: Eukaryota > Metazoa > Echinodermata > Echinoidea > Camarodonta > Strongylocentrotidae > Strongylocentrotus > Strongylocentrotus droebachiensis. The sequence goes on along the minus strand of JAVYIG010000609.1, from coordinate 425,147 downwards.
CATACACATCGACCTGATGACATTTTTCAGAATCTGATTTTTCCACGGACATGCAGGCGAATGGAGAGCGGGATGATATATATAGCACCGCAGGAAGCTGATAGTTGGGCACATACAAATGACAGATTTGATCATGGTTAAACAGGAGATGTAAGCACAGGATTTTGGCAAACTGCACCCAAAATACTGATGACTCTATCCTGACTTTGAACCGAGATAACCTGGCAGATCAGACCATTTTGGTTTGGCAATTATTTATCGCATTTTTCGGCACGGTATTCCATCAGGGTACTCAAAACTAATTTCCTCAGCTTTCTCTACATACTGTACAATAATAAATAAAAGCAGTGATTAACATAGGCATCAGTTAATTACATTTCATTGAAGTCTACAAATGTTGGCATATTTTTTACTATAATTTAGTTTATACAATCAAGTCCCAGAATCAATAGTCACACCTGCAGCCACGAACAGTTGCACTGTTGCCATTGAGTACAGAGGTATGCAGATTTAATTTATGTTCTAATGATTATTTTCTAATTAGGTCTCTTCATATACATTAAAGAATAGGTAATATTTGAATTCAGCAATAATAAACATTGTAATAACTCATAAATACTCAATGGACTCATTTACATTTCTTGACAGTTTGTTCTCATATGCTATCTTTGTTCTCTTTCCTTTAGATTCAAGATTTGCTCAATGACTCTGGCCATCAAACAAACCAATTGTATTATGTCTTTGCTCGTTTATCATGTGTTATGTTCATTTATCCTTTACTACAATACAATACAGCAGTAATGAGTGATGGCTACATGGTATATTCTCAAAATAAAGTTTAATTTACAGATCAAATGTAAAATCTCACTTTTTAGAGAAATGTATATAGTTAAGGTTCATTTAGACCTAAATTTCAAATTAATTCATATAAAAATAGTTCAATGCAACATATCATAACTGAGAGATACAGTATAATGAGGAAAAGGGTGTTTTTATATATTTATGGTCTAATTCTATAACTAAAGACTTAATACATTCACTCTTCGGATACGTTCACACTTCATAAGTGTAAGTGTTAAGCTTTTACTAATGTTTATCTTTGTGAAATGGGATGGCATGGCAACCTTATCTTCTTCTTTAAGTAGCAAACCCCATGAGCATTAAGCCTAATAAGACAGCCCCTTATGACAAAAAGCAGGATTTGGCAAACATTATGAATAAATGTTTTTTATGGTAGAGTATGTTACTCAGACATGACTTGCTCAAAAGATAAGGCATTACTATGAGACTACAATCTTTGGAATAGAGCCAGTGTTTTCTTGAACTTTTGCGAAGAAGTGCACTATGATCCTGATGATGAAAATCAAAACATGATTGCAACACTTTAAAAGAAAATGAAACTGAGGCAGTTACAATGGTTTTATGCATCACCCACTGAAACGTGTGACCATGATTAGATATTATGAAATCAGAACATAATTTATATGGGCAATAAAACTGGGTATTGGTTGATTTCTTGAAAATCTTGTGTTTCAAAGGATTGTTTAGAGTTTTATTTAAAAAAAAAAAAAGTTGTGTTGGTTAACTGGTTATTGTAGACTATCAGACATAAAAATTAAAAGATTGACAGCATTCTTTGAATCTGTTAGAAGATGGGGCACCGTGGAAAATTGGCAATCATTTGAAGAATACATTCTCATTAATTGTAAGATATGTGCTGAAAAACAACATTTTTCTTTCTTTTTTTTGCCAAAATAAAAGTTATTAGATAATCATCAAGATGCTGTAAATAATATCAAGGAGTTACCAGTAGGAAAAAAGTCATTGATATTAGTTAGTCTGGCAATGGTAGAATGCAAATATCATTTTTAATCACCAGACCATATTTGGCCACATTTATAAATGAGCTTCAAAGAAAAATACGGAAATAGAAATGATTAATGGCCGTTTGCCTAATGGAATTAGCATGACATTTTGATAACATATGCAGTATATCAGATGTTTCTATACTTTCGAAAGATAATTCTTCATTTGAAATGTTAATATTGATCTAGTTAAAGATTCTGTTTATTGTTCAAATATTCAATAAAATAATAGGTAATCAAACATAACTCATACTTTTCTAAACACAGGCAAAATCTATTCTTGAAGTTCGCGAAATATACCTAGTTGGGTAATATTTTGATGATTTATTTCATATTTTCTGTTAAATTACCATGTAGCAATATATACCTTGTAATTTTTCAGAAACTACATCTACTTTCTAATCAGGAGAGTGTGTAAGTGCTTTTGGAGGATTTGGAGGATTTTGTGGATTACACCTGACTGATAGATACGCAAATGACATAATTAGGAGAGGTGTACAGCATGGGCACTAGCTCCTCTTTTGGCAGATTGCCAAGGTCGTTGACCAGCCGTTTGTGAGTAAATGAGCTCCTTGAGAAGCGAACCGCATGAGTAATGTTGCTGAACATGTATGACTAAGACCATTAGCACTTTTTGCGTCATGCAAGTACTAGCAGATTAACAGCATTCTGCAAGAAGCTCAGCTGCCATGTATCTATATCAAGGTTCTTGGATAGTTGACAACCTCTGACCTTACAATCAAAGACGTTCTCAAGACTACAGGAATAGGGGTTATACTGTAAGACTCAAGATACGGGTAGTGCAACCCAAAATAATGAATTATCAAATTTCTCCTCCTTATTTTTCACCCAATTCTTATTAAAATTAAGATTAAAAGTATAGAGCATAAAAATAAAGAAAAATTTAATTACAAAACAATCCTTTTGTCCCTTGTGGACTAGACAATATTAACCATCAAATTTATCTAGTACCTTTGTGCATGTTAATTGCCCCCCTCCCCCCATCCCCCCAAAGTGGTCATTTTTTTAACAATACCTAAAAGTTTTTTTTGTATTAAACCAATCTCTTGTAACATCAATAGGTAATTTCTCTGAAAAGAGCTTTCTCCGTCAACCTAAAACCTTGAATAATTTGACATTTTTTAATTTTTTAATAATTTTACCTAGGGTAGCCTCGTCAGTATTCATATTGTTCTCCCTGAGGGTGAGGGCCCTGATACTTAGCTTATTAATCCATATGATGCATATACCTTTTGCTTCAAAAGATCTAACTAATCCTGCCTGCATGCACTTAGGACACCAGTGCTGAATATTTTACAAATCAACATGAAAACAAATTAAAATGAAATCAATCATTACTCAAGCCAGAGATACATGATAACTATTGATAGGAAATACAAGTATCTTACACTGTGATTGCCAAACTCTTTGTAACCCACAGAGGAAAGATTGTATAGATCATAATGCAATCACATCCAAGGTTTCGAAGTACAACAGATTGTATCTGAGCAAAGCCATAACATTATAAATAGAAATGATTTCTAAGGTAAACAAACAGCCAACAAATCCGTGTCAAGGGCAGATTTATACCTGAATTATTCAGCTAATCAATTCTGATAAGCTTGTGAAAGGTATAGCTAGTTTCCAATGATCACTAGTTAAAAGCAATCAGCATATGACGAACATGTACAATTGTAGGTAATTATTACAGCAGGATGAAGGCAGTATGGACAAAAGGACTGGAAATGAAACATCATTTTCTGATTGGCGAAGGCTCTATAGACCCTAGATAATTGGGTCTCGGTTCAAGTCCTTGCTTAACCACTATACTGTCCTGAATATCATTCATAATTTACTGAGTATAATCTGAGTTTTATCTAAGTTTGCTTCACTCTGTCCAGGAGAAAAAAAGGATCTGTAAAAAAAAAATTGAAATCATTATGAGCGCGTTTATCTAGGCTTGCCACTAGATATGTACATATCGTACCCCACTATCGAACCCCACTATCATACCCCACTATACGATCGTGATTTGCGGGATGTCGCATTTATTGACCCTTCCCGATTCAAAATAAAGGCCTTGTGTCTGCCCAGCTGTTTTGACCCGGGAAGCAGACAGTTTCTCGGAGGTCAACTTAACACACATGCTTGTACGCAACACCTGGGTGATCCTATTTGTATGTGAGGTTCAAAACAGCTTTGCGTTTATCGATCTCTCAGAAACGTGATTCTGGCTGTATGTCACATTCAAAACGCACCTTTTTGCGTCTTTAGATATGCCCATATCTAAAGACATTTGAAAAAGGCTTTGCGTTTATCTACTTCTAAATTTGCCTGAAGGACGTTTGAGAAACCTGATTCTAGCCAAAAATTTGCTAGATAAACGCAACCTATGAAAGTAAAAAACCTATTTCACCATTATACCTTCAGATGCCTTCAGCGGGCAATGCTATCTGTTGCTTTAATTACTATTGCATATTTGTCTTGAAAGGGGATTTTGAAGGTTAAAAGAAAATCTCATCTACGATTAAAAAGCTTTTTAAAACTTACTTATTCATTACGAAAATTCCTCGCTAGAGAAATTCCGACTTTAGTGTCCCTAACTCGGAATTGTCTCATAGAGTTTGAAAACGAGCCCAGAGAAGGACCTCCCGATCTTATCACTTTCCTAATCCATTGCCAACGACGCGCTGATAAGACCCGTCAACAGAGTCTGGCTGAAGAGAAAATGTGAAGAAAAAAATCCCAAAGTTACACAAATCTGTGTTTTTTTCTCCCGAAATTTGTTCTTAGGGATTCATTTACCCCAAAAAACTTCAAAGCACAAAAATCGGGCAAGTAATACCGGAGATATGATATTGAAACTCACGAACAAATTTCAGATTTGACTCACTTCAGGAAACTTTTCCCCCTTCTTCACGCGGAGAGAGCTGTCAATCACGTTTCGACCGGCTGTTTAGCAGCTGTATCGGATTAAGCCCTAGTATGACTGACCAGCTTGTATGACTGCGCATATCAGTGCACATGTCCTTTTGATTCATGTTTTATTTAGAATTTGATTTTATTACCAGAAATTTGAAAATGAACTGCTACCTCAAATGCAATTTTGAACGGGGAAAAATGAACCAGCAAAAGCGGAGATAAATATGAGATCGTGCGCTCTGCCGACGTTGCTCAGCCTACGCTTGAGCGCAGATTGTCGCATAGATTTCCGAGTTTCGTCCAATTTTCTAGCGAGGCACTACGTGTACGTTCTTCCCTCGTTGTAGCACGTACGGTCTCGTTAGAAAACTGTATGCGTAAGTGCACTGCGTGCGCCGGTGTGACGGCGTTTAGTGTGACTGGCGGATCGTGTTTGCGGAACAAAATCCGCCGGCAGATATTGTTCCCGTCACAAAATCTGCCGGTGTCATAGGCGATTTGTTCCGTGCAGGCGATCGGTTCCTCCGGAACCGATCGCCTGGATATGTACCCGCCGATTTGTTCCGGATTCGTAGATTCGTTCCGCTAGTCACAGGCGATCGGTTCCGGCCAGGCGATTCGTTCCGAATCTCATCGGAGAGCGTGCGTGCTCACGTATTATTGAATACACGCCATGGTACACCCCTAAAGCAAAATGAACTATTCTGGTCGGCCTTTGCAACCAATCAAACTTCTCCAAATTAGCTACACCAACGATTGCCAATTTGAGAACTTTGTATAGAAATGCAGATTCCCGTTGTTCAAATATGTTGATAATTGCGGCCAATGATTGACCACAAACAGTAACTATAGACAGCGCCGTCGCGAAGCTACGGGGACTGGGTGGTCTAGCAAAAAGGGCAGTTGTTGCCATATAGGCTTAGTTTGCCTGTAAAAGCAGATGTCGGGGTGTTTTCTAATCATGCCTTAATTCTAATTTGGTTTGAATGCTGCTTTATATGATATCGTGTTACGTCAACCACCTATTACCGGGCTTCATCACAGAATCTAATTATGCATGTGGGCTGCATGCATGATGTACATGTAGTTTAAATGAAAGAGATGCGGGGTGGGGTGGGGGGGGGGGGGGGGGGGGCCGGGGTCAACACAAAAAGAAATGAGTGGTCGAGCTGATAATTAAGAAGGACCAATAAAAAAATAAAACAAAGAAAAGAAGAGAAAGAAAATTCCTCAAGTAAAAGACGTGTCCGGCAGAATAAAAAAAAAAACCCGACATATTTTGTTGAATTTTCAACCCTTGGTACTAGCCGACAAAAGTTAGTGTTAAACAGAGCCATAGCATAGTGTGTCTATACCCCCCCCCCCCCCCATTCCGCTACATACAGTGGCAGATCTGTTGCGCCCCCTTGTTTGGAAACCACTAATTTCACGTACATTTTCACGTACATGTAGGCCTAATATCAGAAAACTATCGCCTGCCACCCCCCCCCCCCCCGTTCTTCAAATTTTCGGGCTGCGCCCGGCCCCTATTTTCGAATCCTGGATCCGCCGCTGTAGTGCGCACCCTTTCCTTACTTATTCCAAGTGCCATTTTAATATCAATTGTCACAGTTGCTACGGGCACCTTATACTTTGACAAAGTGGCCCTTGTACCTGCATTATTATGCATTTCCCTTGTAAGCATGCCCTTTGAATCTGTGATGGGTGTCCCATCTGTAAGTTACACTTTTTTTTCTTTCCCTTTTTTTTAAAAATTAGAATACTTCAGTCTCAGAAAGGCCTCATTCTCTGAAATTTCAGATAATTTTCTCATTGCCCATGTAACTGGCCTGCATGGAGTGGTTATCTTTATTCTCATGTGCTTTCGATGTAGAAACTGTGAAGCCAGTCAGTGTGGTGTAAGGAAATACTTGTGATTAACTGATCATCCATAAAAAATTTAAAAAAGAAACCATGAGCCTGCATGCATGTAACGCAGCAAAAAAGAAAAAAAAAAAAAAAAAAAAAAAGGGGGATATGGGACAGCGTAACAAGGGTTGCGTTAGTGGGGGGGGGGGGGGGGGCAGGGGGGGGGGAATTTAAATTTTATTTCAAAGGGTCCCAAATGAGAGGTGGTTTTATAAGGGGGAAGGTACCTAAGAGGGACATGTGAAAGGGGACATGTGAAGGAATTTAGGGAATCATATACACAGTCTACTCCCGTTATAACGAGCACATATACGAGATTCCCTTTTAAAGACGCAATTCTACTACCGTCCCTGTTTCAAACATGTGCACATGGGTTAATTGGCTTGGTCGCAAGCACCTTGTTATTTTCTAAATGTGTTCATTACTGTTTAAACCAATTTCATTTTTTTTTCTATATATCTTGTCAAGATGCATTCATTCAAATTCTTCGACCGCTAGTTCTGAAATGTATTGTCTATGCGACAAACTGAATGTGAATAGCAACTGATTAAAATTGCAATGCATGTACATGTGAATTTATTAAGCAGTACTACTATATTAATATCTACAGTCACTTGTTTACCAGAAGCAAGAAGCTCTCTGGATCTACCGTATGCTTCTCACCCTCTTTCGCTCCGACTCTCCTACACTCTCTTCTAAACCAAAATTGTACTGTGTGGCTTATTCTTCTTTAAATATATATATTTTCAACTAAAAGTCAAATGTACTTTATATGTTCTTGTACAATACCCAAATGATTTTTCTGCAAATATTAATAAAATCATACAGCTTGAATTAATGTACACTGAAAATGAACATAAAGATTTATGTAATTATTTTAAATGTCAAAACTTTTATTCTTCAAAATATGATATGCTTTTCTTTTCACAACGGCACATCAAAGAATCACACTTTGAAGCACCACATGAAATGATGCAATAGGCAAGCGCTGGACATAATTTCTTTTTCCTTTTTTTTTACAATGCAAGTAAAACGATATGATATGATACATGTTATGATACATATGTACATGAATTAAGCATGTTAAACATTTTAGAATGTTCTACGTATTTATGTACCAACATTTAGCTATCGTAATCAAGCTCATTATTCTCGATTGAATGAACTAAAATCCTCATAGTTTAAAAGCCTTGATAATATATAACTGTAATTTGTGTTGAATAGAAATTAGTAAAACAAGAATTCCCATCAATGAAAGATACTATTAAAACTCCAATCAATGACAAAGTGAGACTAGAAATATCACTGAAAGTAATCAATATCGAGAAAAAATTCTGATCTGAAATATATCTCACACTTCTGTTGCATTCCCATGAACTCTAAAATGGAAAACTTGATCAAATAATTATTCCTCTACGATATTCTGAACTAAAATATTGTTTTCTGATGCATTAAAGGGACCAGAAAGTGAGAGATCATGGGGAAAGGCATGGTATCCTCGGATGAAACAATTACATAGCCAGCTCTCTGATGGCGCAGTCACATTTCCACTGCGGGCCCGCACGACGTGTAGAAAACAGTTCTTTTTGCCATTTCCATAAGGTGCAGTACAGCGGAAATGTGACTGCGGGCGTTAGAGAGAGGGCCTGATGGGTGTTACATAATCCCCGGCGACAAACTGTCTGGGGGAAAAGCAAATAAAGATATTGCGAGACCTGGATTTTCTCCAAGGTTAGGCTAAACAACCAGAAGTAAACTAGCCTGTGTTTTGTATTTGGAAATGTTGGAGCATTAGTATACAAGTCGTTTCTTCGATAGTGAATATGGTGAGACCTGTTAAGAGTCTAACGTTAAAGACCAAGTATTGTTGAGAAATGCCAGAACCCGAAGTATTTGAATGGACTGAGTCGGTCAACTTCGTACTGTCCGAACATTTATTACAGTTAGTCCGACGGCCTCGCACGACGGATGGGTTATAATGCAAACAGGCATTTTGCAAATTCTGTATGATAAACTTTCCCCATGATCCCTCACTTTCTGGTCCCTTGTATATCTGAAATTAGCGCAGAGACCATGTTGCCCCTTAATCTTATCTTATAACATCATTGCCACTCCAGTGTGTATGGTTTAAATTTTTGATTTGTCAGTTACATGGTAATATTTGTACCATTAAAAATATGTTCTGCTTCACTGTGGTCTCCACTTTACCAATGCCAAACATTAACAGTATAAAAACTTCAATATTTTACCACAGCTTTTAAAGCCACAGCAGCCCTGTATGGCACCACCTTGAGTCCGGAGCTACATGTACTCAAAATGTCCTGTCTTCTAATCCAGAATGCAATATTCTGATCTTGTACTATATATGCCCATTAAAAATATTACAAATGTATCTATTCTTTTGTATCTTTATAATTTATAACATTCATACAACTGATATGTCTCCAAGTAACAAAATGTTATCATTAATCCAATTATAGGCTAATTTATACTGAAATGTACAATGTATTGTCAATCATTGTATCAAAACGTATATTTATCAAGACTAGCTTTACAGTGTATGCCCTAATCCCTTCGTGACCAGGACCATCAGCATAGTGTTACAGGACGGTGCACCATTAATACATCCATACACAATATTTCAAGATTCTTTATTTTATGGAATGTTTATGGAATCAAAATTACCGCTTCATACTCATTTACATGGGCGTACACTTCCAAGATAATTTTTTCATCAAATATAAAGTGATAAACATAATTATGACCTAATGTTGTTTACAAATTAGCTTGCACTGAAAAACGGACAAAGACAATTTGGACCATTGTGACTTCATTGTGATCTCAAAAGACATTGAAGTGTCATTAAGACAGGAATGATTCTCGATTTCACAAATTCCAAATGAATTCCAGTCCTCACCAGATCTGATATGCAGTGCGTCCCCAAAGAACAAAAACCCTAAATCAAAGGGTTAATTTATGCAGACTAAGTGCTCTATAAACTAATTCCAAGTCATATGCTTTCAAATGATACCTTAATGACACTGATCCATACACACTTCACCGAGCTCTATTGTTTTGAGCATGGCATGTCAAAAACCATTCTCGACTGCACAGTCTGAATGAATGCCCTTACGAGATAAGAGAAATACCAGACCCTTAACCGATTACTCCTTGATATATGGCGATACATACTATTACCAAGTTTGAAGTTCTAACCTCAAACGGATCTTGAGATATCACTAAAAACCTCTAACTTCATGTAAATATACCACTGTGACCTTTGACCTACTTACTCCAATATCTTATTGCTTGATCTTCCTATGGTGATACATACTACTACAGTCCACTACCGTTATAACGAGCATGGATACAACAAGATTCTCCCAGTCATGTGCACATGTGTCTATGTGTTCAGTACATGTATAATGAGGTAATTGGCATGGTCTTGAGCACGTCGTTAAAATGAGAGTGGACTGTACCAAGTTTGAAGTTCCTACCTCAAATGATGCTTAACATATCGCCAAGCAGTGGGACCAACTGACGTACAGTTCTTGAGCCGATTAAATTGTATCATGTGTTAGGAGTGTTTTTATCACGAAGCATAGATGTTCAGCTTCATGCAGATGTATAATAACAACACTTTTGGCAAGTGAAAAAGTCACATTTGTATTCTTTCTAGATCCACAATTTCACCTATCTTACCGAATATTCCATTAAACTCAATCAAATACAATAAAAGATTGATTCTTCACCTTATAACCAAAAACATCAAATTTGATGTTTTAGAGCAGCAAGGGCCAAAATAAAAGTGGTCTTCTGACAGGTTCTGACTCGTTAAATATGCAGAACCTGTTCCGGTCATGCATACAAGTTGGATGAAAGAAGCCACTTTCTGCGGACCTGTAGACTGACTGGTACCCGCATAGTGTATTATGTCTGTAAAAATTTGAGAACTTGGATGAACATCTTCTAAGGAAATATATGAGCTCCTCATCTCACACAGATCGAGTGTCCTCTTCAATCAGTTGTTTCCCAAGTTAGATACACTTCTGCAGATAGAAAAAGCACATACATGTATGAAAGGTATGAAACGGTCAATGTTGTACCACATGGTATGTAAAGTATTCTAGGGTTTCAGCAAGCACTTATCACAACAGTAACAGGTTAAGATCATGTTTTTCAATGAAAGCTCAATTAAATTTTGATTATTACATCATTAAGCTAACAAAACAGTGATATAATTGACTTGCCCACTGTAGTTCTTGTTCAGGGAGATCACAAAAAAATACAACACAAAAACAACAAGGACAGTCAGAACAATTTATGTCTACAGGACTATACTATTATATTACTAGGCAAGGAAGTCACTAACATCTGGGGACTGAATGAACATAAAGTTTATGACTTTATGGGATGAACCATGATCTTTGACCTACATACTCCAAAATCATTCTTGGCTATAGTATGATACCATGTACATGTACCTTCATATCAAATTTCATCAAAATCTGTCAAACATTACAAAAGTTATCGAATGGAAACTAGTGTTCACAAGACTTTTACGAATGGCTGGACAGACAGAAGGACATACGGCAGTGTGACATTCTTGAAATTTTCTTATTGAGGAAGAAATGTGTATTCCTAGAGACATATATACCTGCATTGAACACAAAGCTGAATGCCTCTGGGTATAAGACGTAATTCAGGTAAGAACTTGCCCTGAGAAAGAAAAAAAACACACAACAAAAGCAACATTGTTATGGTCTATATATTCACGATTAACAGCGCCACTACTGGCAAGCTGCCGCAGGCTAATTTCTCAGCTTGCGGGAAAATGTATTTCATACAGTGAAGAGCTGCAACTCGCTAGCCACCAACACAAAATGTACTATTTCAATTTGCTCAATTAGATATCAGCACATATTATTTATTGAATTGGAACTAAAAACACATCCATCAAATAAATTCTAACTGAAAATATGACTTTTGGGGGACAAAATTATCAAACCACATTTTTGTTGATCAAAAACAACACCAATTTACAATTTTCCATCATCAAGGAACATAGAATAGGTCCACCTGTACATGCGTCAAATAACATGATGTGTAACCTCAAATCTGATTTCATGCATAAATTAGTATAATTAGCATAATCAAGAAAATTACATTGTTTTGTAAAAAAAAAATGATAAGACTTTGGAGATTACGTCATGGGCAACGTGCGTGCTGATTTTCATCGCGATTGCGCGGTCAACGGCCGAGATCTCAGAGGGGGGCTATACAGTTTCAAAATAGCCCGGGCTATATAGGGTTAAAAGACCATTGTCTATATGTATCAATGGATTGACAAAGATGTTCCATTTATGTGACCCCATATAAACATCTGACCCAATATCTTCTCTCACAGAATATAATGGACAGAATGTACTTTGTAGGTACAAATTCACCTGTGTACCCATGATACATGTAAGTGAAAGTTATCCCTTATTTGCTCAAGGGAGACACATAGCCCTAATCAACCTATACAATAGATTACCCTATCTGCCAACCCTCGAAGTCAAGAAATATGGTCAAATGATTAAAAACAAGAGAATGAGTAAATTACTCAGTGCGAAATATATGGAAAAGAAGCATTTTTTTTTTATATTGGAATAAATTGAATCAATTTGCATAAATAATGTTTGTGTAGAACTTCTGTGTGTTTCATGTAGTTTTACCAAATGGAACAAAAAAAAACTCCAAACCATCAACAAATGAAAGAGGAGTAGCCTTTTTTTGTGATTTTGCATGGACGGACACAAGAACGCACACATGTATGGAGCCTGTTTTATAGCCCCCTCGCAAAGTTTGTTTGGCTGGGACAAAAAAATGTCAAAATGTCAAAATAGGAACATCCATGAATCTTAAATACAATTATATAGAAAGATTTTTTTTTTTACAAAAATAGGGACACATGCTTGTCAAAGGTGAAAAATGCTCATTCTTTCTCCAAAAATAGAGACAGTTCTTCACAGGTGCGTGTCAACAATTATGCAATATGAAAAACTGTTATTAGTACCTCATTTGAAAACTCTCCTAGTCCATCATAGCTGAGTTCCTTCAATACGACCAATTTCCTCTCCATGAACAGGTCATGTCTTGATGATCTAAGTTACATTACAAACAAAGAAATATTTTGTTAAACAGTTATAGTTTAAATAAAAGGTTTCTAGAATAACAAATATGATCTTTTAATTTACTTGTACTCAGGTGAGTCATAAGTCATAGACTAGTTACAATTTACTCTCAAGAAAGGAGGGGGTTGGGGAAGGGGTCTCTAAGGCCAGACGCTTCAAAGAAACAAACCCATTCCTATCGAAGCATGACTCGGTCTAAATAGCCCCCATTAAAAGATGCTCAAAACAGGCTCCTACTTACATAAGTAAAACTTATCTCCGATCTTACCATTACGTAAGATTGATTGATTGAAATGGTATTTATTATTCAAAACCACATTGCTGCTCAAAGGCTGAATGACATGGCATATAATTAATATTACCTCACTTTTCCGGCAACAATAGCTTCCACGTGGTTAAGTACATCAGCAAATGGTACAGCAGCCATCTAAGAGAAACAAATATGTTCAAAGTGTATGTCTGCAGTCGCAATCTATGGCCCAGATGAAAGAAACATTAAGTGCTCAAGGGCCCCTACCCAGGCTTTATTTGGACTTTGATCACTGAGTCACAACAGGAATCTTGTCTTGGTTCTTTGGCTAATAAATTTGCATATCACTGCTAAAGGATCATAGAGCGTCCTCCCCAAATCATAAAACAGATTATTATTATTATTATTATTATTTATTCAACCATAAAAAAATTAAAAAACCATGTACGGGGTATATAGGTATATACAGACTGAAATAGGAAAAATACAGTAAGATAAAGAAGGGATGACATGAATAACCCTACAAATTTCATACCTTTATCTCAAATACTTTTTGAGTTATTGGCATTAGCGTAGCATAGGTTCGCACATATATATCTAAATATTTGTATTTGTGTTGCTACAGTACACAAGTCAATGAGAAGATCATCATTTAAAAGCTGCGGGGGGGGGGGGGGGGGTCAGAATAGGATTAGAGTCACAAAAGCTCGCAGCAAAAAAACAACAACCTTGAACATATCACAGCGAATGCTCCCCGCCCTTAAGGGTTACCAAAAAAAAAAAGCTGCAAGGCACTAAATGCTATCACTAGTGTTTGTAATATTATGTAACAATTAAGCCCTCAAAATGCATTTCAGAAGCATCATCACAGGACTTCTACATACTGTTGTGTAGTATTAAGTATAACTACATATAATATTACGTGTTGTTCCCTTTTTGACTTTTACCTATCCCCCTCACTTCCTGACCACCTGTCCTAACAAGTCCCTGTTTATTATCCCTTTATCCAGGAACACATTATGTTCCCATTAAGATAAAGACCCCCTATTATTTGACCATAAACATAACCCCCAGAGATAGCACATGTATGACTTCTTTGTCCCATGAACGATGACTCATAGACCACCCCTTGACCACTCCATCTCCCTTGACCACTCCTCCAATCCCATAGCAACCATGATGGACAAGTGCTATAGACCAATTAGAACCCTTTACACTTTTACCCCAGTAAGAATAAGATGCCCCCAAATTTTACCTGATAGTGGAGTTTCTCCATTATAGAGAAACTTCTCATCTAGCTACCAACTCATCACCACATAATTCTGGTAGACTATCGAATTGAGGAGCTTTGCTCCTTACTCGATATATTCATATTGTTCTTCAACTTTACCTATGCCATCTGGACTCTGCCTGATAAATATAATTGAATTGTAAATACATCAACTTGTACCTCTTCGCTTCATTTACGGACTCCTCATATAATTATACGATCCCTACACAACAATACATGTAAAACTTAGAGGTATAATTTTCAGCAATATATAAACCTACCTTCAAGTCTGCAGCAGTGTTGACAGCTTCTTGGGAGGATGCCTTCTCAACCTTATACATATCACCTGTAATGAAAAATTATCATTAAAATTCATTAGTAACCTTGCAGGAAATTAAACTGAATCCATATCGAATGAGTGTTGTGGAAAACATATCTACAATTAATAATTGAAAGAATTAATTGGAAAATGTATCTACAATTTTTTAATTAAAATAATTCATTGTAGAAAAGTTGAAATAATATGTCTGTATGCTAATGATAACTCCATACAGCATCTGGACTATGTGAATTTGACCCTCAATCTAATCATTAATGTAATAGTTCATTTATCTTAACGTGGTTGAGACAGAATTATTGTTTCTCTTCTATTTTGGAACAAGTACCAGGTATTCTAGCATCAACCAGATTTCAAGGTTTTTAATCACTGGCCTATACAGGGTCCTAGGTTACTTACATACTTGTACACATGTATAAAAATAACTTTGTTCTATTTCCCCCTCCTCTCTGACATGAATGAATAATAAAAATTCATACCAGAAATTAATACCTTGTAATCCCTCTCAGTTACATTTGTCTCATCAATAATCGTGGAAATTTATTAAAGATAAGTAGATTACAAAAGACAGAAACATACCTTTCTTATATCCCACACCAGCTATAGAAGGTGATGCAAGATCAATATCAGTCACAGACACCTTCTCATCATCATACAGGATCCACGTTTCCTTACAAACAAGTGCAGTGTAATGTCCACTGGACATGGTACTTCCTTCATGCATCTAATGACAAGAATGAAAGAGGATTGGGTCACCTCCCATTTCCTAACTGCATAAAATATCCACTTTCATTTTCTTTTTCTTTTTTTTTTGATGGAATAACTATTCTCATCAAGGGATTGTACAGCAACTTATTCAAAGGGGTGATTTCCCATAGATATTTCTTTATGAGACTTTCAGATTGGTATTTTAAAACTATAACTCATGTTTATACCATTTTCAAGAAACAAAATGAGTTTTATTTTATTCTAAATATGTTAATAAATATCTTTAAGCTTGCTTTACGTCTTGCACTCGTCTGAGTCACACACATAGATTACCATAAGTAATGTTTGGAACAGAATTTCAAAATCATACATGTGTAGAAATTCTTTGTACTTCTAGTAACCCACTACAAAACAACAACGGCATAAGTTCATATTGGGCCTATTGACCTAAAAATTGTCAAATACTACCATATACGTTTTAACTCTTACCATTAAGCTTCCAAGGTGATATTCCTGCATAAATCCGTCTTCAAGTGGAAGGGAGAGGCAATGGCTGACATTCATCCTTTCTGTATTTTTGGTAAGTCGAGATTCGGACAAAGCTTGCCGGACCTCTGATTCTTTCCAGCGCTGTAGCGTGACCCACAGAAAGTCTGGCGGTGACTCTGCCACTGGCCTCTTTTCCATCTTGGTCAGGGTCTGTCCACTTTAAATCAAATTAGTGGGAAAATGTCAATTATAAAGCACTCAACAATTTTTTTTTTGAAATAGAAAAAACAAAAACAGTTTTACTCATTTGATATACACTAGCTGTGCAATATTAGGAACAGTAAAATAACAATGGCATGGTATCTCAATAAAAAGAATGTGCTCAATGATTTTTAAAAAAATAGCATAAAAAATAATGATTTCTAAATCAGAAATATCAACAAGTGCAGGTATCTGAAAAAGGGTAACATGATTTCATGTTTTGTTGCTTCTGCATTCTACTGGGATGGAGCCGTAATGAAGCTCTCCCCCAAGCCTTGATGCGTCACAATTAGGGCACTTAAGTTCATTGTGCCCCTGCAAATGACAACAGCTAAAACAGAAGGTAAACCAAATGGAAAACAAAACTAAATCAGAAACAAATATCTATAAGCAGTTTTCTGTTTGATAAAGGAGAACTTGTGTCAAATAAAGATATTATGAAATAATCAGACCAATTTGTTATATTCACTGCCCAATCAATACTCATAGATATACTGAAATGTTTGCTGAATAGCATTTGGCAAGTCTGGTCTGCCATTTCAGGATATTTGTTTATTTAAAGAGCTGATGTTTTTTACTAGCATCATGGCTCTTTACAGGCACATCTCAGTCTGGGCCCTATGAGGTTCATGTACCAAGCACAGACTGTTAGTTTAGTCTTGCCCCCTTGAAATCAATTTAATTGACCTGGAGCTTTGGGCATATTTCCGGACCCCCGTACAATTGAAAATTTTGAGGTATCCTTTTTTCAGCCTAGCCTACCTTCCCTAAAGAAGTCCTAAAAAATTTATTTGAAAACCCACAACACATTTTAAAGAGGTAATTTAAAAATGGCAATTAGGACTTTGACACTCATGCACATTTTATTTTTATAGTAGGTTTACGTAATAAAAAAAAGGAAAATATAATAGGGAATTCATGTAGAATCAAAACTTATACCTTTGAAGGAAAGTGCATTTATAATACTGCCAGACATGGCATCTGTTGTTGCTCACATTAGATAAAAGTCGTCAGTAAGTGATTTAATAGGTGAGTATGAAAGACGTTGACTACAGTAAATGACAAGTTAATAAAATGTAACATGTGATTTGAATTAGAAAAATAATTAGTCAATAATATAGATATATTGACTGCCTTGAGAGGCATACAATGATAGATCTAGTTGTTTCTATGCTCGAGGGGACCTCACAAGTGCTATGACCCCAAAACGTAGCCGCAGGGTCATGGCAGGTTGTGAGGTCCCCCAGAGCCCATAGAAACGACCATGTCTTGAATATTAAAAGCAGTCAATATATCGTTTATATACCGAAAAAACAAGAAGATCTAACTTAACAAGATCGTAGTTTAGATCGTACAACTCAACGGGACATCCGACACTCTACATTGACAGTCGAGTACGTTGGACATGACAGCACAAAAGCAATTGGACGTGATGCAAAGAAGCCGGTAGCCCGCTGTGCCTGAGTAACTGTTAGTTTTGATTTCCCTTTCTTTTTATGATGTCAATATGGGACTTAAAGGTACCCATTATATTATGAAATAATCAGACCAATTTGTTATATTCACTGCCCAATCAATACTCATAGATATACTGAAATGTTTGCTGAATAGCATTTGGCAAGTCTGGTCTGCCATTTCAGGATATTTGTTTATTTAAAGAGCTGATGTTTTTTACTAGCATCATGGCTCTTTACAGGCACATCTCAGTCTGGGCCCTATGAGGTTCATGTACCAAGCACAGACTGTTAGTTTAGTCTTGCCCCCTTGAAATCAATTTAATTGACCTGGAGCTTTGGGCATATTTCCGGACCCCCGTACAATTGAAAATTTTGAGGTATCCTTTTTTCAGCCTAGCCTACCTTCCCTAAAGAAGTCCTAAAAAATTTATTTGAAAACCCACAACACATTTTAAAGAGGTAATTTAAAAATGGCAATTAGGACTTTGACACTCATGCACATTTTATTTTTATAGTAGGTTTACGTAATAAAAAAAAGGAAAATATAATAGGGAATTCATGTAGAATCAAAACTTATACCTTTGAAGGAAAGTGCATTTACTTGAACCACAATGGAGACATTGCGAGGACAGGATGTCAAGCATAAACCGTCCAGCATCGTGTTGCTCTGCATCGTTGTAGGAAGGCAGAAGATCCTTCAAACTCTGTACAGCCTTCTTCACTGCAGCAGTGTTATCTGCATTATAAAGTTGTAAGACTCCATCAAGGGCAGGGATCTTGTGTACAGTCTGTTCCCTGTACAAGTGGACAACTGGAGATGCTACAAGAATTTGTGCAGTGGCATTCATATAGCACGTATTCCCGGTATTTCTTATACCCTATGAGAGAAAAAAATAGGAATGAAGAGGTGACAACAAAATTATTTTAAAAGTATCTGTCAATTCTTTTGTAGGCCTATAACATTGTTTTACAAATTTCTTATGTATGCTATTGTTTTTAATTCTGATGTATTTTATTGATTTGAGACTTCTGATATTTAAGGTCATTATTTAGATCAATTTTTTAGCTTGCATAAATGATAAATCAAGTCTAAAGATTGAAATATAACTGATTTATAAACCGAACTAGAAACTTCACTTTGCCACGCGTTTTGTACACAATTTTCGGCTTGATCTTTACTCACAAAATATCAGGTACCTGTAACCGCTAGCGGAATGTCCGATTTTCAATAATTTGGTGTCAAAAGATTTGTAAGTCATAAAAAAGTCATAAAGCGAATTGCTGAAAACGCGTTGGGTTTGATTGCGGGACAAACATTTTCTAGCCGCTAGCGAAAGAAACAAGACAAATGCGACTGCGTCTCTTATGTGCCTCCGCATATGACCTCTTTGACCTTCTACCTCATTACTCCATCAAGTTTGAAGATTATACTCAAAGTGGTTATCGAGATATCGTGATAAAAGGCCAATACCTGGAATTTCATAGGTTAACCTCTGTGACCCTTAAGCTGTAACCCAAGTTCTCCAAAATCTAATCAGATCGTCTTTTGACAGTGATATAAGCTATCACCAAGTTTGATGTTCATATCTCAAGTGGTCCTTGAGATAACGCGATAACGAGGCCACTAGCTGGAAATTCAAATATTGACCTCTGTGACCCTTGACCTTTGACCTACCTACTCCAAAATCTAATCAGATCGTCTTCCTATGGTGATATATACTATCATCAAGTTTGAAGTCCATATTTCAAATGGTTCTTGAGATATTGCGATAACGAGGCCAATACCTTCAAATTCATAAGTTGACCTCTGGGACCATTGACCTTTGACCTACGGACACCAAAATCTAATCAGATTGTCTTCCTATGGTGATACATACTATCATACAGTTTGATTTTCATAAAGTTTCATAAGTTGACCTCTGGGACCCTTGACCTTTGACCTACGGACACCAAAATCTAATCAGATTGTCTTCCTATGGTGATACATACTATCATACAGTTTGATTTTCATATCTCTAGTTGTTCTTGAGATATCGCGATAACGGGAAAGCGGGATGGACGGACAACCCGCAAACATGATGCCTCCGGCCGGCACCACCTTTAGTGGCGGAGGCATATAAAGTCATGAAGCGAGACAAACATTTTGTAAGGCCCCCCCCCCCCCCCCCCCCCCACCGTTGAAGTTTAAGGGTCTATGCACTGAACTTCAAATAAAGAAGAATTTAATTGAAGATACTGTATAAATGGTTATGTTCGCGGTGCTTTTATTTTCGCGAATTTCGCGAATCGCCTTTGAACCGCGAAAATAACAACACGCGAATAAAAAAGGGCGAAAGTTGAAGTAACGATTAGACCCTCGCAACTGGGAAATTAACATCACGCAAAAATGTCCGACAAGTACCCATTCGGGAAAATATCTGTACCGAAAAATTTCAGCTCGTACAGTACTGATCATGAAGATGTTTACTTTTTGTGGGTGGCTAGAATTATTAGACGGTATGAATTGTAAAGATTTTTTTCTTTCAAAGTAACAAAAAGTAAGTAAGATAATATATAGGCTCACAACTTTACATCTGATTACCTCTAAATGTACAGTAATACACATTTATTATTTTTTCAACTGAAGAAACAAAAAGAAACATACCAAGCCAGTTGGTGCATGTGAACATTCTGACTTTGCAGCAGGTTGTTTGTCTTTTTGTTTGGCTTGTTTGGCTTGTTGTTTGGCTTGTTGTTTGGCTTGTTTGGCTTGTTGCTTGGCACACTACAAATGACCAAAACATAAAAAAGATACAATCAGATGATGCAACTTGCAATGCAAAATTTAGGTTTAAAAATTCTTGGACATAATTATTGCAAATTAAGGTCAGAATGGAAGAAAACAAATCTTTATGGAGTCCAAGCAAGAGTAAATAATGAACATGAGAACTTCCACAAAAAAAGTACCATTTATAATACTGCCAGACATGGCATCTGTTGTTGCTCACATTAGATAAAAGTCGTCAGTAAGTGATTTAATAGGTGAGTATGAAAGACGTTGACTACAGTAAATGACAAGTTAATAAAATGTAACATGTGATTTGAATTAGAAAAATAATTAGTCAATAATATAGATATATTGACTGCCTTGAGAGGCATACAATGATAGATCTAGTTGTTTCTATGCTCGAGGGGACCTCACAAGTGCTATGACCCCAAAACGTAGCCGCAGGGTCATGGCAGGTTGTGAGGTCCCCCAGAGCCCATAGAAACGACCATGTCTTGAATATTAAAAGCAGTCAATATATCGTTTATATACCGAAAAAACAAGAAGATCTAACTTAACAAGATCGTAGTTTAGATCGTACAACTCAACGGGACATCCGACACTCTACATTGACAGTCGAGTACGTTGGACATGACAGCACAAAAGCAATTGGACGTGATGCAAAGAAGCCGGTAGCCCGCTGTGCCTGAGTAACTGTTAGTTTTGATTTCCCTTTCTTTTTATGATGTCAATATGGGACTTAAAGGTACCCATTAAGTGATCCTGGCATTGGTTGGTTTATCCATTTTTGCCTCTTTGGAAATAAAGTTCCCTAAAACCGAAGCGAGACTAGAATACAAATCGTAGTCGACACTAGTCAATCGCCTAAATGTAGCGACTAGGGAAAATTCCTTTACGTCTATGGTATCTTAATTAATAATTAATTAAATTAATAACACAGGTAAACCAAAGGGGATCGCAGCAAAATGCGTTACAGGCGGGTACAAAATAGATATAAACCGGGGCGACTGGGAAAAATTGAACGATGAATTTCTTAACAGGCATGGTTAAGGACATGACTACACTTTTAACCAATCAGAAGACACTTGTATTAGTAAAGATTCTTAAAATGAGGTATGTAAAACAATAAAGCTTAAATGGAGCCAGTCGTCGGCCGCCTGGGTCTGGTCTTCAGCCACCTTATCAATCTTCTCTCTAATTTCTTATAATAAACTTAATATGGCCTAATTCTCAATCAATATCATAAGGTACATGTAGCTACGTCAATAGTTTTTACAACTTTATGCTTGGAATGTTAAAGCTTCACGAGAGGATTTCTTAAGAAAGAATTTTTACTGTAACTCTCATTGTGTTAGATCGGATGCTCGATCTGCATATGAACGAAAACAAGGAAACGCAAAGCGTAGCATCCCCCTCGCAGGGTACAATTGGCCTATGTATAGTCAGAACAAGTTTATACCTCCATTAGACTTATTACTAGGCAAGGAAATTACTAACATCTGGGGACTGAATGAACAGAATGTTTACTACTTTATGGAATGAAATTACTAACATCTGGGGACTGAATGAACAGAATGTTTACTACTTTATGGAATGAAATTACTAACATCTGGGGACTGAATGAACAGAATGTTTACTACTTTATTGAATGACCTATGACCTTCGACCTTTAACTTGAATACTCCGAAATTAATCTTAGGCTGTATTTTGATACCGTGTACCTTCATCCCAAATTTCATTAAAATCCGTCAAACATTACAAAAGTTATTGAACGGAAACCACATTTTCGCATAGATCTATTTTCGTGAGCTATGAACTTTGACCTTTGACCTACATAGGCCGAAATCGAAATTGAGGTGTGTTTTGATACCAGGTACCTCCATATAAAATTTTATTGAAGTTCCGTCAAACATTACTAAAGTTATCAAATGGAAACCACATTTGTTACGGAAGTATCCCTCCAGAGGGATAATAAAGTCAGAAAAAATCTTGGACCCAGGAGGGATTCGAACCTGTAACATCTACCGAGCTATCCGGGAAGCGTACTACACCACGTTGCCATCTCTGGTTCTGCGGAGAAGACACGATGAATTAGGAACAAATACCCCAGGGCTCTTACTCTTAGTTCTGACTCATTAATATTCAGTCCCCAGTAGGACAATTAAAGATTAGGAATGTTAAAGCTGGGTTATAGTTTTGGTAGCAAAAAGAGAATTGGCATGAAACTGATCAAATATAGTCTGACATTGTCCAGAATGCCTAAATCTAGATGATCTATTTGAGACTTCTACTTCTAGTTTTAAACAATGAACGTTAGACTTAACTTAAGAGTTAAGGATTTCAAAGAAAATGATTTTCAAGTGCAAAATAGACACCCATTAATAAGCCATGGCATCAGCATATTATCATAGAGTTCCAAGTTAAACGTTAGATCTACTAGATTCCTCTAGGCTCTAGTCTAAATCTAACGTTAGATCTATGAGTATGACTAGATCTAGATCTATACCCACTTGACTGAGTTCGGTTACGAGGTCGATCTATCGATAGGTTGACCTCGTAGTCATACTCATACTCAGTCATAGTCGTACTCGTACTCAGTTGTACGTATGTGATATCAAGATATAGATCTAGGGTATTATTACCTAGGAATTTTTCAGAAACACAATGCATAACTTACCTGTATAGACCCTCTAGACTAATTCTGTGAGCCCATCATGTGTCACACTCAACTTGAACTTTGCTGCTTTCTTTCGGAGCCCCCTCTTCTTGTTGTCACTCATCCCTTCCGGATAACTCCTATTCGCAAGAAACCTTTCGATGTTCCTGCAATCATCAACAAATTGCTCATCTGCCATTTTGTATGACTATCGCTCATACGTACGACTACGATGACAATGAATGCTGAAGGTCGATGCTGTCGAAATTCACGTTGACGTTATCGAGTTCGCACCCAGATCAGCATGGAGATCAGCATGCTGTGTCGCAATATATCGTGCCGAGTACCGCGCGGGTAATTCCGTACGAGGTTATAAACCTTATTATTAAGTAATATTTCAAAAAAAATAATATTGGTTTTCATTCCAACAATAAATACAAAAGTATCAAGATAAAGCTAAAATTTATTTTTACCACGGTTTATTCGACACAAGTAATAAAAATATACGCGATTATATAAGCAGAAACGTTCGGCCAATGTCGGATAAGAACGGCGGCTTTCGAACGTATCTGCGAACAAGTCGATCCAGTAGATTCGTTCCGAGGAACAAATCGGCGCGCCGATTTGTTCCGCGGAACCCGGAACAAATCGCCTACCACACCGGCAGATATTGTTACCCACCACGCAGAGTGGCTGGCAGATAGTGTTCCGTTTTGCAGCTATCGTTACATTCTGAAGGTATCGTTTTTATGAGTGGTATACGGTCTCCGCTTGCGGTTGTTTCATCGCAAAGCATGCCGGGACATAATTCTAGTCCATTTTCACCTTCGCCGTGATCAGCTGTCCTGTTGCAAACAACGGGATTCTTATTGAATCAACATCATAATCTTGTACATGGTCCGCTATTCTGCAGTGATTTTCTTCCAATCCAGTATCATTTGTACGGTAAGAAAACCAAAGTTTGTGGTTATTCATTTTTATGACTAATAAAGCTGATAATACGACGTAATGAGAGTGGGCCGAGATCCAACTTTAGTAAATGTAGGCCTAGATCTAGTCCCGTATGTTCAAATGTGTGTGCATTTTAAGTAGGCCCTAGACTGATTGCCTTTTAAGCTGCTAAACACTCGTGTTTTAGGTAGAAATGTACAGTAATATGAGATTTATGTCTCATGAAGTATGAATAGACTTTCTAGATCCTATAATTGATAATGGAATAGGGTCTACTAGAATGGCCGACAGTTAGGCCTAGATAGTGATTGCAATTAGAAATCATAAATGTAAGAAAGTAAAAGAGGCCATGAAAACGATAGATTTGTCGATCTGGATCTGGATATAATAGTCTGATATCAATGAGCTCTACTTGAGGATCTACATGACGGGGGCGTACGGAGGATTTTTTCGAGGGGGGGGGGGGGGCCGGGGGGTAAAATGTGAAAATCACGCAGTCAATTTCACAACGACTCGGCCAGCCGGTGAATAAGCCGGGGGGTGGTAAGAGCACTTTTTTTTTCCTTATTTTTTTCCCCGAAAATATGAACATTTGGCAGACCGATATTTTGTTCAGTTGGTGGGGGGTAAGGTCACCTTTTTTGGGTCACCCTTTAGCACAAAAAATGTTTAATTTATTTTTGTTATTAAAAAAGTGAGGGGGGGGGTTCCTCAAAAACACACACACACATAGTCTAAACAAAATTGGAGGAGGGGGGGGGGGGGGGTTCAACCCCGGAAACTCCCTCCCCCCTGCATACACGTCTGCTACATGATCTAGTGTTGAAGAAGTGATGAGGGTTCTTTTGTCACAAACTTAAATTTGATTTTCTTTTTCCTTTTATTTATCAGTTGCAGCATCATCGAACACTATGGCCGATGAATCAGAAGATAACGTAGATGCTACGAGAGAGCTCATTTCACAATGGACAACAGAAGTGTTACGTGACTTTCTACAAGGAGGGGACTCAAGCTTGGAAATCGAGTAGTCATTATTTTATGGGTGTTCTCTGCCTTGACGCTGGGGGTAGCTGTTCAGCCATCCGAGGTAGAGATAAACTGGACGATGGATGGAGAGGGGGCGGGGGGGGGGGGGGGGGAGAAAGGCATGCAGACTGCAGAGCTGGTCGTCTACTATGTATAGAGACATTTGTGTGTACCTAGTAGATAAGGAGGGAAGAATGAGAGACTACAAAGAGGGAAAGGCATTTAGTTATTTTGCCAGTTTCTGGTTAGGGAGATATTTGTTTCATCTCGTGGGAGAAAGCTGTCTGTAATTCAAAATCATTTGATACTTGAATAAATTTAGTTCATTTTCTAGACTGTTTCATGTCAAACCGTTGATTCTACTTTCTTGTGAGTATAGTCAGAGAGATAGAGAAGTAACACGAGTAAAGAATGAAAAAGAAGCTAATATTTGAACGAGGAGGAGAAAATGGAGATTACGTTGTTGCCCATAGAGTTGGAATAATTGTTCTTACCACTTTTTATTAAATGATTGTGACCATTTAGTTTATTGTTTGTACATAAAGGTCATATGTTATAAGAACTGTATTGATCAATCTAAAGAGTCTTATAGATTGATTAATACAGTTTTGAGATGATGATGATTGTGATGATGAACGAGAAGGAGAAGAAGAGGAACATATCAAGAGTTGATGGAGAAAAGATTGATAGAGGGGTTATCATTACAGAGAGAGAGAAAGAGAGATAGACTAACATGAGGAAGGGAGAGCAAGAATGGAGGCTATGACATAGGGGAAGAGATAGAAATCAAAATTATATTTATACTAACTTTTACTAAATTAGATTAGTAAATTAGAAAATAAAGCTAGAGGAAAGAATGCAAACTAAAATTAAGCAAAGACCATCACAATATCGTTTACATTATAATATAAATTAAGTAAATGTACATGGAAACGTGTACATTTGTAAAATTTAATCTCTCGTTCTCTCTAGATTAAATTTTAAATTGATAAAGAAATACAATATAATCATTTTCGTCTATTGGATGCGGACAACTTCTAAAGGTGGCAAAATAACCTGAATTATACTCTGTAAGGATTCGAGAATAGTTTGAAAATAGGGGTAAAACAAATTTAAGTTTATTAGGTCTATATTGTTTTATTAGCTTATAAATCTATTTTTAAAGAAATGATCGAAGCCGTTGATAATTTCTATTTCTTGCAATTTATCATATAAAATCAAAGGAATCTGTTTGGTTTTTTTTTTTTTTTTTTTTTGGGGGGGGGGGGGGGGCTTACCAATGTTTAAAACGCTACTATGGGAGTCAGGTTGTTTTATTTTAAAAGGTTTTCTTGGCTAACAAATGCAGTAATACAAAAGTTTGAAAGATTCCAAACAAACACGTCAATTTGCTCTGACCAATCATGACCCTTCCCATATCTGCCTTCATTTTAGTTATAAATGAAAAGAAAGAAAATGAAAAAGCACAGAGACTGGATCACAGGAAAAATGTTTAATGAAATGAAATAAATACGTAATTAAATTATGATTTATTTCTGTTAAAACAGCAGTTGGGGAGGAGGTCTTATGTATAGGCCTCTCGAGGCCATTAGACCCACTCGGGCATAAATAAAACAAAAATGCCAAAATGTCAATTATGCTGGTTTTAACATAAAATTAGAACGATGGACAAGAAGAATGGACAAGAAGAAAGAGAGACAACAAGGCTTTGTCGCCTGTGGGCGTCAATGCAATAAAGGGGGGATGCTTTTCGGAATAGCCTACAGATTCGATGTCCAATACGAACAAATCAGACAATTTAAGTCTAGCAATCCGCCATGTTATTCACGATAGAATTATCAGACCATGTCCTGTAGCCACTAGCGTACCTATGGGGGGGGGAAGGGGCCGGATTCCCCCCCCCCCCCCGACGAAAAAGAAAGAGAAAGAAAAGAAGAAAAGAGAAAAGGGAAAAGAAAGGAAGGAAAGAGAAAAAGAAAGAAAAGAAGAAAAGAGAAAAGGGAAACGAAAGGAAAGAAAAAGAAAAAGAAAGAAAGGAAGAAAAAAGGGAAAGAAAGGAAAGAAAAAGAGAAAGAAAAAAGGAGAGAGAGTGAGAGAAAAAAAAAATGAAAGAAGTAGGGAAGGAAAGAGGAAAAGAGTGACGCATTTGCCGACAGAAATTTTGAAGGGCTTCATAAGCCCAGTTCCTGTCACTGTTGAGGGAAAAATCAGTTCGTAATGCCTCGCGCTCGCATGATTATTGGCGGTATGCCATGTTCGCCACTGCCTGTAGCTATATAGGAACAAAATCCGCCAATGCACATTATCCGCCGTGTTCACTAACGGCAAATTTGGTTGTAGCGGGTACGATATCCGCTGCTGATCACGATATCTGCTAGGCAGATTTTGTTCCGAGAACACGATCCGCCAAGGTAACAAGATCTGCCGTCACACCGGCATCAGAATCAAACTCGGAGAAGGTTGTGTGACAATTTCTGAGCTGCGTGTCTGAGCAAGAAGTTACGGTCTGAGCAAGGAGTTACTCCTTGGTCTGAGCGATGTGTATGTTATTGTTGTTGAATGAGAGTAGTCTAGTTACTAGACCTTCGCTGTGTTCTCATTGCTTTTGTTTTAATAAACCGACCCGGCTAAGCAGTATTCTCTCTGTCTTAAATTCATTATGTTATGTTATGTTTCTACCTTTTTTCACCTTCTCTTATGTTATTGTTTATTTTTATTATTCCGTAATTTCCTTTTCCTATCTGTCCTTACGCTATCCTTTAATTGTTTCTTTCTTCTACCACCTTCTTTTTCTGTCTTTTCTTATGTTAATCTTTGTTTTTTCCATAGTTTCATCCTTTGTTCTATCTTTCCATTATGTATTCTTAATCATTTTCTCTTTTTGTCTTAATTACTTAATGTTATTCTTTGTTCTATCATCTCTTATGCTATTGTTTGTTGTTATCATTCTATTGTCTTCCTATCTTTCCTTACGCTATCCTGTGTTTCTTCCTTCTATCACCTTCTCTTATGTTATTCTTTGTCTTTATCATTTTCTCTTTTTCTTTTTCTGTCTTTCCTTAAGTAATTATTAATTTTTTCTTCCTTCAATCACCTTCTCTTATGTTATTTTTTGGTCCGAAGCGCGGAAGCTTTGAAGTTTCATTACATTATTTATAGTGGAAGAAAACATCCCGCGCTTTTTTTAAGTTTCATTAAATTATTAGACAAAGAAGGCGATTCGTTGTACCGTTCTCGACTCTAAATAAGACCTCCCCCTCCCACGCTTTTAACGATTCATTTAATTATTCGAAAAAGAAGGCGATTCGATGTAGGCCTACCGTTCTCGACTCTAAATCCTTGTCTTAAATATTACCCCCCCCCCTCCCGCGCTTTTAACGTTTCACTTTGAGAAAGAAGACGATTCTTTGTACCGATCTCGACTCTACCAGGGCACAGCGCAAAAACTTTGACGTTTTATCATGATAATTGAGAAAGAAGACGATTCTTTGTACCGTTCTCGACTCTACCAGGGCACAGCGCAAAAACTTTGACGTTTTATCAATAATTGAGAAAGACGATTCGTTGTACTGTTCTCGAATCGTAATTCTTGTCTGAATTGCGCCCCCCCCCCTCCCCCTCACCAGGGGCGAATCCTGCCGGCGGCAGGGGGGGGGGGGGGACAAATCTTGATAATTTTTTTTTTTTTTTTGGGGGGGGGGGGTCCATTTTTTGAGGGAAATTTGTTGCGCCGACTAAGCCGGCCGGTGAATCAGCGGGGGGGGGGGGGGGCAGATTCTCTATATATATTTTTCGGGGGGGGCGCTTTTTTCTTTTGTTTAAAAAAAGGTAAAATTTACGTTACTATCCTATTTTTTAAAACCGTTTTGGGGGGCTAGGGGGTGGCCGGGTCGGTAAAATCGGCCCGTGGATCCGCGCCTGCCCCCCCCCCCCCCCCACTCACGCGCAAAGCGCGGAAGCGTCAACGATTAATATAATTATTCGAGAAAGAAGTTCGTCGTACCGTTCCCGACTCTAAATCCTTGTCTTAAATAACCCCCCCCCCCCCCCTCCTGCCCGCGCTTTTAACGCTTCATTTAATTATTCGAGAAAGAAGACGATTCGTTGTACCGTTCTCGACTCTCAATTCTTGTCTTATACACCCCTTCCCACTCTCGCACAAAGCGTGGAAATTGAATTGTTTTCGCTGTTCTCTATTTATAATTCTCAAGCGCTGATGATATTGGCATGCATTTTCTTCATTCATTTTCTTTACTTTCCGTTGGCATACTTTTAGTAATAAAGCCGGTAACAACGATATTTTAATTGTTTTCGCTTCGCTCTCTCCCGTGATCCGTCTCTCTTGATATTGCTCAAGCGCTTAATTGTTATATTGACATTCATTTTCTTCATTCATTTCTTTCTTTCCGTTGCTTAATTCTCAAGCGATGGTGATATAGGATCTCACGTTTTCGTTTTTTTCTTTCTTTCCGTTGGCCCACTTATTTCATAATAGACGGTAACATCAGCTATTGAATTTGTTCGCTTCTCTCGATCTCCCGCGATCTGTCTCTCTTTAAAATTATCAAGCGCTGATGATATTGGCATTCATTTTCTTCATTAATTTTCTTTACTTTCCGTTGGCTTACTTTTTGTAATAAAGCCGGTAACATCAGCGATATTTTAATTGTTTTCGCTTCGCTCTCTCCCGCGATCCGTCTCTCTTTAAGATTCTCAAGCGCTGATGATATTGGCATTCATTTTCTTCATTCATTTCTTTCTTTCCGTTGGCCCACTTATTTCATAATAGACGGTAACATCAGCTATTGAATTTGTTCGCTTCTCTCGATCTCCCGCGATCTGTCTCTCTTTAAAATTCTCAAGCGCTGATGATATTGGCATTCATTTTCTTCATTAATTTTCTTTACTTTCCGTTGGCTTACTTTTTGTAATAAAGCCGGTAACATCAGCGATATTTTAATTGTTTTCGCTTCGCTCTCTCTCGCGATCCGTCTCTCTTTATATTGCTCAAGCGCTATTATTGTTATATTTACATTCATTTTCTTCATTCATTTCTTTCTTTCCGTTGCTTACTTTTTGTCATGATAGACGGTAGTTACATCAGCCAAATTGAATTTTTTTCGCTTCTCTCGATCTCCTGCAATCTGTCTCTCTTCATAATTCTCAAGCGATGGTGATATTGGAATTCATTTTCTTCATTCATTTCTTTCTTTCCGGTGGCAAACCTTTTGTCATGAAGCCGTTTACATCAGCGACGTTGAATTGTTTTCGCTTCTCTCTTTCCCGCGACCTGTCTCTTTTTATATTTTCCAAGTGCTTATTATTGTGATATTGGCATTCATTTTCTTCTTCCATTTCTTTCTTTTCGTTGGCTGACTTTTTGTCATAAATCATAATAGAAGGTAAACATCAGCTAAATTAAATTGTTTTCGCTTCTCTCTCCAGCGATCTGCGTTCATTTTCTTCATTAATTTCTTTCTTTTTGTTGGCTTACTATTTGTCATATAAAATCCGGTAACATTAGCTTAATTGAATTGTTTTCGCTTCTCGATCTCCTGAGACATGTCTCTCTTTATATTTCACAAGCGCTGGTGTTGTAGGCATTCATTTCCTTCATTCATTTCTTTTTTTCCGTTGGCATAATTTGTGTAATGAAAGCCGGTAACAGCGATATTGAAATGTTTTTGCTTCTATCTCTCCTGCAATCTGTCTCAAGCGCCGGTGATATTGACGTTTATTTCCTTCATTCATTTCTTTCTTTCGGAATGCAACGTCTCGTAAATATGCTAATAACACTTATTGTTCGACTTGAGTTCCAAAGTTGCCAGTTGCTGGTACCACATCTAATTTACTTTTCGCAGGTCCATGCTGAAACCAATAATTATTGTCTGAATTCTAGACTAACCCAACTCTCCAGGCTCACCTAAATGTACGCAAGCTCTGTTGATTCAGGGATTAAGTCCTTGATAGCCTTGTATTGACAGAGGGATAAGTTCACCAGCAGATAAGGAAGGGTCTTGTTTACTTAATGATAATGACTATATCAAAGTGCTTAAGCCCAAACTAAAGTCTATGAGACAATTCGCTGATTTTCTCTAACGGAGAGTTTTCGTCATGTTTGAATTAGGTAGATCATTGCATGGAGCAATAATCATTATGATCACAAAGAGATTCATACATACCTATTTATTCCATTACTCAAGTCAAAGAAATTGATTTTCAAAATAATTTAGTCAGTTAACATATGGAGGAGAAGTGAATGGGATTTGAATGGTTTCATGAAATCTAAAACATACTCTATTCGTGTACACTTGCAATCAAAACATATTTTGTCTCATCAAAATGCAACCTACTGCTAAAAATAAGAATTGCAATTTTTTTTTTATTTGAAAGAAAGATTACTGACAGCTACCCATTGAACTATCACCCTCAGACAATCCCTAATTCAATTAACCAAAATTCATCCATAGGAAAGTGTCTAGATAATAGCATTAATTTAAAGGAAGTAATTTTCCGTGGGGAGGGGGGATTGTCTATGGGATAACTCAGTGAGTTTCAGGAGTGTGAACAAAGGAATAGTCTAGAAAATTTCATATCCATATCTTCTATATTGATTGAAGTGCCTTGATTCTTTTTAAAATTCATCTGTACAAGAATAACAATCTGTTTTTAGTTCTTTTATGCTTTTTTCTCAATTATTTTCTTCAGACTTCCACAATGAATATCATAAATTCATAATCTAGCTCTCATATTTGCTAAGTCTCAGGTGGAAAATAAAATAAATTTCACATCATGAGTAGTATTTTATATCCATGAAACCCAAATCACTTCTTGTAAGACCATATTTTTTGCCTAAAGCAATGAATGACGTGATTCTAGAGACACATGATTTCATTGAGGCCAGTGAACCCAACTGACAAGTTACGAGTGTCAATGACCTTGTGCATCGTTCCCCAGAATTTCCCCCAACAAATTAACACCATCAGAGTTGGTGACAGCCAGCTGTAACAGTTTCAGCCAGTATAGCTGTCATTTTTCTTTCTAGGAACTATGAAAATGTACAGCAGCAAGCACTGTTGTCTTGTTTGTGGAGATTTGTATCAATCAAGTACCGGTATCCTTAGCTACACCTCGAAACATAATTTTTAATCTCCATCCACAGGTTGGTCCAACCAAAACCAAACCAAGGGTATCCTAGAACACCTATATTTGATCAAGCTATTGCCTTGTCACCTCCTAGTCTGGCTTAGATTTTTTGTTCATGGTTTTCAACTTATTGCACTCAAAAGATCTACTTTATCCATTCCTGAGAACTAGAGGGTCACAAGACCATTATCCCACATAAATACATGGATGTACCCCAGCCCAGGTATGCAACAAATACAGTCTAACCTGTCTATAGCAACCGCCCAAGTCATTGTAGACAGGTTCCTTTAGTACATGTTTCAATGAGTAACCATTTTCAAGAGAAACAGATAATGTGGTCTTTGTAGACTAAAGTTGGTCACTAAAGCAGGTTTGACTGTAGTAATAAATATAAATAATAATAGATGATACTAGTTTAGCGCATATCACTGTTCGGTCCTAATGCACTTTAATAATATTCACAGGTTTTTTTTAGTGATTTAAATAAACTAAAACATAAGAAACTGAGCTAAACTTAAAAACAGCATTGAACACGAATGCTATATCTGCTCCGTCAATCTGCAAGCAATGATACCATGAAAGTGTAAGAGGAAACTGGCAGAGATCAGCTGCCCTTCATACGATTTCACTGATGATCTGATAAATACTACGTGTAACATGGTTTACTCCATGGATAAGGCATTATAAGGTTTGGTTGGGGTTTTGATTTTCTTCTTGCACTAATCTCAGCAAGGAAACAAGAAATGTGTTAGATTAGCATAATTTCAATCATGTCATCGTGGTCTAATCCCATCCAAAGCTTACCCAAACACTGACATGATCATCGATGTCAGTGACCCAGACGGTAGGGTAGGCTGAGTAATGGGGGCTTAGACAGGGGGCAGAATGAACCTCCTGCAGGCTCAAAAACTTGAAACCCAGGGTCTCTCTTTTGAAGATGATGATGATGATGATGATGATGATGATGATGATGATGATGATGATGAAGATGATGATAATGAATATTATGGTGACGATGATGGTGCGATGATGATCATGATGGAATGGCAGTCAAGATATGGAAATAATAGCATAATTAAGAGCAAGAAATACACATCTAAGATGAAATTCAATTCATACAACCTATGAAAGAAGAATTAATTTTAGCCAATATGTATGGCTCCATACTTTTTCACTGGGGTCCAGATAGGAATTCTTAGGGTCTCTTTGCATGGGGCCCATGTTTGAATTCAAAAATTGAGGGGGAGGGGGGGGGGTGGTTGAAGATAAAATTATTTGGACCATTAGTATCAACTGCTTCTAAGTGTTGAGCCCTGCAACATACCTCCTCTTATAACAGATGGATACAAGTCATCAACCTCTGCCTCACTAAATCTTACTAAACCTAATATTGAGTCAGCTTACCTAAATTATAAAAAAGTGTGTGACAACATCATGACTAACAGTGTTCTTAATGACAATATGTACAGTTTCATATTCCTTTATGGCTCATGCCGCTCATCACCCTACAAGTTTCATTTGAAACTTTCATATTAAACAAAACCAAATCTTTAAGTTTTTAAATGTAATCTCTGTAGATCAAGATACAATTTCATTGATATCAATAGGTAGAATATCTAAGTACAATGTTGTATTATGATTCTCAAGATAGTTCCAATAAAAACTGTATCATACACTAAACTATAATTTGGATACATTCTTAAATTAACAAATTATCAACTATAAGTTGGATACATTCTTAAATTAACAAATTATCTCATAAGTTCATCTTTATAGTCTTTCCAATATATAGAAGTTTTCATGTGGTTTGCAGGTATGAACATTGACATTTTACAAATAGTGAATGGTCATGAGTGCAATGGTACAAGATTTTGCACGAGGTGAAAGATAAGAGACGCTATATTCAACGAGGCGCAGCCGAGTTGAATGGAGCGTCTCATCTTTCACCGAATGCAAAATATTGTTCCATTGCACGAATAAAGACCATTCACTATTTGTTTTATACAACACCTCGGACGTTAACAGGCTTAAAACAGTTTTCCTAGGCCTAAATCTCAGCGATTTTTTGTTTGTTTTCAATTGATGAAATTGCTGATATAGTGAGCGCGCACTATTAAGCAGGCAGCAAACCACGCGCGTACCAAGCTTTATGTATATTGTTACGCGGAGTGCAATTTCGTTTGATCCTTTCACACCATTGCACTCTGACGTCACTTATCTTTATCTTTATGTGTTTAGCTCACCATATACTTTGTACATCGTTAGTGACGTCAGAGTGCAATGGTGCGAAAGGATCAAACGAAATTGCACTCCGCGTCAATGATACCGTTCAATTTTAGCGCATGTCATGTGATCAAGAATTGACCAATGAGGTTGCAAGAATCTTTAATAGTAGGCGTTGTATAATGGAACATATTTCATACATGACGAAAGTGTGCATGCATCGTCTTCAGCCACAGTAGAGTAGCTCCAAAACTCCTACATGTTGTCTTGTCTGCAATGAGAATCATTTGTTACTCTTCTTCATAATTCGTACTCCTACTTTCCTAGAGAGATTTGTTTATCTCAATTTCGATTGCTGATGTCTAAAATCATTGTCAGACATGCATGTAGGGCTCACACTACAGATTACTCTGCTAGAATTCATACATCTCCATATTCTGTATTCATGTATATCTGCAATCAGAATACTTTACGAACTTCAAAGTACCCATCCGGGGCATTGATCATTTCTCATGTCAAGCAATATACATTAATCAGCATAAGTATGGCAAAATGTCAACTGCGATACTATCAGATAATACTTAAGTCTACTGCAAGCCTTAGTAAAGGGTTAAGTGACTGAGCTCCTACAATCCATTAAAGTCAGTTTTCATATTTATCTTTAGAAAAAAATGATAGAATCAGTATAAAATGAAATCAATCTTCTCCTCTGTACTAAAGTAAGGGCAGTGACCAAGTCTGCTTCCTGTCTACTGACTTTTGTTAACACATAGAATACCAACAGGGTGCGAAAGCTGCACTTGACGTAGCTCATGAGGTAGGTCTTCATCAGCTTGAGATTGCCAAATAGCACGCTATTTCTGATTTGGGAAATAAGCCAGAAGTTAAAATTGCATCCTCATCAGCTCGAGAATCGACCTCGAAACTCCAGCGTTCGTGCATATAGTGCGAGTCTTTGGGCTGGTGAAGACGCACCAGACAAATAGCAGGATATTTTGCAAACTAGCCCAAGATATCTTGGGATGATTATCTTGACCAAATATCCCGCTAATTGCAACTGCGGGCTGATGAAGACGCAAATTAGCTGGATAATTTGCGATTGGGATAGTTAAAATAGCGGGTTATTTGGCAATCTCGAGCTGATGAAAGCAGGCCTATGGATCCAAGTTATTTTAAGCGCTCCAAGTGCCTGATGATCTGTCAACGCGACACATGTCCACGGTCCCAGGTCCCGTTTTAATTGGATGTCAAGGACACTGAACAAATTCTCTTCTAATTTCTCAAATGAAAAAGAACATCCTTTTTCCTAATTTGATTAACCGGAGTTGCGATCAGCTCAAGCCAACTTACAGTTCAGTGCAACCATTCCAAGGGTAATCATCGATGACAAAGGATTGCTTCATCTGCTTCTGATTCTTTTCAGTTAATTCTTTTATATAGTCTTTGGTCATGGCCAATTCAAACTCGGAAGGCTCTGACAATTGACCTGTACACATCAGAGAACCGTGAAGAGCAGGACAGCTAATCATTTTCATCCAATCAACTTCTTTGGGTCTCATGTTCATGGTGGAAATTTGATTGAAGATACATTTAGGAGTGCGTAGAGTTAATGATAAACAGAGATAATGAATTCACTCTAATAATTGTGAAACATGTCTCATACCATCCAATATGACGTCTTTAGTAAAAAAAATATTAGCTAACAAAAATTTCTAAGGAAGTAAATTTTTAAATGTATGACTGCTTTGACGTTTAAAATTGATAGGTGCAATAATTTTCTCTTCATTTTTCTTTCTTGTCCGGTTTCCTTTCAGCCCACAAATACAATTGGAATTTCAGTAAATAAAAGACATTACTTACTATCAAACAATAAATTTTTAAAATATTTTTATATATATAAATAAATTTCTCCCTTCTAGTTTTTTTCTTTCTCTCTCCCCTCTCCACTTCTTTATCTATGTATCCCTTCTTCTCTCCCTCTCTCTTTCATTCTCTCTCTACCAACTTCTCTATTCAGCTTCCAAAAGCTTTTTCAACATCAAAACTTAAACTTGCTACAGCTAATTTTTCTTCTTCAATGTCAAGAGTATTTATACAACAGCTGAAACCTTAAGTCCACCTACAGAAGGTACCAATACTGCATAAAAAGAAGCTAAATTTACATCAAGATTCAAATGTTCATAGGAATAAAATTTAAGACAACCAGCCTGCTAATTTCCACAGCTTAGAACTATATACATATTCAAGAGGGAGTTTCAATATGAAACCATTAACATGTCACAATTGGTGACTCTGGCTAGGGTAATGGCCTAGATGTTAATGGCCTAGACGGGTACCCTGGACCTGATCTGATCAATTTTCTCTTTCCACCTGCACACGTGTACATGGGAAGCACAAATTGTCTTCAGCTGATTCATTCCAAACTAATGGCTGTCTCTTTTTCTACAGTTTGCAAGTATTGCTCTAATTTAAGGTCAAGGATGGCTTAGGCTCGATCTGAGTCTATAATCTAGGAGAACCGTGACTGTCTTTGACACACATCAAGGATGATAAAACAGCTAAAATAATGATTGAGAGGGGGTATGCTACTTCAAAAAACTTGAAGTCACAAAAACAATTATGAATTAATTTTCAGGTTTTCCTCTTTTCACAGCAATCATTATTATTTGATTTTCTTCCTCAAAATCTATAATGAAAATAATGTCCATTTAAATAATTTCCATAATCTGATTAGTGTGTTTTATACTTGTTATAGTTCATCAATACAACAATAAGGTAAAAAATAATGGAATCATGCTACTAATCTAAATACAAAAATCTGAACAATTTGAGGACCGTTTTCAATTTTGGAGCGACATTTTACCCGTGACCTGTTAGTTTCAAGCCCTTGTTTGATGTTGATTTTTAAGTTACCTGATTCCTGAGAAAAAAAGTATGCTTACTGATACGTGTCTAGGAATTACAGCTCAAGTCCTATCCATTGGACATGGTAAATAAGGATCTATATAGGCCTGTCTTCACTAGCTCAAGATTGCCAAATATCCTGCTATTTGAACTATCCTGATCGCAAACTATCCAGCTAATTTGCGTCTTCATCAGCCCAAAGTTGCAATTAGCGGGATATTTGGCCGGGATTGTCATCCCAAGATATCTTGGGATAGTTTGCAAAATATCCCACTATTTGGCAAAATATCCAGCTACTTGTCCGGTGCGTCTTCACCAGACCGATATATCTCGAGCTAATTTCTCGAGGTCGAATCTCGAGTTGATGAAGACGCGATTTGTAACTTCGGGATTATTTCCCAAATTAGAAATAGCAGGCTATTTGGCAATCTCGAGATGATGAAGACGCGCCTTATGCCTCACTAAAAGAATATTAACTCAGATAGTTTTGAACTAAGGACCTTCGGGTTGAAAGACCATAAACTTCTAAGCCATATAAAAGGTCTTCTAAATCCTCCTTGGCATTGCTTTGAACCTCTGCTTATAACAATGCAATGCATCATGATGCCTCTGTATCAGCTCCCAACACCAAATTAAAATGCTTCTAGACTATACTCTTTTCACACTTGTTTTGCTTAACTCCGTCCGTTGCTTAGCCCCGTACTATCCTTAACCCCAGAATAATTTTTTGGCTTTTCACACACGCTTTTTTAGTCCTGTACTAAGTGCCTAGCTATCTTGGAATGAGAACATTTATGCTGTTCTCACTGCAATTCCTTAGCCCCGTACTAGCTGTATAGCGTGAATATTCATTAGTTCGCTCCATTGCGTAGTACCGAACTATTTTTTGTTTCTGTTCTCATTCATTAATATTTTGCTTGGCACCGCAATTGCGGAGTTAGCACTAAAATTACAGGGTTAGTCCTGCTTCTTTGCAAGGCCAGCTAACCCCGTACTATAGGTGGGGCTAGCCCACTTTGGTAAATACGTGTCTGAACAGAAAGTGGAATAAGCTTAACCCCGTACTATAGGTGGGGCTAAGACCCCCTTTAACCCCACCTATAGTCCGGGTTAAGCAAAGTTTTGCCAGTGTGAAAACAGTATAAGGGTATGAGAGTTAGCCAGTTGTTTTGGTTCATCACTCCCACCTTCGTGCATACTAGCTAATCGCTAGGATAATACATGAGCATGGATTAATCTCGGGTAGATTAAGTCTTAAATGATATATACATAAAAGTCATAAAGTGGTATTAAGAGGGATTAAACTGCACACACTCCTGACGGTTCATGAAGGGCGTTCTTCAGTATTAATAATGTTGACACTATCACATCCTTTGGAAATTATTAGGATTTTTCCATGAATCCCAAAAATAAAATTCAAGAGACAAAAGCTTGATTCTGATCTTTAGTCCTTAATATTTCTTTTTCGTTTTTAAATAAATTTCCAAAATATGCAGTTACTAATAAATGCACCGGAGGTTTGATGCAACATGTGAAACAATTCAAAATGACAGTTAAGAATTTTTTCTGCTGGTCTCATAAAGAAATCTAATGCAATATCCTTTTAATCATTTGTATTGTACTCGATATGTCAAATTCATGTTATCAAATATCTTTTGCATTTTGGTCAAGGATTTGAGTTGATGATTATCCATATCAAAATATAAGCTTTAATTCCACCCATGAGTGTCAGGTATATTCATCCTTCTCTAATCCAGTTTTGATAAGGTTATTTCATGGGAGAAACAGTCTTTGTATTTGCACCC
This sequence comes from Strongylocentrotus droebachiensis, assembly GCA_035222895.1. Taxonomy (NCBI): domain Eukaryota; kingdom Metazoa; phylum Echinodermata; class Echinoidea; order Camarodonta; family Strongylocentrotidae; genus Strongylocentrotus; species Strongylocentrotus droebachiensis. The sequence goes on along the minus strand of JAVYIG010000609.1, from coordinate 386,026 downwards.
ATATTTGTAATTAAAAGTCGCTGAACACTGATTTTTACCTGCCCTTCATATGATATCGTGACATTATAGGCTTACCCTTAGTCTTAACTTTCCAGTAAAATATGTAAATTTCATAGACTAGTGATTTTAGTTTCCCTTTAAAAAACTGCAGCACTTTTTAGTGACATAAAGTGTAAAATACTTCACATTCCTGCATCTTGTAACACAGAGCTCAGTGAATACGCGCAGGAATTTGTTGCGTGCAGTTGCCATTCATTTACATTTGGCGGCTTTTTGCGGTAGTTTACCTCTTCAAATCTAAACAGGCCTTTAGGGTCATAATTGCATTCCAGAAAAATGAGGTATTCATATTGGCAATAATGATTTCTCTACCAGGTGGGGGATCATTTTATTTACTTTTTTTCTCATTTTAATCAATTTATATATTTATTCATGATTTCTTTCAAAAGGGTAGTTTCATTCAGCTCAACTGGAAGCCAGTAGATCTGCTTTTCAAGAAACTATAGGATTAGTTGTTAGAATATGTAAGCATCTCCTACTGTCAGATTTGATTTCTGTCCTGACATGTTAATTGAGATGCTAGGTGATGATGTTGGAATTAATCCTTGTCTCATGTGCATCTGAAACAGACATGTAGGCTCCTCGACAAACTTGGACAGAGATCCAACATTCTATTGTATAAAATGTCAACGACTTCTGTCAAGTCGCAGTATCAAGGGTAATGTCCAGGCAGCTAGGCCATCACTTGGCTGGGTGACCCTTACCTGACTGACCAACGGGATGATTCTTGAGCTTAAGGCAGGCATCAAGAGTAGCTGCCTGAGCTCCTTGATTAGATGTCAAGGACTACACGATTTCAGGACAAGACAATTATGGCCACATCCTTCTTGAAACCTCTTTTAGAATCCAAATTTCCAGGGTTCTCACTAAATTAAGCAGAAAGCTGACCAGATGGTTATAATACCCGACTGATATGCAGTTATGACAATGCGATTAATCATAATTTTCAGACAAAAAGAAGGATTTATTCTTTTAAGTGGTTAATCTCCAAGTCTTTCCATCCCCATCCTAGCATGATCTGAGGATGCTGTTCATCTTGTATCCATAAATCAATGGGAGTTCCCTCTTTCGCAGGTATGTGTGTTCTTTCTTGATGCTGATCTACTTCTGTCTGGCAGCATGGATTAGGCCCCTGATCTAGATCGAGAGCCAGAACTCTCTATGACAGACACCGCTCCGTGGCTGTCTAAGGCCGACAAGTATATTGTCACATGTCAGTGCCTCATTGCATTCAAGGAGCTATCATGCAAGTAACTTTGGAAGGTGAATATGACTTTCATGATATTGAACATGATCTAATTCGTTGTGGGATCTAATTATTCTGAGATGTGACTCAATAGATAGCCCGACACATACATTTCTGGGTCTATAATAAAGGCATTGCAAGGCGCATGCATATTAAGCCTATCATACATCTAACCAGAACGTCAATGACCTAGCGCTCATCCGCATCTCGCAACAACAAATATCGTAAATTTCATGTGGTACACTTTTGAACTGGTCAAAAATTAAAAATTTGATGCCCTGGAAGGGACATGAAAGAGAAAAAGCATTTTTGGTTATTTTTTGAATAAATTTGAATAAATTACCATAATTAATCAATGGAGCAAAATCTCAAAATTCTGTGTAGAAGTTTAGTAAACCAAATTTAGCTCTACCAGATAAAGCAAACCAAATCAAAATCGGTCAAGAAATGAGGGAGAAAAAGCAATTTTTGTTTTTTCTGGAATAAATTTGCATAAATTACCATAATTAATTAATGGAGAACAATTTCAAAATTCTGTGTAGAAGTTTAGTGTACCAAAGTTAGCTCTACCAGATAAAGCAAACCAAATCAAAATCAGTTGAGAAATGAAGGAGAAGAAGCATTTTTTGTGATTTCGAATAAATTTGCATAAATTAGCATAGATAATGAATTTCACGATTCTGTGTAAATGTTTTAAATCCCCCTCCTAGCCCTATCATATGAAACAATCAGAATCAAAATCGGTTGAAAAATAACGAAGAAGAAGCATTTTGAAAAATGTGGACGGACGGACGGACGGACGGACGGAGGGACGACACGCCATGGCATAAGCTCATCGGGCCCTTCGGGCCGGATGAGCTAAAAACCAGACTATAAAGGAAAAGAAATAGAGATAATGTGAGAGAATTAGGTATAAAATTCAGGAAATTTAATTTATGGTTCCTTGTTAAATTTCCAAATGGTCTTACAATGAATGAACATAAAAATCTGATTTATGCCATGGGCTATATATAAGTCCTGCATCATTAGAGAATTGGCCCAACTGGCTACCAATTAGTGGACAATAATGTGACTGGTTAGATGCTAATTATGGAACTCACTGCCAATCAGCCTTTTATCTAACTGGAAAAAATACCTCCAATTTCACTGTACAATTTATATGACCTTTTAGGACTTCAATTAGAAAGAATTAAAAAAAGCTATTTTCAGCAGATCTAATTCTATTATAATTTATATCAAAATCAAATCACAATGAGATGTGCAAAGGCCTTTTAAAGACAATTTTAATCTCCTATATCCCACCGCTGACATCCAAACAAAAGTTATAAAACCTTGGTCTTGGCTCCATGTTGATATTTGACAGTTGCATGAGGCAGTAAAAATATCTAAAACAAATGACATCTAATTTCCCTAATTTAAAGGTAATACAAAGTTTTGGTATAGGGTCATGAATTTGGTTCAAATGAACATATTGGAAGCATATGCGATCCTACAATATTCAGTGATCATTGGCACAGTTGAAATCGAGTCTAAAGTTTTGAAATTGTAAATAATAAACCCTTTATGTTGTATAGCTCCCTCTCAAGGTCAACATATTAATTAAGCTGTAAAACAATATTTCTTGACTAAAATCGACCAATTAGCTATTCCCGTTTGGAAATTATATATCACAACTACACATTCTGAGATTTTCATGGTCGCAGCTACCATTGTACGGCCGTAGGCGCTATTTGAAATTTATAAAAAAAATTATATTCAGTTTTTCTCGAAAGCAGAAGTGTTTTAGGGGCTAAATTTTCTAGTGCTTATAATACATCCACATGGGCATCCAAATGTATCAAAATTGTAAAGAATCACTATCCACCCAATTTTCAAAATTTCCCAAGACTTTGTATTACCTTTAAAGGTATAGATCATTGTCAGAAGTTTACCTTGGGTTGATCATAGCATTAATAGCAAGCATCAGCTCAAAAAATGCTGAACTATATTCATTTTTTATCACCCAAAAGAAACATTTACAAAATCAGCCTTTACTGTCACAAACTGTGCTGTCAAGAATGATCAAAATCTAGAGGCCAAGAGACCGCAGAGACACTGTCCTAACTCCCTGTGTATTTCCGTTTGATGTACATGGCCAGTCAATATGACATCTAAGTTTTCCCTAGAGTATCAGCTCATGGTCAAGATCTGTTTAACATGATGTCATTTGTGCACAAAGTGAATGCATATATTGAGATCTTTTGCAAGAGTCTCAAGCATTTTGCTGGATCGTTCCGAACATAGAACTTAGGTGGATTTTAATGAAAGGATTCAAATGGTTATAAATGTGCTTTTTCATCAACAGCTTTAAAAAGCACAATAAAAATAACACTGATGAAAGCCCATGTGACTGACTGTTTTGACCTCTAGGTATACATCCCAAAAATCTGTTGCGTGGGAGTTGTGGCACACATCTTGATCAATTTCAATAATAAGGGAAATCTTACAAAGAATAATTTTTCTTGGAAATTTATTTCTGGGAATTGTACTAGCTTTGAGTTGAGTTACCTGGACCTCGTGATTAATCCTCCCTTCCTTTAAAAAAAAATTAACAGTTGGATCTTCCTAAAAACATCCCACCCCCCCCCCCCAAAAAAAAAATGACGAAAATATTAAACAGTGTCCTTAGCCCCATGGAGGTACTTCTACATGTTCATGGGCATGCATCTATAGGTTGACCCTTATACAACTCTATGCTTGACCCAACCTTAATCCAGGCTTACCTCAGCATAAGTATCAATACATTTTGTCATCGCAGGCCTGCAGTTACATAGAATTATGTCAAAGTTAATAAGAAATATGACATCAGTGAGACATTCAGTTCAGATGGCCTGATTCCATGCAAGTCACCAATGCCTCAATAGAGAATATTTGTACTTCTTATCATTTTGATAGGTTTCCTAAACTAATCATGTAAAGTCTCAGACGAAGAAATTTTTTTTTAATTGTTTACTTATTAAGAAGATGAAGTTAAAATGGAGAACAAAGTTTAAACATTTCACATCTTTGAAAGCTTTCGAGCTGTTTTATTGAACCCATTGACTACTGAGTGCTTTTATTCCCATAGGTTTAATACAGGGACCCACCAAATTCCAGTAAGCAATGGGTTTAGTGCTAACAACAAATGAAATATGTTAACAAAGTGACATTGTTAAGTTCACATAATAGGACAAATTTACTCTACAGTCTATTTCTGTTTGCACGATTTAAGCTACAGCAATGGTGAGAACATTTTAAACCTGGCCTCCCTTAACCTTTCGTTTGCTGGGAACTAAATTACTGGACTGCCAATTGGTTTAGGGCATCAAGTTCATAGACGCTGTAAACGTGTGACAACATCCCCTTTTATCTTTTGCTTGCTTTGTTATACAGATTTAAATACACTGAACATCTGGGAAAGAAATTAGAGAGGAGCCAAAGATAGGACACTTTCGCTACCAAATGTTGAATTGACGTCAGATTAGTGAGAAAGTTTGAGAAAGTTTGTCTCCAACCACCGTCATGATACTGGAGAATGACGCAATCTTTCTGTTTATACACGGTTGGATTGCTTCCTCACACACTGGGAACTCGTCCTATGACTCACACCAATACATGAGCTCAAGTTCATTGGCATTTTATCTAGTCTGGCTTGAAAGAGGAAATGAAGGAAATCTCTTGAAAGATACCATAGCTTTGTTGGATATCATTTTCACTGTTTTACACATATAAAAAGAATACAAATATAGATATATTAGATAATTACATTGTTTTGTTGGATATCATTTTTACTGTAACATAAATAGAAAACAAAAAAAAGATACAATAGAATAATTACATAGTTTTACACATATGGATAAAACATAATGGAGTAAATAAACTCTCAACTTTGAGGGAATAACCACAAAAACCTGGAAAATTAAGTTCTCACTCTGAGCAAAATTACATGAATACTATATTACTACTTGGAAATACACACACAAAAATAAATATGAATAAACAACATGTACTATGTAATAAACTGCCCATAAGTGGAGCTTTTTGCAGGTCTTAATGAACATTGAAATTTTGAAATTTGAAAATGGTTAAAAAAGTACTCAAATAACGACAAAAAAAGCACAACCAGATAAAAGGAAACCAATTTACATGTATTTCCCTAAGCCATACATCTCTTGTTGTTGGTACATTGTGCCTCAACACATAACTATGGGTTTGCTGAACATAAACTGAGCTCATGTCTTTTTATCAAAGTCTGCATTGCTTTGCTAAAGCAGGTGTGCCCTTGGGGCAGAATAATATATAAATAAAGATTGCTGCAAAAGGTTTTAACTGCCTAACACAACTATCAACTTTCTTTATTTTTCAAACATGCAAAGCGAAGGACATGAGAGACGGATATTTCCATTAAGAAAATCTCATATTGACGTCATGCGGATTAAAGTTCACCTAGCATTTCATGAAATACATGCTACCATACTTCCTCTCAATCTTTTTTCTATGATTCATGAATACTGAGTAGAAGAGAAAATGGCCTAAGATACAGATTTATTCTAGCCTGGTAAAGGAAATCAGGCAGTCACAGAATAGAAGATGTCCTCAGTTGCACCATCTGAATATTATCCAGGCACTTTTGAAACAACACTGATAACAAAAATGCAGAATAATTATCAACCCAATTGCAGAGGGACATCAATTCTACTTTTTTTTTTGACATTCAGAAACTGAAGAGCTAATTATTGAAAAATATTCATGGATGTTTGCAAGATTCCTGCAGTTATATGTGTATACATACATTTTCATAGCATAAACAAGCTTATGCTCATTGGGAGTGATAGAGGATGAAGATATTGTTTTAATTTTTTTAAATGACATCCGATACATAATATCCTAAAAGATAATTCGATGAATAATTCTCATTATGCATATTAAGCGCAGTCATGAAACCAACAACATATAAATAAATAAACACTGTATCCCCAACAACAGCAAACATGTTTTGTTTTTGTAGACTCCTCTGTATACTATCATAATACTCACCTGCAATTCAAATAATATGAGCTCCACACATCACAGACACATTATTGTGCCTGCAAGATTAATATTTAATAATTCACAGGTATACATTTGTGTATGGGGGAATGTTTCTCATGGGATGCAATTTTATCTATTTTCAAGGTTCAAATCGATTAGCTAATTAATGAAGGCTATTTAGAGAATATGTGGGCTGGAAAAAAACCAGTAAATAGACAATGATTCCCCCCACCAACCCAATAACTTTTTTTAATGAGAAATTAATTTCTCATTTCTCATTCCAATTCCATTCCTAACTTTTCACATCAGAAGATGTGTCTTGGTCTAGTGGCTATGTCACCAGACTGTGGATCACAAGGTCTGTGATTCAAGTCCTACCATGGCACTAATGTCCTTTGGCAAGACATTAATCTATATATGCCACTGTCCACCCAGGTGTTAAATGGGTACCCGGTAGGATGTGAACGTTAATATGGTTAGATTGGCATGTGTGCACTTGTAAAACGGCGCCTGGCCGGAATACTCCCCAGGGAGCGGGGCATGTGCACTATCATGTGCGGGTTAGCAATCGATTGAATCCAATGACCAGGGTAATAATAATTACAATGTAAAGCACTAAGTAACGTAGTATCAAGCGCTATACAAATGTGACTATCATTATTATTATCGTAAGTATATGGGTCCTTCCAGAAAGTTGGGGACATTTTTGTGACATACCAGAAGTGAGAAACTATATATGTCTCCTATCAACTGTAACAATGTTTGTTTAAAATTGAGTTTTGCATAAAAAGCATAGCCAACTATCTTCAGAAGTACTCAAGCTTCATGGTGAATCGAAATGTGCATTAAGCAAAGATTTTGAAGAAAAGAAACTGAAACAGGAACAATTCTGGCAGGGCACTACTATATATATATATTCATTGCATACAAATCTTCAACAAATAATTTCATCTTCCATGTGTAGTAGAAAATCTCATAGCTTTGTTACATGGACACCTTCATAATTTTTGCCCCAACTTTAGGGAATGACCCATATAAATTTAGTATCAAAGAAAATGGCATGCTGAAAGATTTCAGGGACAGCAATTATTTAATTGCAGAGGCAACCAAGTTTACATAAATGAAAATGAAATGAATTGTATATAGTGACTATTTTCACTGTATGTATATTTTATGGTATTTAACTTTACAATTCACTTTACAAGTCACTATTAAAGGTAATACAAATTTTTGGTATATGGTCATGAATTTGGTTCAAATGACCATATTGGAAGCATATCCTACAATATTCAGTGATCGTTGTCGCGATTGAAATGGAGCCTAAAGTTATGAAATTGTAAATAATAAACTCTTTATGTTGTATAGCTCCCTCTCAAAGTCCATATATTAATTAAGCTATAAAACAATATTTTTGGCTAAAATCGACCGATCAGCTATTCCCGTTTGGAAATTATATATCACAACTACATTTTCTGAGATCTCATGGTCGTAGCTACCATAGTACGGCCATAGGCGCTATTTGAAATTTATCAAAATTTACCGGGAGCACCAGTAAATTTTTATATTCCATTTTTCTCGAAAGCAGAAGTGTTTTAGGGGCTAAATTTTCTAGTGCTTCTAATACATCCACAGGGGCATCCAAATATTTTTAAATTGTAAAGAATCACTCTCCACCTAATTTTCAAAATTTCCCAAAACTTTGTATTACCTTTAAATATGTATCCAATTCTAAAAAATATACAGTTCAAGGATAATGTTTTTTTCAACACTCATTGAGTTTTCTTAATACATAAGAATCAACTCAGGAAGACCATTTTACATTGGAGTAATGACTAGGCACAAACCTTGATATGGAAATAGGGTAGCTTCAGCACTTTTTATAGAGTGAGTCCTTATCATAATTCCATGTTGATAACTGAGGCATTATAAAATTAATAAAACCACATTAGGATGAAATGATGTGTGAAGATCTCACTCAGGGCAAGATATTTCTATTACAAAGAACATAATACATGAAAGATATCTGTTAGTGTTATTTTTCAAAGACAAAACAAGACTACTTGATTACCATTTGTGTGTTAAATGATTTCCGAATGCATGATAAAGAGTGTACTAGAGAGAGCTATGAACTACATAGATTGTAATTCTCAGTATGTCTTGTGTAATACATGCACATGTGTCTTTCTTTAAAAAATAAATAAGAACATATAATCTCACACCCAATCACTCACCCTAAAACTGAAAGAGCCAAGTTACTAGGTTACCATGCAGTTATTATTCTACTCACTACACTATAAGTGTCAGATTAAAAAATTTCCCTTTAAACTAGCCTACAGTTGCTAATGCAAACCGTATCTAAGCAGGGATGCAATTGGTTTACACCAGTTGCCTAGCATCATCCCATTTCCATATAGCAGCAGAAACCTACTCCTTTGGGAAACCTTATCAAGCTGATCTGGAAGTATTCAATTTACCTCCCACTCAAAAAGGGGCATAACGGAGGAGAATCTTGGAAGGAGGAAGGAAAACACATGCACCAATATGTTGTGAACATGACACAGGATGCAAGTGGCACGGACAGGACAAAATGGATGCATCATTTTCTCCCTATATTAGTCTTTTCCACCATAACGGCATGTCAGTTATAGAAACTTCTGAATCATTCTGACCTAAAATCAATTATCAAGTCTCTGGAAAGGATAATAAATTCAAAATAAATCAATAGAACCATTACCCCTATTTTCTGTACATCTTTACTGTTGCTGTCTGTCCCATCCATTTAATTTGATATTCCACTGGTATTCTCTACATATTTTAATAAAGCAAACTTTGCCTAATCTCGACACAGGTAAGGTCCAACTATTCTTATTCCATGACCACAAAGCGATCGATCAGCACCCTCTCTAACTTTGGAAAGCCTGAATATACCATTACATTCTAATGACGGTAGGCCCAGAAACAGGTTTTACAAGATTCCATGCTTCCGGGCAATAAAAATAGAAATAGAACATCAGTTCCAATATCTTCTGATGGATTAGTATCCCTGGAGAGAGTTCTTTTTATAAACGCCAAGTTACGAGGATCTATCTTCATCTCATACCGTAATCCAATCTGTTACCATGGCTACAACATTGTCATATTAACTTACCCTTCCTAAGGCATTATGATGAATTTAATAGTACATATGTAAATGAAAATATAAAAATGCCTTTAACAACAGAGAATAAAAGCCTACTACATGAACTTTCATTTCAATACACGTACACACTGTATAGTCTTTGAATGTGAAGGCTGCAGTACTTTTTTCTTCTCTTTTCCACATCAACAGCTAAATGCCAAGGTAACAAGACACTTTGAGACAGATGAAACAAAAGATAAAGTACTTTTTTACATTGCAAAGCTTAGAGGCGGTATCACTTTATTAGCATTTTTTAACAGCCTAGAAATTCTACCCCCACTCACAAAGAATTTCAAAACTTTATTTCTTCAGTACTAATGTACTAAAATAGTAACTCAATATTGACTGGTTTACAGGGCCATTGATAAAGTAATTGGCTGGAGATGGTCTCAATACTGTGATATGATGATGAATGCTAATATGCATGCTCCTGTAAGATGCATTTCATTTATAAGAATGTTCACAGTTCATAGCATTTACAAATGTGAGTCAGATCAAGACTCTATACAACCCAGCACAAAGAAAGGGGGTTAGCATCCAACATCTATCAATCCATCCAATATGCTTTTTCACTCACTGAAAAGAAGCTGGGACCACCTCATGCCTATATATATACCTCCTTCTGCTGCCGACCAAATAGAAAGGGGGCTAAAACCACCTCTCAACCTATCATTAGGCTACACTGCTCAAACCATAGAAATAGAACCAAGCTAATATTCACATTTAAGCCACCTGACTCACTAAAAGGGGGGGGGGGGCAAGAACCACTTCCTCCCCTCCCTCCTTCCCCCTAAAGCTACCCTGCTCCTATACAAATCCAGTGTCACTCTGGCTCCACTCCTTAGCCAAGGTCACTAGGCAGCCATGCAGCGAAGCCTAACGTTCTAGAGGAAGAGGATGATTTCCTTCGGCCTGCAACCTGAAACCCAAGGCCTAGACCAGCCCTTCCTTTTAATACACTCCAATCTTCAACCATGAATGTATCATTGTGCAATTGTTCAAATAAACAACGAAGATATTTGATACACTTGAGTAAATTGAAGTTTCCTGGTTCAACTGTGGTTACTTTTAGTTGTCTATCCATATAAATAGCATGATACTTCACTTTTGTTTCTAAAGTCACTGACATTTCCAGTCTACATTTAGTTTCATTTTTATAATACGAGTGACTTTTAAACCACTGGAATTTGTGTATTATCCTGTCCCCTAAAAACTGTGTGCATTTAGATTGTCTTTTTTTCTTTTCTATCATCATGTATTTCTGTATAAGAGCTAGGATATTTCTAAATTTCCACACAAAAATATATTAATTTAGTTGTGATTTTATTTTATTTTCATTGTGTCTATCAAATACATATGACATGATGGGGAACAAAATGTCTACTGATCACAAAATGTTGGTAAATGTAGATCATACATGTTGCTTCCCATTTCACTAACCTGTACTCTGTTTATAAATGACATTTATTGACATTACTTTAGAATCACAATGATGCCAATTTGAAATGGTTAAAAAAAAAAACCTTACCTGTTTAGGAAACGTTGGTAGTTTGTTCTCTGTCTAGATCTGAGTTCTTTGCCCTGCCATTGGCTGAATCTTGTGGTCGCCAGGTAACGGATCTGATCATTGACCTTTAGGCATTCAGCTGCAATGCGATGTAGAAGACCTGCTATCTCAAGCTCCTTACGAGGCCTGAACAACGTCTGAAGATGAAGACTATCAAGATGATGTGCAAGGGGTTCCATGCAGAGGAAAGGGTTGATGACACTGAAAGTTGCAGAAAATATAATGTCATTGTTGCTTTTGCTTTCACTTCAACAAAGGGATACACTGTGGTTAAATCACTAGTATTGCAACATTTCAAATCAAATAATATTTCTTTAATTATTGTTCTATCTACTATAAAAACAAGTTTTGATAAAAGAAAATACTGGCATTGATTACTGAACAACCACATATCTTTTATAAATGTAATGCTTCCTGGGAGAAATTTCAATTATTGTCCACATATCTTCATCATCTTTTTTCCTACCCCCTAAACTCCCCAAGTCATTCAACTACTTTTATTCATCTACATGTATTTCCATCAACATACTCCTTTTCCTAATTTCTCCCCATCATTGCCATCTTTTTCTTAATTGTCTTCCCCTTCAAGATTGCTTTGTACAGAATTGACTTTGTCTTTACAAGTGCTACTTCATTTTTGTCATATCACATTTTCAACATTCTTCCTTCTAATAATTCTACACCTCAGATCTATTTTATTGACATATCTTTGATCAGTTACTGAAAATAATGAGACCTGCCACATCATGCATGCCCCTTTTGCAGGGCAAGTTGCACATGGATCCTATTTTAGGTGCACAATTCATTATGACCAAACCAAATTAAGACATGCAAGCACCAAATAAATATGTGTGCAGATGAAAACAAACAAAGGCTACATATCATTTAAGTAATGATGCAGAGAAAATGTCACCATCATTTTTTAAGGGTATTAAAATTAGATGAAGGTTATTGACAAGGGTATAGTTCTTACCAATTAGTAATAGAGGCTTCATCATCCTTACTGAAGCACTGACTGTGTCTCACCACCATCAGTACCAGGTCCTTGTCTCTGGTCCTCTCCTCTGACTCACCCACCACTGGTCCAGTTTCCCATGGAGAGTAGTCCAGGTCCTGGGGTGTTGGTTTAGGCATGGAGGACCAGTCACTCAGACAGGGAGCCAGATAGTGGACTAGGCATCTGCAGGAAGCCACAGGGTGAAAGACAGAGGTGTAGGAAGAGGCATGATCTAGGATCTCATCTAAAATGGGCAATTTCTGTAGAAAGAATAAGACAATGTTATGGTTTTGTTGAGTCGTTAGTGATGTATGATTCTATATTCTCCACTTCTCCTGATGACAAATTATAACACCATCCTGAAGACGATGGATACAACCTATTAAAACATAGAGATAAAGCATGAGGAGACCTTTTCAGGGCCAATTAATCTTGTTGAAAAAATATGTGGTGTTTCTGCAAAGCTCGCTCCAAAAATATAACACTGTCTCCAACTTTGTCACAGGCAGGTATTCTCAATTTTTTTTTTAAAATCACATTCACTAATATTGAGCACCACGCTTGATTAAATATCATGTAGTTCTTAAACATAACCACAAGAATAAACAATATTGCTTTCTATCTTGGTCTTGGTACTTAATTCATTTGTTATAAACTAGATTCAGAGTAAAGAAATATAACAAAACTATAACAAGACAGTTAGCATTACTCATAATTTGTGATGAGGACATGTGTGCCCGCTTCAAGTATTTAGATTTAGCAAATAACCAAATATAATTTAATAAACCATACATAAGGTATATCTTATTTCAAATCATGTCGCCAATTAGTAACATATTTTAGGAAGTATAATTATATTTACATACCAGAAAGCAATAAGAACAATACTGTAAGTATCAGATTTGGGGAAGAATCCATTGATCAAAACATATTGCACCATACTATTAGCAAATTTCTCTATGATTCTGTATTATTTCTATATAATATTCCTTTTATGATTTTTATGTATCTATAATTATATGTAATTTGGTGTGTTAATTAATTGTATATTATTTTGTATACCAGTGTTCATATTGCTCCAGTTGTCTCATTTTCGTTCGCTGGATCACTGCAGCACAAACATAGCTCGTTCAACGTCACTACCAAACTAGCCAATCAGCTGTTAATGACGTCATATTGAATACCGTAGCAAATATATTTTGTGACTATTTCTAATTGCAAACTAGTTTTATTTTTGGATGGAAACGCAGCCATTGTTATCTTGTCATTCATTCAAGTCATCAGAATAGGGTAAGCTACGTCTCAGATGATTCAAGAGGTCTATTTTGTAGATAAATTTTCAATTTCTTAGAATGTTCAACTGTGTTGCAGGGTACCGGGTGTATGCCATTGGGTGTGATGTGTTCGCACGCAATGGCGCGAATTATACATTTCTTACATACATCCATCTAATCTCACATGTTGTTGTTGACAATTTGCATATGTTTCTCCGCATTGCCGATGTTCTTATCAACCTACTCATTTTAGATGCACGTAGGCTTGATGCGGTAGAACAAATTAGGAAGTTTACTGAGTTTGATCGAGAGAAGCTGACTCATTTGTCCCGTTTGGAAAGGTTTCTCTCAGATGCAGGTATATCTGGCTTTTCGTTCTTTATTGGCCGTGAGTCCAAAGCTTTGAAGTGGCCAACACTGAGTGGACCTCAGAAACACAAGCTTTTTGCAAAAATCAACATTGCAAAAATAGTACCAGAGCTGGGTGATGCAAAGGTTAATAAGAATCAGTTCATTTGGGATGAGTTTTATTCACTGAATAGTAAACTACAGGCTAAGGAAGGCAAGCTTTCTGATGCACAGGTAGATTCCTTTCATGGCAGGGTGAACCATTGGCTTTCAACATTTAATGAAGTATATATGAAGAAGCACTGCACCCCATATATTCACTTATCTGTTTGCCATGTCCCTTACCTACTCGAGCACTACGGCTCAATTGCACAGTTTACTCAGACAACAAGGGTTAGAGAAGCTGAATGACCTGACAACCAAATGTTACTTTAGGAGTACCAATCACCATAAACATTTGGCTCTTTCACTTATACTGAATAAGCAAAGCCGCGCGGAGTATCTTAAGAATAAGAATGCGCCTGGTCTCCTAAAAGAAAGGGTGTATATGTCTCCATGAACTGTTGAACAAGACAATAATTTGTTGTTATCTTAATATTTGTTTACTTTTCCATGATTTTATGCCACGTTCAATCATTGTTTTGAGACAGACGTTCCATCATAGTTGATGAATTATATTCCTTTGCTCGTTAATTAAATTTAATATTGTCAAATTAATCAAGCCATGTATAGGTATTTCAGTGTTTAGAATACATTGTGTTCTGATGGATCTATGCATTCTTAGTGAGAACGTCATTTTTGTTCAATCATAATTGAAGGAGAATGTAGTTCTTGAATGTCCCTGAAGAAACAAAAATCACGTAATGTATCAATTTATCATCATAGGAGGTTTTGTGTGTATGTCGTGGTGCTCTTCAATCGAGAAGATACCATTATTTGAGTATTATATTTACTTAATTCACGTTTTTGTACAATCAATTGCTTTTATGCCTTTCATTTCTTTGCCAAAGAATGTAAGAATACCAAAGGTGAATAAATTTGTTAACAGGATTTCAATCTGCCAGATTGTATGCTTATTACACTTGCCAAAACGAATCAGTGAAGTAGCTTATTTTGTTGGCAAAATGTTTGCATTATTATGTTATTACTTATATATAAACTATTTTACTGTTTTATACGATTATATGTATTCATGTAAGTTAAAACATGCTTTATTTACATGTACGTTACGTATTACCTCTTATTTATGGAAACAAGTTGCCAATAATACAGTTTGATAACATCTACTGTAAAAGGAAATGATTAGTGGTTTCTCTTTTTGAGTGAAAGGGTGTGCAGAAAGAGTGTGTGTGGGAGAAGTGAGAGTGTGCGCGTGCGTATGTACAGCGTGGTTTCTGGGGACAACCATCTGAATACACACCTTCTTTGTGGGGATACGTGCGGATCCGGGGATATCCCCAGAGGGAAAAACAACAAATTAATCAATTAAATCGATTTTATGAATGATAAATAGTGCCCTCTAGTGATATGACTGCAAATCTATGTTCTCCCCAAATCACTGGTAAAAATCTTATGGGGTACACCGGCGGCGTATGAAAGTGTGTATGGCTTCCGAAAGTCAAGTTCCCCGGTTTACCGGAAGAAGTTGAATGTTCTGGACCCGGAACACGTCATCGCGTTAACGCGTCGTGCGCGACATTCATAAGCGCAAGCGCGCAGTGCGGGCGATCAACCGAGACGTCGACAGGGCTATTTGGCTGAATAAACACGGCGAACTGAGCCTAAAGAACTGGAAAGTTGCCGAAAAGTGGTAATATTGTGTTCTTTCTTTTGCTTATAATTAAGAATGAACAGTGCATCCTTGTAATTAAATTTCTGTACTATTGTGTGTGTAATGATACATCGGAAGTGGGAACATGCAGGCTTTCTAATTTGATGAATAGTATGTTTAGTACATTGGAACTGGGATCATATAGTAGTACTAGTTACAAGTCATGCACTACACCTGTTAATTAATAGTGCATTGAGACTGGGAACATATGCATTGCAGGTTCTCTAATTCGATGAATGGTGTGTGTTTAGTACATTGGAACTTGGGTCATGTACTCATCATCAGGTATCGTGCCGGTAGGACTAATAGCAGGGGCGTCAATTCGAATAAGACCGTGAGGGGGACACAAGTTCAGTGAGGATTAGGGGGAGGGGGTCGGAGGACATAGAATACGGTGTTTGCAGGGTATGGTGTGGCATAAGGGTTAACACCCCCCCCCCCAATATTAATTTAGTATCAGAAAGGGTGAAATATATAGACTGAATAAAACAAAATAATAAACGAAAGGTTTAATGTTTGCATTTTTTTCCTTAAAAGGCGAAAATGTTCCATAATATATAACTTACTTTAACAGAATTTCCATATCTCAATAATTTAGAAACCTGTCTCACCCTCTTTTTATCTCCCCTCTATCTCTATCTCTCGCTTTATCTCTGCCTCTATCTCTCTCCCTCTTTCTCTATAAACACTCTCTTTCTCCCTCTATCTCTCTCTTTCTATCATATTGTAGCTAATATCGTTTTAGTCTTTTAAGCTCCTTTATTTTTTATTTTGTAGTATTCCTTGCTTTCCATGGCACTCTTAGCATTCATTTCAAGAACCAAATTCATTGACATTGTTGGTGTCTTGCAACTGTGCATCTAATTTTGGATAAGCACACACGTTTCCACGGTGACGAAGTGCCAACGTTACATCCCGTTACTTAGCCTGATTAGGTCTAGAAAAATGTCAAAAATCTAAAAATAGGTTGTGCCCAGCACTCAATGTTTAATGGTGACCTGACGCCAAGGGCAAAATCTAGCAATTCAAGTTTGGTTGCTGGCTTAAACTTGGTCACCAATTCGAATTGATTAGTGGATACTCGAGATCGTTATATAACACCTTTTTCAAATTCTGTTCATGGTCAACATTAAGAAAAATTATAACTGTCCATATACATGTCGGTCTGATTTAAACCGTATGTCAATATAAAGATACATCATCTGTTATTTTATATTTGTCTTGTTCTTAGGTGCAGAGTTCATAATGCCAATACCACATCAACAACAAGAGGATGAAGACTGGTTTGGAATAGAGGTGGAAGGTCTCCTTGAGGTTTTGCTCGTAATAATTGAAGGCTACAGACAAAACATCATTACAAAACAGGAATTGGTCACATTGTTGGTTGACATCTTATTACAAAATTAACTGTAAGTTTAGATTTTTTAGAAATGTTGTTGTAACTGCCACGGTGCTATTTGAGAGCAGTGAACCGTATGAGCAATGATTCAATTCATACTATTAGACTGATGAACCTCTTTAATGACCCCCATCCCAACTGGATTTGCCCCTGCTACGCCACTGTCCATGAAACAAAACGTTTCCCATTTCTTGTACAACATTCATGATTCGTTTCAATTATGTTCATGCCTTTAATTCTGTATGAATCAAAATTTACTACATTCTACACCACTACATCATTAATTACTGAATATCTATGACAAATTGATATTGTCAGAGCATGGGGTTGCCCAGATTTAACAGAGCTAATTATGGGGCTAAATACATCTCTTCGTGCTATTGTGTTTTCATAGGCTTCTAAATGAGGGTATAAGTCAGCCACCTCAACCGATCACATATATTAAACCTTTTCTGGAATGGTGCCTGTTCAAAAATGTAATTTTGTGTATGATATGTCCGGTTGTGTTAGGAATTGCTGACAAAGTAATATTTCTTTTTCTTTTTCTCAAATCCTCTAGACCACAGATAGGATAAAGAATGAAGACACGGCGTGGGACTCGGTGTTCTGAGAGGCCAGGCACAAGCAAGGAGGTAGACAATTGTGAAACAGCCCCCCCCCCCTGACAAAAAATGGTTTCTCGTCTGAAGTTTTAAAAGACAGATGATGCAGGCGCTTTTTTTGTTTGGTGTTCAAAATGGCCAATTCAAGATGGTGGATGGCCTTTTCGTAAATGGTGCACGACCCTTTCCAAAATTACCATTACTCTTTTCCGACATGTCGGATAAATATTTTGGTTCTGAAAAGCCACCACTCTTCTAAGACTGCCTTTTAATTTTAAAGTGTTTACTTATTTGAGTTACAGACAAATAAACAAGATATTGAAGTGGCAGATTGTGAAAATGACTTGGATTTTCAATAGCTTCATGAGACAGCTAAAATGGATGCGCACAAAACCAAAAGCACCTAATTTGGCTCTGAAATGAAAAAAGGGACCCGTGGAAAATGGAAAAAAGTGCCCCCAAATTTTCTATTCATAGCAATGTAAAACATATTTTAATGTAATAACAAATAAGCAGTTGGACATGAAAAAAGCTCCAGTATAAAATGTCTCTGGTATAAAATATACTTAGCTATTATACCATCGCAGGATTTCAAAGAAGTACCCTCACATGCAGCAGTGTGACGTGACACAACTTATACCTAAGATTCATTTATAAAATGTTATACTTTTTCGGGGTACAGAGAGAAGCAAAAGAAGAACTTCCGTCAACTGAAACCCACTTCATGTATTTTGATTTGTGATGTCGAGATGTTTTGAATCAGTCGGCACTCCATGCAAAAGCAATTTCTATTTCTATTTCAAACTCTCTCAAACAAATTTGAGCTTGAGAGACGTCATTGGGACTGCAGTGAAGACTTTCCCGTCCACTAACCGCTTTATTATGGCCGCCAAAATAACCGATTTTCTCATACTGCTCTTGGCATCTGCAATCTGACCATATTAACTACAGCGTCAAAGAACATAGACAGTACCTGTCCACACTACTGACCCCCAAAACTGAAGCAATAAATCCACAAATTTGGATAATTTATATGGAACCAAGACTGGTTCACCCGAACCACTGTGTGGGAGACAGAAAATATTATATTTGGCTACATATTCAGTAGGGCACACATTTATTTATTTTATATATTCCTTTCCTGTGCTTTCAAGGCAAGAAGAAGAAGCAAGAGAAGAAAGACTTTAAAAAAGTTGCTATGGACTAGAGCAGAGAAAATGTTGGTGTTAGACTCTTTCGAGGATGACGTCCTCATCAAACGACTGCCTGGGAAGAATGCCATTCAAAAACTACTTGATGCCAACAGAATCCTACACAGACGAACATGGCGGAACGTGAAGGATTTTGTGAGAAATTACTTGGTAACCCAATCACGCAAGGGCCATTAATTTTGGACTATAGAATTCCTACATTTCGAGGAGCAAATGCCGGATTCAAGTCAGACGGCTCTTTTTCTTTACAGATTATTTGTCAGAT
Organism: Strongylocentrotus droebachiensis; assembly: GCA_035222895.1. Lineage (NCBI taxonomy): Eukaryota > Metazoa > Echinodermata > Echinoidea > Camarodonta > Strongylocentrotidae > Strongylocentrotus > Strongylocentrotus droebachiensis. The sequence continues at coordinate 366,999 of JAVYIG010000609.1, read as the reverse complement.
GTTTGGCACTCAATATGAGGCACATTGTTCTTATTGCTATTTTGAGTTTAAAGTTAAAAGAATTTAAGGAGAAGTTTTCCTAAGTTTGGCAGTTTAATTGTGCCACTGTTAACATTTTCACATGTTTTTAGAGAACTATGCAGTGAATGTGATTGACTTTTATGCAAATATTATAAAGATAATCCCTTTATTTTTCCCTTGCTTGAGTAACGAGAGGTATTTTACAATTCCATTACACCATTAAATACAAGACATGTGTTTTGAGGCTCTCAAGTTAAGCCTCTTTAAAATAAAGGAAAACAAGGATTTTTACTGTTTCATTCTGCCATCAAATACAGGGCACATGTTTTCAGAAGGCCTACACGTTGCCTCTTCCCTAAACACAAATCAAAAGGCTTACATTTCTCATTTTACTTTGGGAAATTGAGAAAATGTTATTTGATAGCTCTAATGATTGTACATGAATGGTTTGGTGTGTAATAGGGATTGAAATATACACCATTAGGGCTATGCCACTTATTAGAGTTAATTTCAACATACAGAATGTTATTAGCAATTGGTATAATAGTTAAAGGGCTAGTCCACCTTAATATAATTTAGCTTTGTATGAGAGCATATGGATTGTTGAAGCAGATCAGTAAAACAAGATTTTTACTGTTTCATTATACCATCAAATACAGGGCGCATGTTTTCAGAAAATCTACATATTGCCTGTTCCTAAGACACAAATCCAGAAGTTCACATTTCTCATTTTACATTGGAAGTTGAGAAAATGGTATTTGATAACTTTAATGATTGTACATGAATGGTCTTGGTGTATAATAGGAATTGAAATAGACCCCATTAGGGCTTTGCCAGTTATCAGAGTTAATTTGAACATAGAGAATATTATTAGCAATAGTAGTTACAGGGCAAGACCACCCTGATCAAATTTTGCTTTATATGATAGCATAGCAATTGGAGAAGCAGATCATTGAACAATTTAGGAATATAGGACATAATTATAACAAAAAAGTTTTGAAAGTCTGGAAATTTAGAGAGTAAAACAAATTGGCAACTCCAAACGTTTGAGAAAAATGGGAATTCGTGAAAATTGTTTGTACAAAATGAATGGAAAGCTGCTTATCAGCAAGATCATGCTTTTTGTATTATGTGTCCAATCTTTCTCAAACTTTCACTGATCTGTTTTTTTGACGTTTCTGCTTTCATACAAAGGAACAAGATATAAGGGTGAACTTGCCCTTTAAATTCATTTTAAACTCACATTGTTGCATGATACATATCTGTATCCAACACTATGTGGGCATGCCTTGAACCATAATGTATGGCCCTGCAGAGGAAGCTTTCCTGTTGGGGATTGGGGGAAAATGCAATAAATCATTGATAATTTATTATATTTTCTTTGTTTATTTTTTGTGTGTGGGGGCGTCGACGTACCCTAGCGCCCACTGCATACAGTCATCATTCATTGGCTAAGCAATGGCCTCGTTACTGTGAGCCCCCAGGATAAAAACCGTATCGATGTGCTATATTAGTGCCCTTTTATGAGACATTACCCCCATTACTGTCAGTTATGTCTTAATGACGTAGGTCCCCTAGTTGTTTAGCATAGTAGCACACACATGCTTTAGCAGTCACGCAAAACAAACACTCCCCAATTGTCATTCAATAAAATCTGAGAATGTATACTATTATCTAGATCTATTAGGAATAAATCATTGTCAAAATTATTCAATAAATTGGGGTAAAAATAAATATTCCACCATTATGACCAACAGTGTACATAAAGACTGCAATATGATATTTACAGATATCAAATAAATTGAGAAGCTTTAATTTATTAAATATAGGTTTCGAATGAGCTCTGTAGTGTGAATTTGAAATTACCCGGATGGCTTTCTTTTGCATTCTGAATATCCTATTCAGATTGGTTTGGCTTTTCATGGCCCATACTTCAGAACAGTAATGTAAATGGGGAAGAATTAAAGTATTATATAAAGTTCTTAAAACACATTTTGGTAGAAATCTAAGTTTGTATAGAATGCCAGTATTTTTTTAGATCTTGTTGCAGACAGCACCAGTGTGTTCATTCCATGTAAGTTTAGAATCAATTTCTATTCCGAGGAATTTGTTTACAGATACACGTTGAAATTCATGATTATTCACCTGAAGATCAACCTCATTAAAATATATTTCTTGTTTTGTAAATAGCATGTAGTTAGTTTTATAAACATTCAAAATTAATTTATTCAAAGAAAGCCAATGTAATAACTTGTTTATTTCATTACCAAAGTCCTGTTGTAAACTTTGAATATTTTTATGAGACATAAACACACTGGTGTCGTCTGCAAATAAGATATATTTAATTTTGTCCGATATATTGCACATGTCATTAATAGAAAGAATAAATAAAATCGGGCCTAAAATAGAGCCTTGTGGCACTCCACATACAACTGTTTGTATAGACGAAGTATTACCTTTAAGTTTGACAAATTGTTTTTTGTTTGTTAAATAACTCTTAAACCAAGTTAATAACACACCACGTATTCCGAAATTGAATAATTTTGCAGATATAATATTATGATCTAGAGTATCAAAGGCTTTACTGAGGTCTAAAAACAATCCCATCATGACTTTCAATTTTTAAAAACTTGAGAAACCTGGCATGTAAAATCAGCTAAAGCAGAGAATGTGGAGTGGCCTGTTCGAAAACCAAATTGTGAATTATTCAAAATATTATGCAGATTCAAAAAGGAATACAAGCGATTATACACGGCTCTTTCTAATGTATTAGAGAATACTGGAAGTAGTGATATAGGTCTAGTTTAAGTACCACTTTTAAATATAGGATTTATTTGAGAAATTTTCAGCTGATCAGGTACGATCCCAGTTTCCAATGAAGAAATGAATATTGCACATAATGGATAACAGATCAAATGTATAACTCTTTTAACCATCTTAACATCAACACTGTCAAAACCACTACATTTATTACTCTTTAATTTATCTACAATGTTTATTATTTCTCTTGGAGTGACTGGAGTAAAACAAAGAAAAGCAGTAGATACATTTTTCTTCAGATACTGTTTAAAATCGCCAGTCGGAATATCATGAGTTAATGTCAATTTTGGACCTATATTGATAAAGTATTCGTTAAAAGATTCACATATATCTGTATCATTATCAATGGTTTCATTATTATATTGTAAAGTACTTGGAATTTCATTTATCTTAAACTTTGTGCCTAAAAGACCATTTATAATTTTCAATGTTTGTTTAGCATCTACAAAACTTTGTTTGAAATACTTATATTTTACATATTTAATTCTATTTGTTAACTTATTTCTACACTTTTTGTCTGCAGCAAGTCTATACACAGTACGATTATTCAAATATTTCTTGTAATATATGCTTTTCTTCTTGTTCAGCTGTCTTAATTCATCATTAAACCAAGGTTTATCAAATCGTTTTTTCTTCTTTGATTGACATTTCATTGGAAAACATATTTCATATACATGTTGAAATTGTTTTAGAAAACAATCATAACTCGAACTAGGATCGTTTTCTTTCAGAATCCAATGCGTATTGCCAATATTCTTTAAAAAAGTATTTATATTTTTTGCACTAAATTTTCATTGTAATACACGGCTCTGTTACGATTTGAGTTCTTTGAGAATAAATGCAGAATATTGGGAAATGATCACTAATGTCTGTTAAGATTGTGCCAGATGAACAACTTTCAAGGTTGTTTGTGAAGATATTGTCAATGAGAGAGATTGAGTTATTTACAACACGCGTTGGACCATGAACTAGAGGGTACAAACCAACTGCCATAAACATTTCAATAAAATCTTTAACATGAGATTGACAATTTACTTTAAATAGGTTTATATTATAATCCCCAATCATGTAAAATATTCTATTTTCAGTGTTTACGGTAGTAATAACATTTTCAACCGACTCAAGACAACTTTGTATAGGTTGGTCAGGAGGTCTATAAACAACTCCGAGAATTGCACTTTTATTAGCAGTAACAATTTCAATAAAACGCGATTCAATATATGGAGTATTTATATCAAGATCATGTCTACGATTAAATTTCACATCATTTCTTACATAAAAACCAATACCACCACCTTTTTTTATTCTGTCGACCTTTAAGTACAAGAGTATAGTTGTGAATATCATAATAGGAATTGTACTCCTTAATCCATATCTCAGTCAAAGCAATAGCTGTAAATTGAACTGTTAAGGAACTTAGAAAAGTACTAATATTATCATAATTTGTACTTAAACTTCGGCAGTTGATATGGACATTGGAACTGGGGTCATGTCCGTACTATATAATTGCAATACATTTGTATGTGCTATGGTGCATTTCAAGTGGAAACATGTACGGTTTCTCATGTGATAAACGGTGTGTGTTTAGGACATTGGAACTGGGGTCATCTACTACACACATGTAATACACATACGGATCATGTGTGTGTAATGGTGCTATTGAAAATGGGAACATGCACGGTTTCTCGTATGATATTTGGTGTGTGTTTAGGACATTGGAACTGGGGTCATGCATACTTGCAATACATTTGCATGTGTTATGGTACATTGGAAGTGGGAACAAGCACAGTTTCTCGTATGATAAATGGTGTGTATTTTAGGGCATTGGAACTGGGGTCATGTACTGCATACTTGCAATGTATTTTAGTGTGTTATGGTACATTGGAAGTGGGAACACGCACAGTTTCTCATGGGATAAATGGTGTGTGTTTAGGACATTTGAACTGGGGTCATGTACTACATACATGAAATACACATACAAACCATGTGTGTGTAATGGTGAATTGAAAATGGGAACATGCACGGTTTCTCATCTGATCGTGTTTAGGACATTGGAACTGGGGTCATGTACTTCATACTTGCAATATATTTGTGTGTGTTAAGGTACATTGGAAGTGGGGGCATGCACGGTTTCTGGTGTGTGCTTAGGACATAGGAACTGGGGTCATGTACTACATACTTGCAATACATTTGTGTGTGTGTGTTATGGTACATTGGAAGTGGGAGCATGCATACACGGTTTGTCGTGTGGTAAATAGTGTGTGTTTAGGACATTGGAACTGGGGTCATGTACTACATACTTGCAATATACAAGTGTGTGTGTTATGGTACATTGGAAGTGGGAACAGGCACAGCTCTCAAATGGTGTGTGTTTAGGACATAGGAACTGGGGTCATGTACTACATGCTTGCAATATACATTTACGTGTGTTGTGGTGTATTGAAACTGGGAACATGCATATGTTTACTCATTTGACATTATGTGAGATTGTGTGTCCTCTGATCCAATGCAAAAAGTCAAAGTTAGAATTTCTTGTTTCTTTTATAAAAGTCTCCTGAAAACATTTTATAAACGTATTTTGAAACTATTTGTGTCATTTTGGTTGAAATAGATGGTTATCTGAGTGTTCTGACAAATATCCACACTTCCCTGGATATACTCAGATTCCCCATTTTCCACCCTATACCTGTACGTGTGTGTGTGTGTGTGTGTGTGTGCTAAAAAAGTGGGAGGGGGGTGGCAAAACACATTTTTGCCCAAAGAAATGCCCCCCCCCCCTCCAAAAAAAGAAAGAAAAGCAGTAAAGGAGTAAAGATGGTTTGTATTTTAAACCAAAAAGAATATAAAAATAACTAGATGGAACTTCAACTGCGCGCAGTCGAAATGATGCCTCCGTCATAGAGCAATTTTACAAACCCAAACAGAAGAAATTTTTCAAATTCAAGTTCAATTGTAATCCATTAACAGGTTCTCAGAATATTGTGATTACAAGCAATTTCTCATGTACATATATGACCCTTTGATCTTTGACCTCATGACCCTAAAATCTACTCAGTTCATTGGCTCTGCAAGATGTCCAGAGTTAAATAGTAATCCATCTGTCAGTTCTAATGAGAATGCGTTCTCAAGCTATTTTTGCATACATAATGAGCCCATGACCTTTGACCTATGACCTCATGACCCAAGAATCGACTCAGTTCATTGGCTCTGCAAGATACATAGATGATCTAAGTTTGGCAGGAATCCATCAGTCTGTTCTAATGATATTGCGATCACAAGCTGTTTTTGCATACATAATGAGCCGCATGACCTTTGACCTTGACCTCATGACCCCAAAATTGAATAAATTCATCGGCTCTGCAAGTTACATACATGACCTAAGTTTGGCAGGAATCCATCGATCGGTTCTTTAGATAACGCGATCACAAGCTATTTTTGCATACATAATGAGCCCTGTTACCTTTGACCTTTGACCTCGTGACCCCAAAATCTAATCAGTTCATCGGCTCTGTAAGATACATACATGACCAAAGTTTGGCAGGAATCTATCAATCGGTTCTTCAGATAACGCGATCACGAGCTGTTTTTGCATACATAATGAGCCCTGTGACCTTTGACCTTTGACCTCGTAACCCCAAAATCTAATCAGTTCACCGGCTCTGTAAGATACATACATGAACAAAATTTGGCAGGAATCCATCAATCGGTTCTTTAGATAACGCGATCACGAGAATGGGACGTACGGACGTACGTACGTACGTACGGACGGACGGACAACCCAAAAACATAATGCCTCCGGCTACTTTGTAACGGAGGCATAATAAAAACCTGAGTTGAATCATATATAAGTTATATATTCCATTCAAAGAAAAGGAAAGTTAACAGGAATTAAATTTCCTAAACATTCCGCATGCCACCTATATTTATCAATGGAGGTTTTTATAATAACGATACGTGCACATCGTGTAAATATTGTATGAGGATCGAAAAGCGTGTGTGTTTTTTATTATAGGGGTGAGACATGAGCCCCTGAACGCTGGCGTACTGATAGGGGAGGGGGGAGAGGTATTTCTAATTTGATACCAGTGGTTAATAAATGTTGCTGAAATGACATGATTTTCTGATATGTTTTCTTTATTTTTTTGTAAGTCATACTTTTTAATGCGTTTTTGGGGAAAACTAGAAATTCCCAAATTTTAAATTTTAAAACTTTAATAAAGTCGGGCAAAAATATGCTTATTTAGAAGCCTTCATGTCAGGGCCTGCAGAACGGCTGGGCTCGGGGGCTCAAGCCCCCTTCACTTTTTGAAAAAAGTATATTACAAAGAAAAAGAAAGAAAGAGAGAGAGAAGAAAATAAGTGACCTGCCAATTTTACAAACGAGGTATCAAAATATGCTCATCTGACCGTAATTAAATGCCTAAAACCCCTGAGCTTATGGGGGCTATGCCCCCTGAACCCTACAAAGGGCCCTAAGGGGGCCCCTGGATGCTCATCTGACCGTTATCAAATATCTAAAACCTCTGAGCTTCTGGGGGCTCTGCCCCCTGGACCCCATCAAGGGCCCTAAGGAGGGCCTCTGGATGCTCATCTGACCGTAATTAAATACCTAAAACCCCTGAGCTTCCGGGGGCTCTGCCCCCTGGACCCCCTGCCAATTAGTGACCTGCCAGTGTCACAAATAAGGTATCTAAATATGCTTATCTGACCGTAATTTAATGCCTAAAAACCTTCCGGGGCTCAGGCCCTGGACCCCACTGCCAATTAACGCTCGCTATGCTCTACCTGATCGTTATTACCCTTTTTTGAAAAAAACGTTCTGCAGGGCCTGCATGTAACATGAATGAGTGGTGGTGATGCAGACATTTCTTCTCCCCCCCCCCCCTTTTCAATTGTTTTTGCTCATCATGCCACTGCCCCTGGAAGGTGAACCCCCCTGGCATGTTTGCTGCTGGACTCTGACGATAGGGGGCGTTGTCCAATGAGACTATTCAGAGCCATATGGTGCATTTCAATAATCTCAATAATCATCTCCATATTTGCATTTGCAATAAGCTCTTAAATTTAAACCATATGATGTAAAGCAAAAAGAGACCTTTTGAGTATAATGCACCATATAAGAATTTACTTATTATCATTATTATTAAAGGGATCCGCTAACTTAGTCTTAGATCCTTTAAAAAAATCCTTGATTTAGCTCATGCTGCAATGATAATTATAAACCTTTAGGTCAGTCAGGAACCCCATGACTTTTACACGCCTGTCTGATTAACAAGATAATTATGATTGAAAATCGAAATCAAATTTTGTGTTTGCCAAACGGTTTTTATAACACTACAGTCTATTGGGGAAAACGAGTATGGTAAAACCGGTCACTCAAAGGTTTTTACTTTTTTGAGGCACTTCTTGATCATTTTGAAGCTCAATTTTCAATATAAGGGCCGTGCATCTCAGATTTAACATTGTTAAACGATCCCTTTCATATTATATTTTTGCACTCTTCCCACTCTACAACGTTTCCTCATATTTAAGAACACTTACTCGGTGTGAGGTTTTATCAGCTAAATTTGGCGGCTTCATGGAGCAGGCAAGAGCGGCACATATAGTGAATGAAGCCAGTTCTCTGGGTACACCATGGATGTCAACCTCACCATGACTGATGCGGTCCCTGAGACGAGGACCATCGGGATGCACTAGAAGATCCATCAGCAGGTCCTAGGGTCAATGCCAAAACAATATATATTTAATGGTAGCTCACTAGATACATTACAGGTATATGTAGAGGTGTCTTGGCCTAGTGGTAAGTCAACAGACTGTGGATTACATGGTTCCACTCTCCACCCAGGTGAAGAAAATGGGTACCAGGTAGGAAGAAATTCCTTGAATGTTTTAACGCATTATTATGGCGACTCAGCTACAGCCGGGGTAATAGTATGATACTTTGTATTAAGTGCAATAGAGTATATTCATATAGTAGCTGTGCTATATAAATGGAACAACTGTTATTTCAAAAATGGGATTGGATTCTATTAAACCAATTCGATGCCCTTTGATAAGGCATTAATCCTCATTACCAAGTCCCTTGGAGAGGACTTAAAGTCGTCAGTCCTCTGGTTGATACTAACAAGCACACACATGCTTTCTTAGCAGTCAGGTCAAACAAACAAAACAATCCGCAGTATCAACAAATATTTAACCATCCCATGCAGATATCTCATGTGTAGGAGATAGATAAACTCTGCAGAGTCAAGGTTTAAATCCAAGTTGATGTACTATAGACCGCCGGGTGAGCCCCAAAATTCGTCAGTTTCGTGACCTCGGCTCGGCATCTACTTTTTTAATAGTGGATATTATTAAAGAATATATTTTGATATTATAGTCACAACTCGTCAATCGAAAAAAATGCATATAAGCTCAAAAATGGAAAAAAGGTGCCTAAATTTTTAATTTTTTTTTCACGGAGGTTGTCCAATCACTGTGCATGTATCAAGTAAATGTTACAGCGCCTCAAGCTTTTTAGCCAATCACAGGCAGTGTTGTGCACGTACCACTGGCGCGCGCTATTTCGAGCTTCAGGTGTAGTAATCTGTCGTCAACAACTGAATGTTTCAGAGGAAAACACAGGTTTTTGCTGTATGCATACAATTTTGACTCACAGTAAGGTGATATCTTTCAGTGGGAAGAGTTACAGAACATTCAAGGAGTGTGCAGATCTTTGGAAGGACGTCAGTTTTGGGTTTGAACTAGAAAACAAAATTGCTGCGATTGCGGTCAACTTCGACTTCGACTCGTTCGAGCTGCAGACAGAGCAGTACTCGCCCGGCGCCTCGGGCGGAGGAGTGTACCAGGCCAGGGAGGTGTTCGAACTGCAACAAGTTCAACAAAAAAGAGGTAGGTCTAGGCCTAGATCTATGTCATTCCATTCCGAAGAAATGATTTTATTAACTATTTCAGCATGTTCAGAATAACTCTGATCCTATTCTTCTTCTTCTTCTTCTTCTTCTTCTTCTTCTTCTTCTTCTTCTTCTTCTTCTTCGAGATAATCTGCCTCCTTCAAATAATACTGAAGTGAAGATTCTTGCACTTATTACACCGGGGTTTCCCCCTACTCTTACTCTTAGTCTTATACGAATAGTGCAATGGGTTCTTAACGTGCCTCCATTTAACGTCCTATCGGAGGGACAGAGTGTTTTCCACTTGACATAACCTGCGTCTAACAAGGGAAGGGGCACGTTAACAGTAACGCACATTGCAGGCCTCGGTCATCCGCCTGGGTGGGACTCGAACCCGGGATCTTTGTCTAGATGTCATAGGTCTATGTCTATTTCCCGGCCCTAAACGTTACAACTAGAATCAAGAAAAAAGAGAGTCTAGATTAGAATATCTACCGGGTAATTTCTACTTTCTAAAAAAATGCTATAGATCTACTCTCGAAATTGAGGCCTAGCCGACTTGATCAAAGTGGTTGATCAAGTCAAATTGGATACTTGTCAGGCTTGATTCTATACTACATTAGTACAGATCAGGTCTTCATAATTAATCCACATTTATTTATTTATTTATTTATCGTCCACATATCGATTACGGTATCGTCTGAGAACAGCGTACTGGTGGGTTTTTTTTCGGGGGGGGGGGGGGGAGGGGCCACTGTCCCCTTAAATTTCCACAATCAAAGTGGTTTGTTTTTCTTTCTTTTTTTTTGCATGTTTGAAAAATTCTGCATGGTGAGGCCCACAGTCCCCGTCAATATTTGACACGTTTAAAATAATGCCACTTGTGTTGGAGAATGAGCCTTGCCCTTGCCCTGGTGATCTTTTTTTATTCATGATGAAAAATTTATTACAGTACCCTATGCCCTCCATGCTCTACACACAAAAAAAACACTTCATAAAAATATGAGACACCTCCTTACGTTTTCTAATAAGCAGTTCTGAATAATTTCCACTGTTAGTGTCACTGATGTCCAGTCCGTTCAGTTGGAGACAGTAACCAGTCTGCACAGCTATTTTTTTAAATTTGTATTTTGATGATAGTTATATGCTAGATTCGACTCATACTGTAGGTTTTGTAGTGATGAATACTTCAGTATGTCTGTCTCGTAGAACTACAGTACACGCCGAAAATCTCCGCAACACGATTACACGATATATTTTTCGGATTACACGGTTTACACGATTCACCTGAATCGTGTAACTGTGTAATCGTGTAAATTTACACGCTTGAAAATGTCGCTCTGAATCGTGTAATCGTGTAAATAATTAAGTGCGTTGGTGGGATGATTCGACCAGATGTAACAATCGTGTAACTGTGTAATCGTGTAAATTTACACGATTGAAGAATGTCGCTCTGAATCGTGTAATCGTGTAAATAGCTAAGTGCATTGGTGAAATGATTCGACCAGATGCAACAAACGTGTAACCGTGTAATCGTGTAAATAGTTATAATGGTTATAAGTGCATTGGTAGGATGATTCGACCAGCTGCAACAATCGTTTAATTGTGTCTTGTTTACATCGATTGCTTTCTACACCACTTATCTCAGTATTCATCAGGTAATTACTGTACTTTATATTCGTGGATAAACCTCATCACTTTCTAGTAACCCGTATCGTATACTGATCCGTGAGACTAGGTAGTGAAACGTCAGAAAGAGGAAGACATGATAGATGAAATAGTTAAGGAAAAAAGACGGCTACGAGGAGAAGGGAACATTTTAAAGGGAAATGAGGCTTGAAAGGGCATGATAAAGATAAGAAGGAGAAAAACTATGCAAGAGAAAAATAGGGGAGGACGCCAGAAAGCAAAAGAAGGTGTCCGAAAAAAAGAGATAATGAAATAGAGTTATAGAAATATAGAAGGGCGAAACAAAGTGAAAAAATAGACATGAGAAGTAGAAAGGCTGTGAAAATGAGAGGAAAGGTAAACAAAATAAGGTGAGAGTGAAACATAATGACAGCAAGAGGGAGTAAGATAAAAGGGCAGTGGATGAAAGTGAGAGCGAGAGAGAGAGAGAGTGTGAGAGAGAGATAGAGAGATATATCTAAATAGGAAGAACAAAATTGATAAAGCGATGGGGATTTAATCCAAGTAGAGAGAAAATCTATTTATCTTTATCTCTCTACTCTGTTAATAATTTGTCATTGTAGTTGACTGTTTTTCAGGAAGCTGTTTGAGGGCTTATTATAGTATTTTTTCTTCACCGTTGCATTATAGTATCATTGTCATTATTGTTATTGTTACTATTTTTCTACTTCTTATTAGTGGTATTATCATCATAATTATAATTATAATATTTTCTTTGTATGTCCACACAAACACTCTATTTTACTCTTTTTTTAATATACTGTACATATCTCACTTTTCTCCCCCCCCCCCCCCCCCCACTCTCTCTCTCTCTCTATATATATATATATATATATTTCTTACCCTCCCAATCTCTCTTTACTCTCTCAATCACCTAATGATGACCTAAAAAATATGACCCCCAACGGAACGAAATGTCGATCGGTCAAATTTTCAAATTTCGGGACCAAAAAAAAAAAAATGTCCTCTTACCTCCCACCCCCCTCCCCCCCCCCCCCCCCCCCGCTTATTCAGCGGCTCGTTGCGAATTTTTTTGGCCAGATTTCAAAATGTTAACCCCCCCCCCCCCCCTTGAAAAAAATCCTGCGTATGCCACTGACACGCGGGGCAATTAAAACACACCCATGGGGCAACTGTAATCACATACAATTGCATCAACAAATCATATCCCTCAGAAATACATATATACATGTATATTGCTCTTTGTTTATTAAAGGTGACGATAGCTGGACAGATTTTCAACAATATTATAGAACCCAATAGAATATTTTTAATAAAAACTATTAAAAAGGCTTGACTCATTGCCTATATATTTTCCTAGTTAAGTGGGGAAAATTATACTAGTTCTTACGTTGTTACATTTGCCCCCGAGGAGGGCGGCCATTTTTGTTTATATTTTTTTTCTTCTTAGCATTAGAATTCCTCCTTGAAACTTTCGCCAAATACAGGCCTAACATCTTGGGTTTTTTGGACCTAAATACAAAATGAAAATCAAGCTCTTATTGGTCTAGATTTTTTCTTAAAGGTAATTCAAGATTTTACTTCCGATGTTTTTGGCTGTAAAAAGTTCCTCGATGTATTGACCTGCCCATGGACCTGCCTAAATACCCTTAGGACAGATGTGGGGCAACGAAATTTGTATGGTCTGTGTAGAGCGTGTTCCTAATATAGGGATGCATGCCCATAGGAAAGAAATGAGCCTGCCGCATACTCCTGCGGCAGACTTGCCGCAGACCTGCCGCAGACAGTCATCTTTTTCACATGCAAATTAGGTCTGCCGCAGACCTGCCGCAGACTTGCCGCATACTTTTTCAGTATGATGAAGAGTCTGCGGCAGACTTGCCGCATACTCTTTCAGTATGATGAAGAGTCTGCGGCAGGTCTGCCGCAGACTTGCCGCATACTCTTTCAGTATGATGAAGAGTCTGCGGCAGGTCTACAAGTCTGCAGGTCTGCCGCAGACTTGCTGCAGACCTGCCGCAGACTCTTCATCATGAATATTCATATCTCATATAGACCTGCTGCAGACCTGCCGCATACTCTTTCATATCCAGTACGTGGCAATAAAGTATGCATGTAGATAGAACCAGTGATAAACTGATTGATACTTCATAATCGATATTGGCAATATCGATATTACCAATTAGGTAATACCAATATATATCGATATTACCAATTAGGTATATTCTATTCTCAATTGTATTAACACCATCACATAGATCATTTGAAGTGTATTCAAGAGTAACATTTAAAGTGACACAGGCTCGTACACATATATATATACTAAATATGTATATTGTTTCTTGGTTAGTAATCATATAATCAATATCAATCTATCAATCTATTGCTAAAAGTGAATGTAATTGTTACATGATCAGACAAAATAATCTATTGGTTATAATAATGGCAAAAGGAAAATAGAAATCACAAAAATGATGTGCATTGTCTTAATTTGCTTAACAAATCATGATAAATGTATTTTTCTGTCACACGTGTAAAGTAATAATGAATATGCATGAGATGATTGGTTTCAATTGGTTTCAATTGGCCCTAGCAAAGTGTTTGGTATGACAGAAGCTAAAAAGACAATTAACAGTGCTAATTAACACAGGAATTTACAAGATCATGGGCTCAGCCTGCAACCTCATATGGTACTGCATGTCCTACAAAATGGCCGCCTATAGCCTTGCTTCAGACTGTATAATTTCCCACTTTTCTGTGGCAGACCTGCCGCAGACTGTTCCTGTGGCCTACTGGTATGTGGCAAGTCTGGAGCAAAGTTTCGCCCTGCCGCAGACCGTTCCTGTGGCATACTAGTATGCGGCAAGTCTGGAGCAAAGTTTCATCCTGCCGCAGATCTGCCGCAGACTGTTCCTGTGGCATGCTAGTATGCGGCAAGTCTGGAGCAAAGTTTCATCCTGCCGCAGACTGTTCCTGTGGCATACTAGTATGCGGCAAGTCTGGAGCAAAGTTTCATCCTGCCGCAGATCTGCCGCAGACTTTTCCTGTGGCATACTAGTATGCGGCAAGTCTGGAGCAAAGTTTCATCCTGCCGCAGATCTGCCGCAGACTGTTCCTGTGGCATACTAGTATGCGGCAAGTCTGCAGCAAAATTTCATCCTGCCGCAGATCTGCCGCAGACTGTTCCTGTGGCATACTGGTATGCGGCAAGTCTGCAGCAAAATTTCTTTCTGCCGCATACTTCGGCATACTCTTTGCCGCAGACTAAAAGTCTGCGGCAGATCTGCGGCAGATCTGCGGCAGATCTGCGGCAGGTCTGCGGCATACTTTTCACTTTCCTATGGGTGGAGCCTCCGTTACCTAGCTTTGCAACGTGTTACTTTTGTCCCCGGTTTCAACATACATGTAGGATCATCCCTGAACAATAGGTGTTATGTAAGGATCTACTCTTTGTCCCCGACGAGGATCAATATCAGGCCACATTCAGATTAAGCTTCGTTTGTATGTGACAGGAAGTGTGCTATTAAGCCTTGACCCGGCGTCAAGTTCTTCATACATGTAGCTGAATGCAATGTTGTAAAAGTTAATGTACGAAAATGAGGAAATCCTAAATAACACTGATCATGACATAAAAGGGATAGGGCACTTTTTACGAAGTTAAAGTGGCACTCTTTCTTTGTAACCAGGGGCATTTTAGGGGTAATTGAAAAAAGTTCAAGGGGGGGGGGGCACTGTACCGCTAGCTAAACTTGACACAAAGACAGTTGGCAATTCACTAACTATATATTTATTCACGATTTGCTACTGTTCCCTGTAGCCATGTGACAATTGTAAATATTTTTTATAATTCTGACATATCAACTTTATTGTATTGTAGTTAAATACTTACTTAAAGGTGCATATCTTGGCATGATTTTTTTATTATTTTGAAGCCATTATCGTTTCATAACTGGAAGTCAAGTGTTATATTTGCCACACCCATGGGGCAATTGTAATCATATACATTGTACCAACAAATCATATACCTCAGAAATATATATATTGTTCTTTGATTATTAAAGGTGACGATCTGGACAGATTTTCAACAATTAAACATCATTTTAGAGAACCCCAATAAGATAATTTTAATAAAAACTATGACAAATGCTTGACACATTGCCATTATATTTAGTTCCAGTTAATTGTGGGGAAAATTATACTAGTTCCTACGTTGTTACATTTGCACCCGAGGTGGGCGGCCATATTTGTTTTTATCTTTTTTCTTAGCATTTGAAATCGTCCTTGAAACTTTCGCCAAATACAGGCCTAACATCTGGGGGATTTTTGGACCTAAATAAAAATGAAAACCAAGCTCATAATTGTCCAGAATTTTGTTTGAAGGTGATTAAATTCAATTCAAGGTTTTATTTCGAAAAACATAGAGTAGGATGCACATGCTGTAGCTCAGTGAAAGCTGAAATGTATATGTTTACAAGTATTGAGGATACATATAAATAGGAAAGAATATCTATTCATGAAACATATCAACATAATCGTACAAAACCATGACAGATAAAATAATGGTCTGGTTAAAAAGACAACTGCTCAAATATACAAATAAAAAAGATTGGGTTTTTAAAGAAAAACTTAAAACAATCAGCGATGATTAAGAAGATCAATACAATTTGGTATTGCACTTTGTTTAAAACGAGAGGTTCTGCATTTATATTGACTATACTTGTGTTTATTTCGTAATGACATGCCAACGATTTATCGTTCAGGAATCCAGGAATTTGTCACTCCTTATTTGTAATCGTTCAAGCTGGCATCGTTTTAAGGCGTCTTCATAATTTATAGAACTTTTCCCTAGGATGATTTTACATATCCTTTTCTGAGTTGACATAGGCCTAGATTTTGGTCTCTCACAATTTTCAAAAATGTTATGCAGTAGTCTAACAAGATAGTGAGATGTTGATAAACCAGGTCTATAGCCATATTGGTGAGGGTCAATGTACTTATATATGTCTTCCAGAAGCCACTTGCATGGCTATAAAAGATTCGGCCATTTTTGAGATACGACTATATAGTTAACGCTATGGGGCGTAGTTGTTCAGTTGTTGGTGATTGAGGTTTTGGGATTGGAATAAGTTGACTTCTTTTCCACTGCCATGCTATGCCCTGATGAAAAGATGCATTTAAGATATCTGCTACAGGCTTAATTCATATGCAAATTCACGAACTTAATACGAGGTGGAAGATCTTCTTTCAATCCTGCTTTGTTACTTTTTATCTTTTGGAGCATGTTGAAAAACCTCATATTGCTGGACCTCTGGTATATTGATTGTGAGGTAAGAATGCAGGTACATGTATAAATCTGCTCGTGTCCAGGGGTCTATGAGGTCTTTTGTTATTGATATAAACAGCTTGTTAATAGCTTCTGCTGTTTTTTCATAACATTTAGGGTCATTATCTGCAATACCTTGTTCTTTTATGACTGGTTAATCTAAATTTCTTTTACTTATAATCTTGATCTGTTTTTACCATGCACCTGGGTTTGTTGTTATTATTGTTGTTATTTTAAGGTGTGAAACACGAGTATTATAATAACGATTGCGAAACGAAGAAGCAAAATTAAAATCATGAAAGAAAACATATGCAGAGAAATTAATTACGTGATAGAATAATGGTATACACTTTTACGGCGCTATAATGATGAAATTTGATTTGGAAACTGGGAATAACGAGGTGCCGTGAAATGGCTTCAGATTCATCATCATGATTTAGAGTATTTGAATAGTGTTATTATAGTGATGTAATATATTTCGACAGCTATTGATGAGAATATACACACAGGAACATAATTTGAAATTGTTTATGCGTTACAACTGCTTGTCTTTACATTTACAAAATTTGTTGGATCGCAGTAACTCATTTCGTAGAGAAAATAGAGAGGGGATAATGAATGATGTTTGACAAATAAGTGAAAATACAAATATAAAAACAAATAATGCTACATACATGTATAAGAAAACGAAATCCAAGACAGCGTCGGTTGAACAGAAATAAAAACACTATTGAGTAGGAAAGGGAAACCAGTAAGAAAAGTTATAATAACTTAAGGCAAGTTCAAGTTCATTTTTATTCAAAACCACACAAAACATGATATATAACCTTTTACTAA
Source organism: Strongylocentrotus droebachiensis (assembly GCA_035222895.1). Classification (NCBI taxonomy): domain Eukaryota; kingdom Metazoa; phylum Echinodermata; class Echinoidea; order Camarodonta; family Strongylocentrotidae; genus Strongylocentrotus; species Strongylocentrotus droebachiensis. The sequence goes on along the minus strand of JAVYIG010000609.1, from coordinate 349,455 downwards.
AAAGAGACTGGTAATAGTATATTAATCGACATATATTAACTTAATTACATCATAAAATGAATGGTTTTAGGACCCCTTTAGAAACTAAGCTCGTGAGCGGGGCCCTACAGTTAACAAAATACATACATGTACATTACCAATATGGCAAGGTGAATAAAAAAAATGCAACGCAAAGCAGAATGAGGAGGAGGCAAAGAAGTAGAAAAGAAAAGAAAAGTAAAAGCATAGTAGGAAGAAGAAGAAGGAGATTCAATACCTATGATGTATTTTTTAAATATAGATATTTAAGTAATTCGGTGTACAAATGCAGGAGGGTCTACTATTGAAGCAAAGCTTGCAGGATGTAGCCCCCACCCTTATTATAATTATACATGTAACAAGAGAGTAATTTGGTATTGCTGTTTGAATCGAAGCCTTTATTGCTCTACTCGTAAGATTGACCATATTTGTTTTTGTTTTTGTGTTGTTGCTGTTATTACCAGCGGGATTTAGTTAAAAGGTAGTGGACACAATTTTTAATATAAATCACAGTTATTCCTTACTGGATGTAGTTTAATGGCACCAACTAGGATTTACAAGGTCAATCATCCAATTCCAGATTTTTTTTTTTATAGACATGCATTTAATGTGCGAATCGGGGTCACGCGGCCTCCCGCAGTTTCAAATCCATAGCACATATTGATCACGAATGAATTATAAAAACTAGACGTTGCGTTATTTCCACAAACATCAAATATTTTGGTATAACAATTTATGTATTATAGTGATTTCAAAAGCTTTCATACTCTATGGGCTCTGTGTCACTTTGATTGTCTCACATTATAATCATTGACCAACAATAATTCAACCTCCCATCCCAACTAAAAGCCCCTGTCCGGGATGATGTGGTATTGTTGTCATTAGTGTCCTTAAACTAAAGGGACACTAGTTTTCATGCCCGCTTAACGCCCCATTGTCTGATTGCAAGCAATTCAAGTTGTAGCGAACGGCACTTTGACACCATTGTTCAGGCGGAAAACAATGCTTCCCTTAAAGCAATCTTGCCGATTGGTTGGCGCGGCCGGTTTTTTTTCTTCATCCCACGACAGGTCCGGACCGCGTCTTATTTTTTCTGTCGTACTCAAGCAAGCCTAGATTCCAGTATGAACTCATTTCCAATTGTCCATAATATATAACAAGCTACGAAAAGCTTGCAAATAGGTCACAATTATACTTTGATTATCAATTGCTTTGCCTCACTATTTATTAAGGCACGCATCGTTATGGCTCAATCGATAAAGACGGTGTTACACAACGTTTGAGTTGTGGGTTAGAAACTTAGAATCTCATTATTTATTCAGTTCTATTTCGCCTTTATAAATAGTGAGGCAAAGCAATAAATAATCAAAGTCTAATTGTTTGTGACCTCTTTGCAAGCCGATAATTACATAAAAAGTATCAGCCAAAGTCCGAAACTCTCGTGAGAACAGATGACGCCCCTCGCCCAGTCATGGATAATGTCGATATCAAAAACATAGTATAACGATCTTTATAGTAACGAATGAGCTGGTGTCCCTTATTTTAAATGGTTCTGTCTTGTAATGTAAATTATCACAACATAATTAGTTGTACTAGCCCTCCTTTGAGTTTTGTAATAATATTTGTTTTTATATTTACAACTTAGGAATAAAAAGTCCCAACCCCCCCCCCCCTTCTCTCGTCGTTTCATCGCTTTTGTCTTTTTTCTCACCTAGGATAACATCCGAGAGTGCTTTTCGGGAAGTGGACTGATTTTTGAATTTTCAAACAGTCTAAAATAAAACTAGAGACAAATACCGCAATTATTATATAAGAGAGACAGAAAGCGTCGTCTTTGCTCGTCCCCGTTGTCCTCGTTCAATCCACCCTCCCCCCTCAGCTCTTGGCAATTCTTGCTTCTACTCAACTAGTCCATTATCTGGCCTATTTAATTTTGATCTCCACCACACCAACGCTACCCCCCCCCCCCCCCCCCCCCCCCTCCCTCCCTACTTACTTGCTACCAGCCGATGGTGGAGTGATAGGACGCCCGGCAAAAGGGTAAGCATAATTATGAGTTTGTTGATAACGCCATCTTCGACGGCATGAATCAACACAATTCCAGCGAGCAATCGAATCGTGTAAATTTAAATCGTGTAATCGTGTTGCGGAGATTTTCGGCGGGCAGATTACACGATTACACGATTCGACCTGAATTGAGGAATCGTGTAATTTTACACGATTACACGTTTACACGATTCAAATTCCGATCAATTGGCAAAAGACGAATCGTGTAAAAAAAATGGTTACACGATTCGAGCGAGCAATCGAATCGTGTAAATTTTGAATCGTGTAAATCGTGTTGCGGAGATATTCGGCGTGTACTGTATAGACCTATTCTTTTTTAATAAATGATATTAAATGATCCTTGCTTTTATTTATTTTCAATAAAGGGTATGTCCAACCAGGATACCATGCGGGCTGCTACAGGCACTTCTACAAGGCTGCAACATTACAACAAACAAGTGAGCACAGATGACATCAAGGCAAAGAAGGAACAATATTTAACTCATTGTATGTCACATTACTTGTAAATGTAAAGCTTTTTTAGGAAATTCAATGTAAAGACCTTTCTTGTGATGCTCTATTTTGCCAATTTCCGCCAGATTCGATAAAACAGATAACTTTTATTAAATGGTATTTGGATAAATGTATGAAATTACCTGCTGGAAATTTTAAAGAACATGATTTAGATATATTAGACTGAAGAAGAATAGCAGAGGCTGGGACCCTGTCATCTATGAATTTTAAAATTTATTTACAATGTATATTTTATGTGTGTTTTTGCTAATACATACCGGTACATACATGTAGTAATGCTTTTTGAGCAATTGCTTGAAAGAATGTTTGTTATTGAAAATATTACTTGTAAATGTAAAGCCTTTTTGGAAATTCAATGTAAAGACTTTTATTGCGATGCTCTATTTTGCCAATATCCGCCAGATTCGATAAAGCAGATAACTTTTACTAAATGGCATTTGGACAAATGTATGAAATTACCTGCTGGAAATGTTAAAGAACATGATTTAGATATGTATATTAGACTGAAGAAGAATAGCAGAGGCTGCGACCCTGCCATCCATGAATATATTTTTTAAAATCTATAATGTATATTTTATGTGTATTTTTGCTAAAACATACATACATGTGATCGCTTGAAAGAATGTTTGTTATTGAAAATATTTCAATTTGAATTGACAATGTGCTGTATAACTGATGATGAATCATTTCTCTACATCAACCCAAAGAGCAGTATCCATGTAGTCAAGCAGGCTTACAATTTTATTGACCATGTATTTTGAGAATATGAGATAGTAATATGTCATATATTTGATGTGAAACCAGATTATAATTGGTCAAACATGCCTTTAATACAAACTTTGTTTTAAATTGTGATTTATTTTATTTAAAGATATGCCATTCCCTGAAATATATAATGAAGGGTATGACATAGAAAGAGATAGAGAGGTGGGAAAGAGTGAGGGGGGGGGAGGGAATGGGAAAGAGAGTGAATGGGATGAAGAGTGAGAGAGAGGGGGGGGTGAGGAAAGAGGAAGAAAGAGACGAAGAGAGAGAGGGGGAATGAGGAAAAATGGGTGGGGGATGAGAGGGGATAAGGAGAGAAAGAGAGGGGGGTTAGGAAAGAGAGAGAAAGGGAAGGAAAGAGGGGAAAGGGAAGGAATGAGGAGAGGGGGGAAAGAGGGAAAGGGGAATATTTTGAGTGCACTGCAGCTTTGGTCGATATCAATACAAGTCATTTTCCCATAGCATAATACACTGCTGTCTCAGACTGGACCCAAGAGGGCGTTTGTCATATTTATTAAAAATTAATCTGGACATTATTAATTTGTGTGCAATTTTTTCTACTGACGAGTTGCACCATCATCTTCAGTATATTTTTCTACACATTAGAGGTTATTTTCAAGTAGATGCCGAGGATGGGTCACGAAACTCAAAAACTAAGGCACTTTTGAGGGTTCACCCGGCGGTCTACTAATAGCCCTCAGCAATAAAAAAAAAAAAAAAATGATTAGAAATATTAATAGATTTGATGGTGTCAGCATGTGAGCTAGCTTACTTATTAAGAGGTAGTTCGCCCAAAGGAATGGAGAATGAAATATAATCACGGTATAATTATCACAGTATTATTACAATGTAATGCTACATGTTGCATAAAGCTGCTCATACATGCATTTCAAATATAAAATGCTATAGTACCAGAATAACAGAAATTTGTTGGCTTTCCAATTGTTTTTGCACACCATTCTTCATCTGATCTGTGTTAAAAAAGTATGAACATCTTTGAAAAAAATACAAATATTAATTAATTGCTACCATACCATGAACGACTCAGATATTGCAGGTATAAGCAGATTGGGGTTCCCATCACTCAGCTCAGCACAGAGCATCTACATGGTATATGAAGAGTATACAATAAATACAACAAATCAAGAAACAATCAATAAAAATAGGCAAAAATTGCTCAAATTTAAACCAAATGACTCTACAGAATCGTTCAACAATTAGTATTTCTAGTGTATTTTTTTTTAGTTACTTGTATTGCAAAGCAGAAGACTCAGTTTACTTTGAAACGAATAAGAAGCCCTTGTCTGGGTTTAATAATATCCCATTTAGGAAATAGTAACTGTGTTGATTCAAGGCAACACTATTTTGCCTCGTAACACATGAAATGCATATTATGAGAAGAGGTTACGCAGCATGTCCCTTCCAAATACTGCAGAATACAATAGATTTGGCACAGATATTGATATAATTATTAGTTGTAGATATAGTGTAGAAACAATTACGCTGAATATTAATACTGGACAGGAGACTGAAGCACAAATTCCCCCCCCCCCCAAAAAAAAAAATATATAAAAATTAAAAAATTAAAAAAATTAAATACAAATGTGAATATATAGATAAATGAATATATGAGTAAATAAATAAATAAAACAAAATATATACATATTTTTGTTGAAGAATTTATCTTAAGTAGACTTTGGAATTGATGTACATGTACTGTACAAACTGTTGCAAGAAGATATGAGAGACATGTACTACTAAAGCGCTCATAGATACATCAAGATATTGCTTTTGTGCACAATTCAAAATCGATACATGTGTATATTTTCTAATTCAAAGTTAAGTTAAATTTAAGTCAAATAGATTCTAAAACTTACCTCATCAAATGTTGTGAATAGCACAGTGGACTGTCGAAAGAAAAACGATGGAAATATATTAGCAACGGATAGAGCTCATCATCATCAATGTAATCATTCTATGTACTTGTCCTTCATTCATCTTTTTTTTTAAATAATTTTAATGGCAAAATTTGGAGGATTAAAACCCTTTAAAAAAAATGATAAGGGGATGTTCTTTCATGGTATAATTCAAGTCAAATTAGAAAAAAAATTATGAATTAAGATTAGTGAAATAATTGTTATCATGCTTAATCATCATTGGCTGCTACTGTCAGCTTAAATAGGTTTCTTCCTTGAAGCTTTGATGGTATTTTCACATGTTTATAGAAATTCCATTATTTATGAAAGTACTAAATATAAAGAGTCTAATTATGAGATAAAAGCAGATGCTGACTTTATGCTCTGCCTATTCATTTGGTTCCCTTTGTCTCTGGAGCTTAATGAATACTGATTAACAACTCTCACCACATACACATCAATCAGGTATGTACCTCAGCAGTCTCTGAGTGGCTATGTTTTTGCTATTCAGGTTTGGGTTATCATTAATACTATTATCATGATTAAGGTGCTAATGATAGTACGTAATGACACAGTCCATGCTAAAAATACCATCCATATGACAAAAATATATCATAATGAGTTGAAGAGACGTCATATAAGTGCTATACATATCCAGAATATCATTACTATATATGATTGTTTAAAGATATTAAAGACATATTAAAGATATATATACCTCTGCCGTAAGTACTCTCTCAGGACACCTGTTGGCTTTGGCAAAAATTAGTCTGATCAGGTGTTCAAGTAGAGGGCATAAGATCATTACACATAGATTATACCTACAAGACAGGTGGAGAGACACAAAGAGAACATGGAGAGAGTGGGAGAGAAGTAGAGATAGAAAGATAGTGAGAGTGGGGGGGGGGGGGCAAGAAGACACAGAGACAGATAAAGAGATAAGCAGAGACAAAAACAGAGTGAGTGAAAGGAAGGAAGAGGGGAGTGGGGAAGAAATTAGTAAAAAAAAAAAGAGAGAGAGAGAGAGAGAGAGAAAGAGAGAGAGATAGAGAGAGAAAGAGAGAGAGAGAATGGGAAAGAGAGAGAGAGAGAGAGAGAGAAAGTGATATAAAAATCTGTCAAGATCACCTGTTAAAAGTAATACTCTTAATTGTTTTAATATCACTGGGATTTCCTTAATATGAGAGGGTGTAAAAGCCTCCAACGTATTTCTGTTAGCACCTCAATTGTAAAAGTAGATTTTACAAATATATTTTTCTCAGCAGTAAATCAAATCAACCTAGTCCACATGGTGCTTTAAAGAAAAGCAAATAACAAACTACATTAGAGGATTTAAATTTTAAAAAATATTTAAAAATAAAGATATATACCTGTACTGTGAATTTAAAAGTTTCATGTGAATTATGCAAAACCCACTCTAGAAGAGCTTCAAACCCTTTTTATTTGGCAACTACAGCTACTGTCTAGGTTGCCAAGCCGCCAACCCAAATAAGAGGTTAAGAAAAGTCCAGATTCAATGAACTCCCTCACATCCAGATATTACTGAGGGTTTTTCCCTGTTATAAGCAATTCATAAATGCCCTGCACCTCTTCTGTGCTACACTGTCTGAAAATCACTGGTAACTTAGTATCTCGTTCTTGTCTTTCATATTAAAATGCAAAAGCATATTTCTCAAATTTAAAATTACATGGAATTAAAGACCATATTTACACTCTTCTGGGAATTATCATATAGAATTAAGACAAAACATATTTGTGAATCTTACCTTTCAATTTCATAATAGTGAGCAGCTTGTTCCCACATTGAAATATGACTTTCACAGATAAGGCCTCTCTCACAAACCTCTTTAGAAAGTGTATTCAGATGATCTAGAGATAAAACTAGACATGTGGGAGAAAAGAACCATTACTTAAATGTATGAGAAGGGCAGACTTGAAAAAGGTCTTCAGTCCAAAGTGATTATATCCTTGGTATTAAAGCCCTTGCACATTGATAAGGCTACACATGTGATACTCTGCTTGTGCTGAGTGCAAATTCAAATCATACAGCTATTTCCTACGGTTACAAATCTAAAATACTCCAGGAAATGTTTAAATACCTGAATGTTGACCTCACCTGTTACAACATAGCACTACGTTCACAGATTCCAACACATTCATGTTTGATGTCATGGTAAATATATTTTTTGAGCGTCATTTTGAGTAGGATTTGTTTCCCTCTTTTAATTTACAGCCATCATCAGGAAGGCACATCAGTATATGAAGATAACTTCAAGATAAACACCTTAATTGTTCCAAATGTAAGGAGATAGCATCTCCCTGCAATACTGAAATTAAGATCTTACTTTCCTTAGGTAGTACTTGATCTTGTTATTCTCAACTGATCCAGAGTGACATAGAAGTACAGGAACAGGTAGTGATACATAATTTGATTGAGATATGTGGAGATTTACATGTAATGTGCCTTACCAGGAAATTTGTTATGTAGCAATGGAACATGTTTCTGGAAATCTATCTGTGTTCTTAGAGGAATGTTGGATGGATGAATTCCCTGGCTATGGAGCATGTAGCCAAGGCTAGCTGTTAATACCAATAGAAAACTGGAATATCTATGGTTTGAGAACAAAAGAAAGAAAAGGAGTTCAGACTCTCTCTAAGCACAATTCTGTGGATTCATTTTCATGCCATCCTAACATTCAAATATTAAAAATAATTATAGGCATTTCTATAGCGCCGTCTATCTAGAAATTCTATTTCCGAGGCGCATTAATCATTACCCCGGCTTTAGCCTAGCTGCCATTACAGCGCTCGAGCATTTCAAGGAATTAATTCCTGCCAGGTACCCATTTACCTCACCTGGGTCGAGTGTGACAAATGAAGATTAATGCCTTGCCAAAGGACATTAGTGCCGTATCGGGGATCGAACCACGACTTTTGAATTGCAAGTCGAGTGCTTAAACCACTCGACCACGACACCACCAAGTTTGAGAATGATAATAAATTGCTACAATTCTTTGCAAATCTCAGATGGGATGACTTGGCATACATGAGGTTTTCCTGAATTACATTACCACCATCTCCAATAATTCACTTCAAGATCCATATCAAATCGCCATTTCACACTTTTCCTGATTGTCCCTTTGAGTTTCTTTTGAATGTTCTTCATCTTGTTCATGGCTCCACCTTGTCCATAATGTAAATTTTAATAAAACTTTAGGTTTCTTGCAAAAGATGTAGCTGTGATACAATGTATATATTGCAAAGTTGTAATAACTGCAATAAAAATGAAATTGTGAAGTTGTATCCTACCTCGAAGGAATTTCACCGGGAGATGCAAATCCATGCCACAGAATGTTTCTGAGGTTGAGACTCGTTGGAGGTCCCATCAAGACTCGTAAACAAAATAACTTTGCAAAGAAAGAAAGAAAGAAAGAGAAATGTACAAATTCTCTACTTTATATCCTGACGTCATTAGAAAATTATGGAAAGCATTGTTATTTTTGTTAAGTAAATGCAGCTATTGTCACATAATAATTATCATTTCCATCATTACAATTTACTAAAAATATAAATCATTTCAGATAATGCTCTCCAATGTACTTGTGCGGTGCGCTGAACTATGTGTCGTCCGACATCCGCGCCTCCTGTATTTAAAGCTGCGTTGTACATTTTAAGAGGTCTTTCGACACAAGCTCCCACGTTGCACAAATCTTAAACCATGGGCCCAAAAATGAATTCAAAGAAAAGACAGAAACACATGGATGCATGATGTTGGATCGGAATTGGGCTCCAACATCGAATTAGCTGGTGCAGATGTGGGCGTAGAAGGTGAAGCAAAAACTAAGGAGGGGGGGGGGGTACTCAGATTTTGTCTTTGTTAAATGATGTAAGTAAATTTGTTCTTGTTCTTGTTTTGTTTGTTGTTAATCTTATGAGTATCTATGCTTATACTTATCCTGTAAATTTTCAATCTGGTCCTGTTATAATCTCATCTTATCCTAATTTCATATTTTCAGTTTCAGTTTTAGTTTTTGTGTAAGTGGCAGTACTAACAAGGCATTTCCTTTCTAGATATCTCCTCATTCTCATAAATACTCACTTTTCCCTATATTTTGTCCAGATTACCTTTATGATGTATATTATGTTGTATGATTATCTTTGTAATGTATGTTATTTTGTCTTTATATGTATGCGATACTGTATGTTATTTTATCTAAATGTTTTTTATGATGAATGAAATCAATTCGACTAACTATCTATCTATCTATTTGCCAACAGGGGTGTGGTACTGCAAAACCCAACCCATTTTTAAGGGTGATTTTGGCGGAAATGGGTTAATAAAAATGACATTTTTGTGCACTTTAGCGACAGCGATAGGGGGAGCAATGCGCTCACATTAGGACGTCGCCATGGTCCCAGCCAGGAAGGAACAGAGGAAGTCCGGTGGACCACTAGCTGAGATACTTTCAAAGTTCCTGGAATTATCAGAAAAGTCAAAAAAGGAGGTTAAAAAATGTAACTATATCGTACCATTAATGACAAATCGAAAACTTTGCTACTCTTTAGCCCTTTGTATTTGAAATTGACACAAGTCATGATTTCTATGCTCTGTTTCAGTTCCAGACCATGGCCCAAGAGTCTCAAAGACCAATGGATGAGAGGATTTCCTCTGAGCATTTCAAACAATATCAGAGGGACACCTTTGAGACCATCATGCAATGGATTCCAAAGGAACCTGCAACGTACACTTCCCCAACCTTAGCCAACTCCAGTGATGCTGCCCCCTGCAAAGCGACAGGCAACGTACCAACAACAGACCCATCTGCACACCTTGAACACATACAACATGCCACAACAGGCGCAGCAACAGCTGCAGGGTTTTGTGCCATACTTGGAAGCACAGCAGTCCTCCCAGATGCTGGATTGGATGCCGCAAGCCCCTAAGGCAGCCAGTTCATATGTGTCATGAAAGGAATTTTTTACAGACGAGAAGGGAAATGTACTACTCAAGGAAATGTACTACTCAAAGGTCAGACAGAGGTAGCCAAGCATAGGATGCATTATTGCATACATTTGCATTTAACACACACAGTATATGGGTTTTTTGTTATGCATGATTTTGGGTTGGCTATTGAATGTAGATAGAAATAGAAATAGCTGGCATATTAATATTAAGGACCTGGCAAAGAAAGGGTAAAGGGAAGTGGCTTTAGAATAATGTGCAGAACCCTTCAAGTCAGTGCTACGGTGCAGACGTTTAATGCACGAGGTAGATTTATTTAGTAGCAGAAACATTTTCTTCAGAGAGACCTTCACGTTGGGGCGAGATAAGCTGTCGAGTCGACGGGGATTTCTACGCAGTCTAGAGACTGGCCAAGCGACCAGGGGAGTCATCAACAGAGATAGAGATGAGCTGCCAAGTCGACGAGGATTTTTACGCAGTCTAATGACTGGCAAAGCAACCAGGAGCTGAAAGGGACTCACGAGATGGACACTGCCCCATATTAAAGTTATGTACTATTGATTATGTTCTGTTGATTTTTGACGCCACGATTTGTAGGCTGATGATTAAAATTTCATTATACCTTTATACAATTGTGTTATGTTGTAGTTTCTGATGAGGTAGCAGGGTAAATAATTTTTAAAAAGTCACTCACGTGACAATATGCCTGTAAGTATTAGTTCGCATTTTATGCAAATTTGTATAAATTGACTAATACTCATACTTCTTGCACAGGCCTCATCCAATTTGTCTGCTAGGAATGCAGCAACTACATACTGCTCACGGTGGTGAAGTATGTCCAACTGCAATTCAGCACAATGAAGGCGTTCCAGGAGGACAAATTGTGGCCTCAGACATTGCATGGGAATGAGTGCCATCCTGTCAACAAACAGTTGACTTGTGCAGTACTGATCATTAAAAGCCGGCTTCAGCACACACAGAGAAAGAGAGAATTTGAGGGCAATGTCACTGTATTTATACCAAACAGGTGGATTTGATGCCGCAGTGAGGGGCCCACACTGGCATTATTCATATCAATTAGCCCCTCGGACGGCAGACGCCCAGTGTTGTGCAGATCACCCGGGGACCTTGAGGGGCCGTGAGGGAGCCGTAGGATACCGTACGATACCGTACCGCACCACAAGGTGTCCATAAAGATTTTTCATGAGAATTGACAGAAAAAAATTGTGAGGGGCCCATCTGGAGCCTGCACGGGATCCCTACAGGCTTTCTATAGCCTAATGATCAGATTAAAAACACTAGGAGATATGGGAGTAGCCAACTTAGCACCAGGGCGCCCATAGGAACTGTACGGGAGCTGGCCGTGAAATGGCAAAAGAATTACCCAAATGTCTGTTTTTACACGCGGAGTGTAATTGTAAAAGCCCCATATAAAGCAATCATTAAGAACAAAGAAAAATTAATACCTTTTTGAAGAAAAAAAATTATTTAAACGATGTGACTTACTGCATGGCATCCAAAGAAACTCTGAAGCTCTTGTGTTATCAGAAGATCTTTCAACAGGGATGGACATGGCTTATTCTTCATCAAGTAAACCTGTTATAAGCAAAATCAATTACTTCAGGTTATAAGATGTCTTCAATAATGATTAGGGTTCTATCATTAATACTTGCAAAATGGCTTGGAGCAAGAAAATCTGCTGGATATCAAATCTTCCATTTATATATACCAGGAATCAATGGCCCCACATCATTTTATATCATAGTGACTAAAATGACAGCAAACATACTGGTTTTAATCTTTAACACATGTCTCTTACAAATATGTAGACCTTAATATCAGCCACACAATATAGTTAAGTTTAATAATTTTATGTTTCATACATGAAATCTTCTCGTAAATGTTAGTTTTTAAAAGTCTGTTCTCATGACTTATACCCATATATTTCCTCTCCCTTTTAAAGAGAATGATCTAAATATCACAATTGTGATGGATCATAGGGGTAAACTGTATTCAAGACTCTCCTGAAAGAAAAAAATTCAAATACCATGATTAATATATGAAATATCAAGAAATTTAAGAAAATGGTGGCTTTGACTTACATCTCCCAGAGCCCTCTCTAGGGCTGATGTGGTCACAAGTAAACTGATTGAAGGACCTCTCAAATCTCCCTCTTTCAGAAGCTGAAATCCTTCTAGAAAAACCTGCAGTAAGAGCAAGAAATAAATCATTTAGCATTATTCAACTAGTGAATAGGATTAGGAGCTTGAATATATATTTTTTGATTAAGATGTAGAAGTAATTTCTGTATATTTCTATTGTACTGGAATAAAAATTTGTCAAAACAACTTTTCTTTTCTTTGGATGTCATTATTCTTGACCAGTAGATGAACTTTACTGTACAGACTCAATTATTAATGAAGCAATTAATAACCTCCAAAGTATTAACTTGGCTAAAAAAATAAGGACAGTATATCATTTTCAGTGTGCATATATAATTGGAGCTATTGCTACTCTCAACAGGTCCCCCTCCCTCTTTTCTATCTTCGTTTGTCATCGCAAAATGTTGCTTTATCAGTTTAGAAGAACAAAAAGTGGAAGCTTCAAAATGAAATGGCACCACAGTAATTTTCATGTGTTAAAAGAAGTGTACCTCATAACATAAATGGGGTCTGAAATTCAGCCTATTTTTCAGTCCTCACTAGAGCTATTCTTTTACTGGTAAAATGGGTTTTATATCACAGTTTTAGGCAGTTATGGTACCATGGAATAGACACAGATATCATACTTACACCAGGGCAACCTGTCCATTGCAACCATTCACTATATGTCTCCTCCACATAAGATAGAGAGAGCGCCATCACATGTTCATGGATGTCCAGGCAAGGCACAGCAAGTCTACCTACTATGTCATTGAAGTCTTTCTTTGTATCCCACGAATCTGAAACAGAATGTGATGTATCATATCTCACTTTCTTCATCAGAATTATTTGTTCAAGTATAATATTTGTAATTGAAGTAAAATTGAATTTAAATTTCTAGTCGCAATATGATTGCAAGTAAATTAAAAGGATTCGGTAACTCTGTCTCAGATCCTTAAACAAAATCCTTGATTTAGCTCATGCTGCAATCATAATTGTAAACCTTTAGGTCATTTAGGAATCCAATGATTTTTACAAGCCGATATTTATGATTGAAAATCAAAATTTCATTTTGCGTTTTCCTAAAGGTTTTCATAACACTACAGTCTATTGGGGAAAAATGAGTATGGTAAAACCAGTCACTCAATTTTTTTTTTTTTTTGGAGACACTTCATGATCATTTTGGAGAGCAATTTTGTTAGGGCTTCCATATTACACCATATCACAGACACTGATAACATGTAGGGTCATGCATCTCAAATTTAACATTGTTAAAAGATGCCTTATTGCCTTTAAACCTAAGCTTTTCATTCAAATATTTTTGACACATTCATATCCTACTTCATGTTTAAGTTAATGAGAGATGAATATTTCATCAAAAATACTAACATTCATACATCCATTTTCAATAACAAATAAAATATATATATTTAATGTTTTATGCCACTTGATAGGCACATTCAGATAAACAAAAATATTTAATGTTATTAAAGATATTATATATTAAGCAGGCTACTTCTTCTGGATATTCCAATATGCCTTGCATTTCCATTTTAAGAAATTAATCAAATTTGCTTCCAATGTGTTTGCAGTATCATTAAACACACATTTAAATCATAAATCATTTAGTCATAAAGCATATTGTTATTGTTGATAATAACGTGTGTTAACATTCACGATATTAACAATTACATTTTCTTCTAAACAAAAATCACTCTGAAAGTGGATTTTTTAAAAAGTATTCATATCTACCTATATCATCTTGAAGAGCACTTCTGTTCAGAGCCTCCCAATCAATAAGGCCATTTTGTAGCAAACAAGGCTCCTTCTGGCTAGCTGATGTTCTTGTCCCAATCTTAGAGATCAGATGATGCACCAGAGGTGATAGATACGTCTTCTGTTTGAAGGTATCCTCCTCCTCCTCATCAGCAATTAGTGGTGATGGTGCTTCATCAGACTTTGAAGACATCTTGAAATCACTAGAAAATCTTAATCAAAATAAAAAGATAGACAATGGAAAGAATAGATGTAAATGTAGTGTAAGAACATACAAAATATATATATTTTCGAGTTAAGTTTGTGATTTTGTAGCAAGTGTTCACTACCTTCTCTAACCTTAATTAATTCTCAAGATTCAAGGAAACTTAAGGTCGCTCCAGGGAAATTTACCATATCATGTACCCTGTATTAGCCCGTGTGGGTGTGTTCAGGTATCGATTCTACAACAAACGATACGTTCATCAAAATCTGAGAATGACCTTTGTGTTACCTTCTACATCATTTGACTCAAATTTAAAATATATCGTTTAGCCAACAAAAACAATGTCTAGTCAAGTAGACTCCAGCATTTTAGCAAAATAGAGCCAAACTTATTTACCTAAACACTGATGCTCATGCATTTTTTTTTCTCAAAAGAAAAGAAAACAAATAAGAACATAAAACGCTGTAAGAAGTGCCAACCCCAAAAATAGGTTACAAATAAAAGTGGCCACTTGCACAAACTCCTAAAAAGTGCAGTGATATTATGAAAGAGGCTCGCTTGTAACAGTAATACACAACAAGCTTTGTATAAATAATTCCACTAAGTAAGAATTGCAGAGCTCCAGAGGTTGGCCTTCCTCACTCAAGGTCTAATGGAGTTAAGATTAAGGAGGGAAAAAAGAAGAAGGAGGAGGAGGGGGAGGAGGAGGAGGAGGAAGAGAAGAAGAAGAAGAAGAAGAAAAAGAAGAAGTAGGTGGAGGAGGAGAAAGAGGTGAGGAGGAGAAGGAGAAAAGTAAAAGGACAAGTCTGAGAGTGAGAATAAAAAATAAAGACTAGAGAGATATCAGCTGGAACAGTGGAACATGAATTGAAATGAAACTGGATCTGATAAGTGGTCATTCTGAAGTGGCAGTTGTAAATTTCATCACATGAAACAGACACATAAAGAAGTCACATAGAGTTTAGATCTAGAATTGTATTAAGAAATTTAGTCGATAAAAATTAACTAACAAAGAAATACATATTGGGTGTATCTTATATGCTAAACAGTTTATGTAATTAATCAATATCCTGAATTTGAAACTCTCTATCGACAACACATAGCTGCATTACTATCCTGGCTGTGTATTGAAACCTGTTCTACTTTTATTGATTCTCAACATTTCAAACATTACTGTACAAAACTCAACTGATTTCACTCAAAATCGGTACTTTAGTGACAATTGAAGACATCTAAAGGCGCTAATGTCTCAGATCGTAGATAACTTCACACAGGTGCGCGCTCACCCGCAACCCACCATCGACATCAGCATGCACTTGTATTGTGCAGCGGTTTGCCGTGAAACCTGTGAAAAAGTGTACACCAATATAGATCTAAACGTTTTGCAAAAAAATACAAGAAAATTGACACGAAACAGGAAACACAACAACTTTTAAATTATGATCTTTATGTGGACATTTGATGAATATTTACTTCATTTTGGGTATGTTTTAGTAGGGTATCTCCACGCCGGAGTTAAGGGTCAAATTTTGGATAGATTTCTGAACTAGAACCCACCTAAATAGCAGTAAAATACAATTTTTTTCAACTCACAGATGTTAGAAAGAATAATTTAAAAATTAAAATCGTGAGTCTACTATCAAACTTGCTTACAGCTCCATCAACATGATTGTGTGCATTTGTGTGTTATTTGTGTATTGGCTATTCATGTGTGCAAGTGCTGCCTATTAGCACGTAGTGCAGCGCTAGAGATCAATACGCATTTTAGCATTGACTAGACTCTGTCTATGCTTTGCTATCGACATGACGAGACAAAAAAAGCACATGAAAGATAACGAGTGGGACCGTTATTTAAAAACGTTTCCGTTCATTATCAATCATATTCAACCAAATATATGATACAATCACTAAGCAGGAATTGGTTAATTACACTAGCAAAACTATTCACACAACATCCACATATTAAGAACCCCCCACAAATCAAATTAATATTGAAATAATCTGCTTTACTTACAAAATCAAAGCGCGGTCGAGATGCAGCTGAACTCGGGAAAACAAACACTCCGTCGTCTGCACCAACTGTAGAGGGAGACATTAACTGCGACCTTTCATTATTGAGAGGTGTGGTTTGTCGGCGGTTGCCGGACGCAGGTCAAGACCTCACGCTAAAAAAAATAGAATATTTAAACAAAGAGATTAATTTAATTGTGTTATGTTTTCTCTTGATAGTGAGATATTGGTGTAACTAAGATTTGTTTAGCCACTTTTTGAAGGCAAATGAATGGAATTTCAATGCAAGATTAAATCTTGATTGCCTAGTCGGATAGTTCTGTTTCCCGGTAACATTTCAACACGTTATAAACAATCATAATTTAGTTGAACTATGAATTCCTTCAAACAGAAATTTAATTATGAATCACAGATTTCCTCTAAAATATTCCCTTAGACCAGAATTTGGTATGGTTGGATTGTGGGACTAAGGAAGATAACCACTACATCGTATGATAGATCAGTGTCGCAGGAGTATGCACAAATAGTAAAATCTCTGATAGGGATGAATAATCAAAATGTAAAAAATCCATTCGAATAAAAATAATCATTTAGAAGAAACAACTCAATAACTTTGTTATAATTACTTCTTTATAAGTTAACACAAACCGTATAAACCATTATCTTAATGATCTCTGATGGTCTTTGTCAAAACCCTTGTTTTCACCATTCATATATTGGCGAAATTCAATGTTAAAATTACATATGCTGTACTTTTTTTTAAGAGGGCCTTCTCTGTCAACGCATGTTTATTTTGTTTTGTTTTTACAGTCATCAAGTGAAATAAATGAGTATTAAGAATATAGCAAAGTCTTTCAAAAAAATCACCAATTTAAAAAAAAGGCAGTTTCAATAGCCTTGTGCGTCACTTCTTGAAATGTGCGAACATGATAATGAGGTATGACGTATTCTAACAGTCTTGTGATCGTATTCATTGTATATGTTTAACCATACTTATCTCTATCATCGGCCTTTATATATCATAAAGTGGTAATGCGTAGAGCGCCCGCTCTTGCGGACCAATTCGTGTTTGGTCAATTGCGTCTTCTTCACGGTTGTCATCCTGAAGAAAGTTTTTTTTATATCTTCAGGATTGTTTTTACAAAATACACAGAACCTCTCCATATCGTTATGGTCTTAAGTTGGAATCGTGCAATTGGTTGTCCCCGCCCCCGAAAATCTCAGCCTAAAATTTGAAATAGGAAGCATAATATATGAATTTCCAGTTGAATAAATATTGTTATGGAATCTATCTAATTGAAAGCGTTCTAGAAATGTAAACTGAATGATTTGATTTGAAACAAAAAAGAATTAGGACGAAAGAAAGAAAGATGAAGGTCATGGTGTCAAAAAAAAATTGTATTGTTCTCTCAAAATGTTCAAAACAATGTATTGTCCTTAGCAACGAAATTCAATATTTACATAACCCACGCGGATTATGATTCTGAACGTTTAAATAAGGAAAATAATGAACCTAATGTGGGGAAAGAACTGATAATTTGACCTTCAATATTCCATTAGATGCTTCAACGACATTAAACAAACGACTTACATCAATGATTTCACACAATGCGGAAAGTATCTCATCTCATCTCATCTGATTTCAATGAGCTGTGATTTGGAGTTTCACACCTGTATTTTCTCACAATTGTAAAACTTGTATTTCAATTTGTAATTTGTCAATGTCAATCAAATAAATTTGAGTTCTGTTTTAATAGTGATTACCCTGATGCGTATCCGTAACCATGTTTGGATTATGTAAACATAGTTATGTATCAATGTTCGCACATTCGGTGATGGACAAAGTATCAAAATTACCTTTCTTTTATTTTACGAGAGCCTTCGCGATCAGGTTACCAATGAATTATTCTTTGATTCGTTTAAGTGAGACAAATACAACAGTTAATAAGTCATACACTTTACTCCAATACTCCTTTTTCTGATTTTATATTTTCCTTTTTAGTAACTCGGTTACGTTCAGCATGTCGATACAGATTATATTTGGCATATATGCCTTTTTAGGTTAACCATTAGGACGGATAGCAATGTTATTGTGATCAGCGGATCTCAAAATCACGCGCCGCCATGAACGAATACCCGTAATCTCATTCAGATGTAAACGAAAGAAATCCTTTATTAGGTTTAGTGAAAATTATTTTAAAAATAGGATGGTATCACAATCTTTTTCGCTAATTTCATCTCTTATAATCCTAAATACTATCTTATGACACCGCTCTGTATCGTAGCAAGTCGTTACACAATTATTATGATTAACGCTGATGTAGGTTGATATTTAACCTGAGGTGACCCAAAACGTTTCCCAAACACACTTCTCATCCGTTCAGTACAATTGAATAACTTGTGAAATTATGGTCAGTATCCACAAAACAGTGATTTGGTCATTTGAGTGGTTCGGACGTTTGAAAAGCATTTATTTACGTACACCCGAAGTCACAAAAGACCAACAGAATCGGCCAATTGAGTTTAACGACTGGTCGGCGGATAATAGAGAACATGAAAATTCTGAGTGCAAATTGAACGCGAATGACAGTTAGATAAAGGATTAATTACATCGCCAGGGCTGAGGCGGTCACTCTGTGCCCCCCTTTCAAGAGTTTAGCCCCGTGTTTATGGATGGATGGGGTAAGGGGTACACAATGGGTGTGGGGTCGTCCACCTCAAACAGGGGAAGGGGTTCTTTGAAATACCCCAACCACCCGTTTCAGTGAAATCTGGACGGGGGGTCAATGACCGTATGGTCAATCAACTGAACGGCCAGCTCGAGGATACGAGTACCTGTTGTGTGTTTGTTATTGGCTCGTGAAACCCAGTGATGTACAAGATGTTTGTGATCTCGAAATATCATATTTTATGAAATTTGTTCTCCTGTGTGATTGAATACTAGAGATATAAATCAAATACAATTCATATTAAAGAAATCGAACTGGGTCGAGCCCTGAATCAAAGAGTGACTCTCGCTTGGAATGCTTTTCTTTGCTTATAAATCATGTTTGTTATTGTTGTTATCTTTCATTCATATATTGCTTTGGTCTAAAAAAATATTCAACAATTATTCTAAACCACAGTTGGTTGATATGAAACACTCCAAAAATGTTATATTATCCAGGTACACTAAATATTTAATACTGTTTCTTCTCTAGTCGCTACACAAGTCTGGTCCAGTGCAGGACGCAGGAGATGGCCTTGGCATTGAACGCTTCTGTATCTTTGATACTGATTTGTGGTATTCTGAAATGGTACCCCCATCTGAATACATAGCTCTAGTACTCATTCACTTTTTAAATTGTATAGATTGTATTACTGTACAGGACACAAGACAGGTGACATTCTTTCAATTTGTAAAGTTCTTTACTTGCTCTCTTTTCTTTATAGACGACTGCAAAACGACTTTGTAGTTTCTGTCAAATATGGACTTCCATGCCGTATATTGCACATACAAAGTGCAGCATAGTGGAAATCCGTGAAAGACAGAGGCCCTCTGCGTTTGCTTATAGTAGAGAGTCTCGTTTTCACTAGAGCTTGATTAATAGGTTAATAAGTGGAAGATACTTGTTCTAAGATCCCTTTGTATATCATGTGTATTTAGACTTGATAAAAGTGCCATTTTAGAAAAGATTGTATGGAGAAGTTTTTCTGGACTGACGCCCGAGTTTTTTTTTGTATACGCACGTATGCCAGCTCTGTTGCCCTTTTTTCTCATCAAGAATTTCAATTCTTGATATCACGAAATAGGCATAATATTAAAAGGGCTTACCGGTCCTATACGCGTAGCCTCATATGGAAGTATTTGATCGCGAAACATGGAGCTATCTGTACAAAGGGGTGTGAAACATAGTGGTGGCAAAGCATGGGGAGGGTGCCGAGATCTTATGTTTCGACACCCTTTTTTAAAATGAAGGGTATGGGAACATGGGGTGTTAGAACCAGAGTGGTCAGAACACAGGGGTGTCGAAACATAGGGAGGGTGTTAAAACATTGGGTTTAGAGGACTTATAGTGTGGGAACATTGGGGTATTGGGGTGTAAAAACATAGGTAGGGAGTCGAAACATTGAATTTAGAGGACGTAGGGGTGTGGGAACATAGGGGTGTCAAAACATTGAGAAGGTGTCACACCATTGGGTTTAGAGGAGTTATGGGTATCGGAACATAAGAGTGTCAAACATAGGGAAGTCGTCAAAATACTGGTTTTGGTAAACTTAAGGTCATATGAAAATAGAGATGTCATAACTATATTGGTCAGAGCAAAGTGGTGTCGAAACATAGGGAGGTTTTCGAAAAAAGTGGGAACATAGTGTGTCAAAGCAAAGTGTCCTTTCCCGTTCTGTATTTCGTTTTATTTCATTATTACTCTTTTTTTTTCTTTATCAATAAAATATGTGAACAAACAGAAAGATATATATTGATTTATGAAGGTTTAACATATGTCAATCGTAAGGCTAATCTTTTCTCCGAGTTAGTGATTTGAATTTACGGGAAAATTAATAAACTATAAATAATTATTATGATTGTTGCATAGTCTATGTACGTGGATACGCTAAATTTTAACTATTCGAAATTGTCAACTTCGTCAAAACTTTTGAGGATTGTCACAGGTTTCTACCGTGTGGGGCAACTACTAAGTCAATATGACTATGCCCCATCAATTCCGTAAAGGGTCTGCCCCAAACACATTTCCAACGCATAACAATTTATGCGGTAGAGTTTGCCCATGGTAAACAAGACTGGATGTACAATGACATCATCATATCTAGGGGAAAGGTATTCCACTCAACTAGTAAATAGTCTGGAATTAACAGTTCTCATGGCCGCTATAGTTTTTTTATTCATGCTGAATTTGTGATTTGAATGCCAGTGCTACGAAAACGCGTTTATGTTTGGTGAATCAACTTATTTTTAGTGTCGTGTCGAAAAAATATGCAATTAATTATATTTCAGCGGAAAAAACGATACATTTTATGTCGACTAAGAATAAAGTAAAAAGTATTTTTGCATTATTTGCATTTACGACACAAGTCTTATATTCTGTGTATGGAGGAAATATTATTGATTTAAGCATCATCTGATGTTTTTCGTCATCATAGTAAGCCGAATATAATGTTGTATAGTCAGATATGTCGAGAAATGTATTAACATATATATTAATTTCAATCCAAATGGATTCTTAACCTAGACACACTATCAAAACCCCCGGCAATGTGAATGTACCCTGCATTACAATGCAGAATTATGGCGAGCCGTGACATGGCAAAGGCACAATTCGTTATATCATAGAATTGAGAGGAAATGAGAAGTAATCCGGCTCGCTGGCCCACCATCAGAACACATATCTATGAGTACTGAAGATCATCCATCATAGACTGACATCAAGATCCTGACGCCTATTGAGGGACCCCCCCCCCCCTCCCCCATCAGTCCATTTAGTTCCCAGCCAGCTTCAATTAATGACTCGTTTCGTTAATTCCCTCAATAACAAGTTGGTGTGACGTCAAGAAAATGTAAAAAAGTTATTGGAGTGAATCAGCGCGAAATTACCATTACGCTCCAATTCGAATTTGATTATATCCTGTTCTGTACAATTATTTCCACTGATTCTCATGTATATAATATCCGCTGTAACTGTATGCACTGATGGTCTTTTGGTGACCAATGTTCAGTCGATTTGCAGAGAGTCCATTCTGAAAAGGTTTGTCTCTCAATGAAAGTACCAATGTCAAAATCGTGGAGTCAAAAAAACACATTGTGTCTCAATTTACAAGCAACTGCTAAGTCGTATTTGATTGACAAAATAGTGGATTTGAATATAACGAATGTAGTCCAGCAAAGGCAGCACTATTTCTCTTCGCCTGTCAGACGTAGATAGCTATTGTTTCTTGGACAGAAATGATTACATTTTGATGAAACGTCAATTAGCAAGGCAGTTACGTCGCTAAAAACAAGTTCTTTCTGGCCTGCAGGTCTATATTAAAGAAGAAGGGAAAGAGAATCCGATAGGGCCCTTGAATTATGGCGTGAAACTGCTTTTAGCACTAATTAGTTGGACAATGCGATGACCATGAAATAAAGAGAAGTGGGCGGGAAATAAGAAGCTAAAATTCCGATGACGAGAGGGCACGCAGACGACAATTTGGTTTCTTAATTATACCGAAGAAATCGTGCCGAGACTGCGTCTTTGCTCGTTGTCCAGCAAAGGGCAATTCCCTTCTCTCTCCCGCTTTCTCTTTCTCTCTCTCTCTCTCTTTCTCTCTTCCTCCTCCTCCCTCCATCTCAAAAGTGCAACGTCGAAGACATTCTAATGGCTTAAGAGCCAATACTGAATGCATGTCCATGATGAATTAGAATTACATACAGCAGATAACAATTTGGGCCTAAAGGAGAGCTGGCGAAGTCTTACAATTTAAAACTAAATGCCACCGTCTATAAAAATGTAAATTGATACAAAAGGAGTATATATCAAAGGTATCATGACCATTAAATGTACGTTTATCAGAAGTCTAATGAGGCTACAACAACACCAGTCTCGTGAATATTCTGAAAAGTTGTCAGAAGGCCCACGGGACTGAGATCAATGGGACCGAGTCGATATGTAGGTCTGTCTGGCCTTCTGACAACTTTTCCAAGAGTTCACAAGACTGTCATTGTGGGGTCTCGTTCATCAGTTGTTGGTCTATTGTGATGTCCCGGTATGATATATAAAATAAATTGTTGAAATATGGAGAGCAAATCTGTGCAACTGTTAACTAACTGAAGGTAGTCTAGATGTTTATGATGTAAAACATTTATAGTTAAGGTTTGTCAGACTGAAAGAAACAGTTTCAAGAATTATACATTACAACTATACAATCGCAAAGAAATAAGGCATATCGTCTATATAAAATAGGCTATAATTTAAGATTCAAAATAAGTTTGAACGAGTAAATGTCATTGAATTCTAGGCTATTACGAATCGGAGACATTTTTTGGCAAAATAAACTAACAAAATAAGAAATTATATAATCCTAAAGACACAAAAATAGGTTTAAAAATGAGATTTTTTTTCAGATTGCTGGAATAAAGGATTATGAAAACAGATATTACCTGTCGTAATTTCATGATAAGTTAGAAAACCTGATCTTCTTCAAACACATGCAAAACATGTTTATGTTCATGTTCATATCCTCTGCTTTTGGGGTTGTACGTCATCTTCTTCGAAAAAGAAACACGAACAAAAGAAGAAACAGACACATGGGAAGCAGACAGGAAGTCCAACCATTGGTAGTGTTTTAAAAGATACGAATTAATTCGTGCAGACTATCCACTCTTTGTATCGCAATCCGAATAAAAGTCATTATATTTTCATCTACATCTAATCCATCATACAAAAACACAATGCACAGGCTGCTGCACACAAATATATAAATGACAAAAAGCAGTGTCAATCTTTTTGGAGGAAATGTCTTTCTTCGAAGTGAAGCGGAAGGTATGTTTACACATTTTCCTAAGTAGAATATCTCAATTAACTTTCAGAGTGATTTGGGATTTATGGTATTGGTTAATATGGCGTAAAGTATGGTGTGAATGTTACAACGGGTAACGAAACCGTTTCGATAGAACATGCCATCAAAAGATACACTAAGGGGTACATTTGTAGATTTTAAAAAAGTTATTTTTTTATGTTTAGGTGTTTAGTGTGAATGCGTCCACGGTGTCAAATTAGTTTTACAGCATCATGTCATCGATCAATCAAGGCATGCAGACGGCAGTGGTATCGTGGAGTTGGCATTATCGTTGTTATTTGTCGGTGTCACGCAGTATTCCCGCCTCTTTGGGTCGTAGGGTATAGGAAAGATGTTTTTCCTCCTCCGTCCCTCTTCCCCTCTTTCTCCTTTCTTTTTCTTTTCTCTCTCTCTCTCTCTCTCTCTCTTTCTCTCACTCTCTCTTCCTCCCCCTCTCTCTCTCTCAAACTTTTTCTTTCTTTTCTACTTTGTATCATGTTTTGGGGGGCCTTACATTCGATTTTTTAAATTTCATTCACTCATTACGATTTTAGACTCATTCGATTTTGTAATTTGTTATTCACTCATTACCAAACTAGAAAGTCTATGTTGGGGACAATCATTACATTATACTATTTCTACCACCGATTATACGTCTCAATGATATATCGTGCACTCTACTTCTCTCCCACCCCTCTTTCTCTCCCTTCCGCCTTCTGACTTTCTGTCTGTCTCTTTATCTCTCTCTCTCTCTCTCTCTCTCTCTCTCTCTCTCTCTCTCTCTCACTATCTCCTTTTTTCTCTTCCCTCTCTTCGTCCTCTCAATGTGTTTTCCATTATTCTCTTTTTTTAATGTCAATTCAATTATGATTTGTATCATATACTGCTCATGGAATTGACCAATGATGGTATATTTTATCAATATTTTTACCAAAGTATTCGCCTTTGACCTCTCTTTCTCTTTCTCTCACTCTCTCTCTCTCTCTCTACTTCTCCTTCTCTCTTTCTCTCTCTCTCTCTTCGGAATAGAAAAAATGCTAAATTTCTCACAGATGACCTGATAGTGTAGACATGGACTATTGCTTATGTAATATGTTTCAAAGAAAAGAAAACATGTAATGGAACACTAAATCAGAAATATCCTGAAATTGCTCTTCGACATAATGAAAAGGATAAACTTAAAAGGTAAAAGAACGGAAGAGGGATAGTTAATTCCAACTAATTCCTCCAGTTCTTTTAAAAAGTGAAGCAGTTTTCTTCGTTTGTATTTAAGTTGTCACAACATGTATTGTCATGATAATTAGATTCTTGCTCGAAAACTGTCCATTCTTGCCTGTTTAATTCGAAACCATTTCTTCTCTCTCTTTTTTTTTTAACCCAGTCGATCTGCTTAGTGACTGGGTTTAAAGAGTCTATCTTCCACGGACGTGTAGATTTGAAAAGGTGTTAGAATGATCTTTCTCGGATTGGCCCCGGGCTACTCCTTTCGCGTAGGATTCCCGTTGCGATCCCTTCAGGTTTCCTGCAAGAGGCTTACTGGTGGAAAAAAAGGAGAACTATTTCTGACCCAAACGCCAAGTGAAATTGTTATTCGTCCGAAATAGAAAGGGGATTAAGAATTGAAAATTAAGAGCCTGATTAGCTGGTACAGTATTTAAGCTGCATACTGGTACGGCTGCATGCATTTAGTGGTTTACTGTGAAGAGAGAGAGAGAGAGAGAGAGAGAGAGAGAGAGAGAGAGAGAGGGATATTCCAACAATCTTTGTAGAAAACATATATAGGAGAATATAGGAGAATTTCCAAGAAATACGTTGTCCCTGTAAACCAAGATGGAATGGGGGGGGGTGCACTTGGAAACAGGCTATCTTGTTAATGTCATACCATTTGATTGATGACATTGCGTGGTTCCAGAGACAAGCAATTTGGTAAGGAAATGCCACAACTACATGCCACGGGTTGCCAATACAAGGCAGGATTATACCACAATTAACGCACACAACAGCCGACAAATGACCTTGACAAAAAGGCCTGAAATTTGAACTTGGAAGCTATTTATATCAACAAGGGAGGCAGGGGAGGTAGAAGAAAAGAGCGAGGGAATTGAAAAGGGGTTCCAATTTTGTTGGTGATTGAATGAGAGTGCATCATACCAGGTCACCTGTGACGAAGGAGCTTGTACTTTATTTCTCGAGCTCTCGATCTTCTCTCTCTTTGGATATCTTTTCATCTTGCTCCAAGTCTGACGCCCTACTTGTTTTGAAGGCACCAAGCGCAAGGCTATTGTTGCATGACCTTGGACTCGGGACTCCCCTGATTGTGCCGATTATTGTCACGTACGGGCCTCGGCTAGCGTGTCGGTCGAAGGATGTTGGGTGTTAGGCCGTACTCTGCAGATTCTCCAGCACGGTTGCTCCAACACGACTCACAATTACGGGACAGGCAGGGCGACCCTTCTGAGAAGCCATTGCGGGATAATAAGACAGTCTGGTGGAGCCTGCGTCAAGAAAAATCTGGGTTATAGGTGGGATTGAATGTACACCGATCAAGTCCCATTTCATTCTGCTCTAGTTCTATTCACCACAATCTCCCTCGGATATGATTTTTTTTTTCTGCAAAAAAATTGCCTACTGTCCAAGGATGAAAATCCATGACCTTCTTGCATCTCGTGTCCTAACTTGCAACTCAGCATCTTGTCATAGTATGAAGGGTGCAGCATATAGAGTATGAATTATAATCATCAGTTGACGTTCGAAGTAGGGATTACCATCGTCAGGGCTATTTTATGAATTACCTTATACGAACCTTTTGATAATCGCCAATGTTCCATAGAATTAGATATTATTTACATTCCAGTGAGCATAAGCATGATGCATTCAGGAAAGTAAATCCTTTCACGCTATGTATTGAACTCAAATTCATCTTTCCCATCCACTCAGATGTGAACATATTTAAAAATCTTTCTTTGATTTACCGGCCATTATAAGATTGTAAAATTATTTTAGGAGAGGTTGGGGTACTGACAAAATAAGAAGGTAGAGATAGTTGGGGTGATGCACAGTGGATCTACAGCCCACGTAATCAACAAACAAATAAATACATTTTTTTTTAAATATAGAAGAAGAAATTAACAAAAGGTCAAATAGACCTGGCGTCGGCCCAGGATACTGACATTGTCGGTCGTTTTGGTTGTCGGTCTAATAGGCTGTCGGCCTCATGTGTTGTCGGTTAAGTGAATCCTTAACAAATTACCAGATTGCCTACGACAATGACAATACCACCAACGCCGGTATAGTGGGATATCGGTGTCGTGGTTGTGTTGCCAAAATTAAAAGAGGACTGACCCTGGACAGTACCCATTGTAAGCGAATGGTCGATCGATTGACTGATCGCTTTATTGATTGAATGTTTGATTGATTCATTGATTTATTGATGATTGAATCATTGATTAAATGATCGTTTGAGTGTAAGTGATTGAATGATTGATTGATTGTTGATTGACTGATTAATTTATTGATTTATTGGTTGATTGATTGATGATTGATTGATTGACTGATTGATTGGAGGGGATAGTTAGTTGACTGACTATTTGATAAATTGATTGGATGATTTGATGGTTGATTGGTCGGTTTATTGGTTGCGTTGATAGGGTGGGCAATGAATGAATGGCTGAATTGGCTGAATCAATCAGTGAGTGTTGGACGTTTGCTGCTTCAATAACTTTTTGACAATGACTTTAGTTGTTGGTCTGAAGCCTGTTATAGGACATGTATGTCTATCGTCTGTTTATTGCTGTTCCGTTTTGATAGTTTGATTTGGTCCGTTGAGATTTAATCGAAATATTCCGACTGTTTTTGCTCTAATAATGATAATATTCCGCGTTTATAAACACTTAATATATAACCTAAATACATCGACGATGTCTCTAAGCGCTTTACAGATATATTATTAACCCATGTAGTCATCGGATTCAAGCTCACCCGGTGACACAACATGTAAACATCCTCCACTCCCTGGGGAGTATTCTAGCCCAGGCGCCATTTTACAGGCGCTCACAATGCTGAACATACTATGCTGGCATAATCAACAAAGGAGAATTAAAATATGACAATTAATGATAAATACAACACAATTAAAAGAAAAAGAAAAACACATCGAGGGTAAATAGCATGTCAGCCAAGAGTTCAAAGCGCTGTGCCATTATAACACTCCAGTAAAATAAGAATAAAAAACATCTTTAGGCCTATCTATCAAAGGCCTAATTATTCAGGAACTTAGTGACATAAACGCGGCAACATAATTATGTTGCCAAGTTATGATTATAACTTCATTGAACTTAAGTTTACAGATAATGCAAAGTTGGACAGCTGTTCAGAATGTTTTACAATGGCTCATACACATGTATATTAGTACGAAGCAAATATCTACACCCAATCTATTGTGCAGTTTAATTTTTTCTACATCAATGAAAATCATTTATGTATTTTTCATCGCATTGTAGTTCACTAGGCTTATGTACATTTCAAATAAAAGGATTGCGCAGATAATGAATGATAGTGTTATTGTGTTTAATAAACAAGCAACTGAGACGTGAAATTGCAATGCAAACTCATATTTTGTTCATTGCGAATTGCGTAGTATTACTTAAATCAACAAGAGAGGCGAGTGGGACATTTGGAAAAGAGTAAACATGACTCTCTTTATCTATAATAGTCGTGTATTTATCCGCCTTTCAATGGAATTGCATTTGCCAATTCTTGATGAGGTCGCTCCTCTAATAGTATTCCGTGACCACGTGATCAGGAGAAGCAGTGAAGACGTAAAATAAACAAACCCCCACGTGTCTTCCGCGATCGATGAAATTGGTGCATTGTTTACAATGATCTCATTTACAGCACACCAAAACTCTTAAGTAAATACCAACAAGAAAGCCAAGCTGACACGTGTAAACATACCTGACCCGTCAATACTTATCTCTTTCAACTTTCAATACATTGTGTTGTTGACTTTGTTCTTTTTCAGTCTCTCTAAAGAGAGAAGAAACCCCCAAACACTGATCACGACACGTGTTTTCAATGCTTACAAATGTTATCCTCCCCTAGCAATGGTAAATCGAAACATAAAAGAGCCGCCACACAATAAACCTGACTACAAATCAAAAGAGATATATCAATAATGACAAGAATAAGATGTCATTACCGGTAGCCATTTTCTTTTTCTCTTTTCATCCCGTCGACACGCGCCGTTGCGGGCAGGAAGGAACGAGTGTGTAGGATTAATAGGGCTGTATTTGAACAGGAATTGCGATGAGTTTGGAGAGCAAATAAGTGATATTTGTAGTTTGTTTTGTGTCCATGTTGATTTATTTCTAGTTGACTAGTCCCCTTACACTCGTATTCCTAGGACCACCTCTGTCAACACCAGCCATTGTGTAGCGACGCGATACCATTGTGAAATTACAAGGTAAATTACAATTGTGTACTTATCCAATTACTGTAAACAATTTAGTGACAATCAGTAAATAGACAGACATCCAAATATTGAAGTCAATAGAGATGGATCGTTTCCTTTTCTTATCAACACCCTCAAATAAACATTGATTATATCTACGCTGTCATTCAGACATATTCTTGGGTGTCAAGTTGTTTCATAAGTTGTGTAGACATCTATTACACGTGGGGTAACTTGGAAAACTTTTGAAGTTATTAATCCACTCAAATTGTTCAAATTCTGTCAGTAATTTGGAGGGGATGACAATCGACCAATATAACACATCTACCTTGCTTTAAAGTACATCTCTCCTTTTGATTTATCTGATTTCTCGCACCGTGCCAAGTTCATTTATGATGTAAAGTAGCATGATGTTTGTAAATCTGCCAAAACCCTTTTAACCAACCAGTACAAGCATGTATCAATATGAACATCCAGTTATATCGTGTAGATAATATTACATGACCTTGTAAACAAGATAGATGTTATGTCAATTGTAAAGTTTCATTGTTGGCTTGTTATTGATT
The DNA here is from genome assembly GCA_035222895.1 of Strongylocentrotus droebachiensis. Taxonomy (NCBI): domain Eukaryota; kingdom Metazoa; phylum Echinodermata; class Echinoidea; order Camarodonta; family Strongylocentrotidae; genus Strongylocentrotus; species Strongylocentrotus droebachiensis. Next base: position 319,533 of record JAVYIG010000609.1, on the reverse strand, counting down.
ACTGAGAAACCTTTAGTAACGGCAAACAATTCAAAACCTAGTCGCCACTGATACATCATTATGATCAAAATTTGGTTGTTTTTCAGCATTACCAAACATGTGAAGGTCTGGGGTATAATAGAAGAAACTCGAGCTGCATTAATGGTCCGTTGACTCTACCACAAAACACCATTCGCTTTGCTTAGTCATCGTGACAATGAGTTAAGAATTTGCTTTTGATTGAAAACATGAGTCTAAATACGTCATGGGTGAAGTTTAGAGGTAAAAAAAGAACCGGTGGGGCAATTAAAACTGACTCCCACATAATATAGAATATCAGAGGTCTTTCTCATTCGTTCGAGCGAAAAAAGGGACAAGTCTAGTATGTATGTCAGATAGAATTCCGTGTGAAGCAGGCAATGAATGTTTTGAGGTAGTTTGGGTACTAAGGGGTGATATGTTAGGACGGGGGCTACATGTTAACATTATGATGGTTTAGACAGGAGGGGTTTACAGGAAGGGAATTATGTAAAAAGGGCCACGCTGATCCATTTTAGGATAACGAATTTGATTGTTTTGTATAATAGTATACATTTCAATTAAACCATTAATTCCCTGTACATGTATTACGATTAACTTTCCCTGGATTTTTTTTTTTTCATTTTAAAAGTCCTGTGTGGGAAGAGCTCTCCCTTTTGTTTGTATATCAATTGGTAGATAAAAAATGATCAGAGTTCATCTACATGAACTTAGACTAAAACCATACATCATTAGTCGTGCTTCCTAAGACTGACCTACAGTAAAAAGATAGTCTAAATTTGGCTGCTCTAGACGATCTAAACTTACATGATAAATCCCCTCCCCTTTTAATTTCCATTACAGAGCGCCTGGATCTACCGGCGCGTTCTCTTCATGCGATATGAAAGCATTCTCGTCTCTGGGCTGGCTGGCTGGACACGGTTTGTTAACCCTCTTCTATGGGCTCATATCCCATGGATCTGTGGGTACTCCCCCGCAGGAAGTCGTTCCCTTACTCCCATCTGGGCGTGAAATAAAAATCCAAGCACAATCAATGCCTCCGTCACTGCAACGCATTCTACCGGCTCATAACAATCGCTTTCAAGGCCACAGCCAGTTATTATTTCTATAAAAAAGTTTTGTTGTAAAGATTATTTTTGTTAATGCAACCCCATCCCTTTTTGGTTCTATTCTTCACTTCCTTGTATCGGTATTCTGATTTAGAGAAGCATGTAACCTCCTCTCAGTCCTAGAGATGAATTTAAGAGCGATTGTGGACAGTTTACAGCAGATAAAACTGATCTCTTTTGAATTTGGGCACACATGGGAAAGGTCTATGAACTTTTTTTCAATGGCAAAGTTTTGTTGTACTTGCCTTATCTGCAGACTAGATTGATGTGTATGGGAATTGAAAGAATCTTTGGCGATCAAACGTTTACCCATTTTTTGTAATCCTGCGTAGTAACAATATGATACTCTACCCATCCCACTATGTTATGTGGTAAAGATTCCTCATAAGCTTCAAATTATGAAGACGAAATTAATTGGTCAAAACTACTCATAAACGTTTACCTAATAGCCCAAAATATCATATTTCCAGACTTAAAATGCTCAAGATTACAGCTTCATAATCTCATTAGGTCTCGTCCATACCTCACTTCTTTAAATAAGGTTTATTATGCAAGAAATGGCATTGAGTACATACGACCCCTCTTTAATAACCAATTCGATTATTGGCACTAATCACCTACCCATTTATAAAAACAGCCTACTAATCTACACACCTTTCGACACACCCCTCTTCCGGGATATCAAAATAAAAATCATTTGCGTTCCTACTATGACTTGCCAAAATCTTAACCATGCTCAGTGAATTGATGCATGTGTTCCTTTTAATAAGCGGAGAACTGAATGTGAAAAAAATAATAACGACCCAGTGCATACAACACCCCCTTCTTGTTGTTGAAATGTTGACATCTATAATATGACGTGGTCTAGTATCTTCATAACACAAGAAACCCAAGCAAAGTAGTATGCAAAGACACTTTGAGAAAGTAGAATAGAACTAGCATGAATACACATGTACATCACAGTACATGGTATAGGTATCCGTGGTTTATTGATATACCCCATCAATCTTTTAAAAAGTAAACAAAATTAAGGAAGAAAGAAATAATATAGATAACCTGTTTGATAATTAACGTTCTCGATAAGTACGCTGTGGTTGACGTACATCACGTCATTTTGAAATTTTTTCGTCTTAATGACATCGAATTTTGTACTGATGTTTGTTTGTTCTTATTTTAAATCATAAGTGCTTCAACAGAAACCAAGGGAAAATTAAAGGGTTATTTCTGAAATGAAATCAACAAGGTAGGGTTTATTTCAGAGAAATCCCTTATTCAACAAAAATAGCGCCTATATATGATACATCCATGAGAAATGAAAACAAAAACAAGGGCCAACTTTCCCAAAGTCAAAAGCAGAGGAAGTAATCGACTCAAGGTCTTTCCTTTTGTTACTCTTTTATACGGTTCTAGTCATGTATGAAATGAATTGTGAGATTAGATGATCTGCCCTTAATTGCAAGCAACGAAACGACAAACCGAGCAAACCACAGATTGCCTAAATCATTTTGACCACATGGAAGAGGAGCTATAGAGAAGCATTCATGAGAGACACTCAGATAAATGGACCGTGAAGTGTTTAACACCATCACCATGGATGTTTTCAATCAATAATTGATTAATGTCCTTCAATATTAAAAAAAAGCACAATGCATCTCTGTCCCTATTTGCGTAAAGATGACGTAAGGATGGGATGTGGACCATAAAACAACATTTTCAAAATCGAAATATGAACTTTTCCTTTATTTTTCCACATTAGAAAACGAGCATTTGTTTTATTTTAATTTCAGCTGAGTCCTTTAACAAACCGTACATCGTATGAAACAACAATTACGTCTCACGTATGTCGAAACGACATTTTCTTTCCGGAATATGAATACAACGTAGATCATTCTTTTGTATTTTTGTTTTTGTATGTTAAGTTTAAAGTTCATTTTCTGATCTTAGTCAATCGTGACGAATTTAATGTCGAATCTGTTCTATACATTTCGGAGATGCCAACAATACAAGCTTCCCATGAGGCACCATGTACGAAATTCTGTCCAGTAAACAGTATGATGCAGATGATAAAATTAGGTTAAAGTTATATGTGGCAACTAGTTTTATTCTCAAACACATGTTTTAAGGATATTATTGAAGTTTATAATCCAATCCTTTATTCCAAACCTTTTTCAAGTTATACTTAGGAAGAGTCTTGAGACAATAGTGCATTCACATCAGGTACAGATGTAAAGTCGAGAGGTTGGGGTGGGAAAGAGGAGAGGTGGGTCGTAACATACACCGCGACACACCTGAATGTATGTGACCATTATCATGACGTAATACTTGTGTCTCTCTCAATCTCCTCTATCTCTCTCCCCCTCCTCTCTCTCTCTCTCTCTCTCTTTTTTGCTATCTTCCTCTTTCCCTTCCTCTTTCTGTTTAGAGTCTCTTTTTCCTTCTCTAAATCTTCCTATATATCCCCTTTCTGCCTCTATACCTTCCCTCTCCTAATCTCTTTTTGGGGGGTTATTTATGTTTACGCTGCATCTGATTCTGCGTTGTAGCACGATTACATGTCTTTGAAAGTCTAACTTCATCCCTCTCTCTCTCTCTCTCTCTCTCTCTCTCGCTCTGTCTACTGTAGTATCTTGAACAACTGCACAATTAGCATTCCATACTTTCTGGTTGTCATTGGTTACTCGTACAAGAACAATGTATAGTGTATTGTAAGAGGACCTGTACAGAAGTTGAACAGAGAATATACACACGTTATCAACCATGCAATTGAAGGCTGTTGTGTCGTCCTTTCGGCTGTCTAAATAAAGACCAAAACATTACATTTGGCGACGAAGATGTGTGATTTCGTCATGAACCTGAACTTTCATGGACACAGTCCCTCGAGTCACTGCGTAAGTTACTTTGAGAACATTTCAACATGAATTTACCCCAGTTTGAGCGTTTTGAGTGCCATGATGATCTCGCGACCGTGGGTGTGAGATGGGGAAAATACGTGAAACGGCTAGAGAACTTTTTCACTGCATTTGCTGTAACAGACGATGCCCAGAAGCGAGCGTTGCTCCTGCACTATTCCGGTCCTGATGTGCAGGAAATCTTTGAAACACTTCCAGACACAGCCACATCTTACTCTGCTGCCATTAAAGCGCTAGAGAAACATTTTGTTCCGTCTGTTAATGTGGAATATGAACGTTATCTGTTTCGTCAGTGTAAACAATTGAACAATGAAACTGTTGCTCAGTATCATCTCCGTTTGCAGAAGTTAGCTTCATCATGTCAATTCTCGGACAAAACTGCGGAAATCAAATCCCAAATCGTGTTTGGGTGTACATCGCAAAATTTGAGGAGGTACGCACTTCGTGAAACTATTACACTCGAAAAACTTCTTCATACTGCCCGCACGCTCGAGCAATCTGATCAGTATGCAGCCGAGATGGAGAGTGCTACATCTCGAGAATCAACTGTCGCTGCTACGCGTCATGACAAGCCCTCAAATCCGAACTCTGTCCAACGCCAATTTCGCACTCGTGGAAAACAGCAAGCGACCAGACAGAAAGTCACATGCAGGAATTGTGGTGGTCGGTTCCCACATCCCGCAGATAAACCCTGTCCGGCAAAAGGGGTTACGTGCCATTCTTGTGGAAAATTGAATCATTTCCAGAAGTACTGTTTATCTAGACCATTAAAGTCCAATTCTATCGCAATTCATACTGAACATACAGCAGCATGTCAATGCAGCTGTACTAGCTCTCCGCAGCCTGAGCCTCAGCGTGATCACCAACCTGCTCAGCATAGTAAGGAAGAGCAAGCTGAAACAAAGGACTATGTTTTCAATGTTAATTCTTCTTCAGCCAACGGACCGTTTGTTCAGATTGAGGTCAACGGGATCTCAATTTCAGCTTTAATCGATTCTGGTTCCTCAGTAACGATTGTGAGTCAGAACACGTATCGTTCGATTACACCAAGGCCTCATCTTGACGCGCCCTCCGTTCCTGTGTATGCGTATGGAAGCACAGTCCCGCTTGATGTTGTTGGAACATTCACCGCATCTGTCTCGTATAAATCGAAAACAGTGGAAACCAAGATATTTGTTGTCACGCACAGTGGTGATACACTGCTGGGTTGTAGCACTGCCACTGCACTTGGTCTCCTTCATATCACGTACAATCTTCAGCTAGAGCAGTCGTATAAGGATCGTTTCCTTGGTATTGGCAAACTGAAAGATCACCAATGCCATATTCATGTTGATGGATCCGTTCCTCCTGTAGCAGTTCCCCACCGAAGGATTCCCTTCCACATGAGAAAGCGAGTGGAGCAGGAACTTGACAGATTGCAGGAACTTGATATCATAGAACCGGTACATGATACACCTACTCCGTGGGTTTCTCCGATCACTGTTGTCCCGAAGCGTAACAGTGATAACATCCGCATTTGTGTTGACATGCGTCACGTCAACAAAGCTGTGCAGCGCGAACGTCACATCACGCCAACCGTTGATGATCTTGTGTCTGCTTTGAATGGTGCCACAACGTTTAGCACTTTGGATCTCAACTCGGGCTACCACCAGCTAGAGCTTGATGAAGAGTCTCGTCCGTACACAGTGTTCTCAACTCATGTCGGACTTTTTCGGTACAAACGACTCAACTTCGGGCTCGCATCTGCATCTGAGATCTTTCAGCACACCATTCAAGCTGTTCTTCAAGACCTACCGGGCGTCTTGAATATAAGTGATGATATTCTTGTGTTCGCGAACAACAAAGCGGACCATGACATTCGCCTCAAAGCTGTACTCGAACGCCTTCGTGAGGTGAACCTGACCTTGAACAAGGACAAATGTGTCTTTGCTGCTGACCGTGTCACATATTTTGGTCACGTTTTCTCATCCAACGGCATTAGCGCTGATCCGAGAAAGATCGAAGCCATCCGAGCGGTACCTGAACCTCGCACCGTGTCCGAAGTCCGCAGTTTCTTAGGCATGGTTAATTACTGTGCCAGGTTCATCCCTGGTCTGGCCTCGATTTCAGCACCTCTTCGCCATCTCACTAAGTCGGATAGTGAATGGGAATGGGGTCTTGCCCAAGCCGACGCCTTCGCACAGATCAAGCAAAGACTTTCGCAACAATGCACCATGGCATACTTCAATACGGCCAGCACCACTGAACTTATCGTTGATGCCAGTCCTTATGGTCTGGGAGCACTTCTTGTTCAGCATAACAAGGAGAACACGGTTCCTGTCGCGTTGGCAAGCAGAGCCCTCACAGACGTTGAATCTCGATATTCGCAAACAGAGCGTGAAGCCCTAGCCATCACATGGGCTATTGTCCATTTTCATGTGTATTTGTATGGTGGATCGTTTGTAGTCACAACTGACCATAAGCCGCTAGTATCGCTCTTCAACAACTGTCATGCTAAGCCACCGCTCCGTCTTGAAAGATGGATCCTGAAGCTGCAAGCGTATGACTACACCGTCCAGTATCGTCCTGGTCAGCATAACCCCGCTGACTACCTCTCGCGACATCCTCAGCTATCGGTGATGAGCGTATCCGATGATCAATCCATGGCGGAAGCTCATGTTAGTTTTGTGGCATATCATGCAGTTCCGAAGTCAGTATCAATGTCCGAAATCGCTGAAGCCACAAAACAGGACCCAGTCCTACAGCACGTCATTCGCACCATCAAGAACAACAACTGGCATGACCTTCTTGCGACCTCTACTGAAAACCAATCAGAACTCCAGAGCTTGTTCATTATTCGCGAGGAATTGACAGTGGATGACAATTCTCTTCTCCTCCGCGGACATCGCATAGTAGTCCCGCAGTCTCTTCGTAAACGCATCATTGATATTGCACATGAGGGACATCAAGGCATCACTAAGACAAAGAGTCTTATCCGTGAAAAAGTGTGGTTTCCCTCTATTGACAAGATGACAGAGAAAATTGTTCGTGATTGTATCACATGCCAGTCTAACACAATCGAGCATGTCAAAGAGCCTCTGCGCATGTCCCCTCTGCCCCAAAAAGCATGGTCAGAACTTAGCATTGATTTCGCTGATCTCCCGTCAGGTGACCACCTGCTTGTTGTTATGGATGACTATTCTCGTTTCCCCGAGGTTGAAATTGTCTCATCTACTTCAGCTCAGCAAGTCATCCCCAAGCTAGACCGAATTTTCTCAAGTTTCGGCGTTCCTGATATCGTCCGTACGGATAATGGGCCTCCTTTCAACAGTCGTGAATTCGCTGACTTTGCCGACTACCTGGGTTTCAAGCACAGAAGGGTAACCCCCAGGTGGCCCCAAGCGAACGGTGAAGTTGAAAGATTTATGAGAACACTGAAGAAAGCCTATCGCTCTGCCATCGCTCAAAACAAATCGTGGAAGCAAGAGCTCTACAGATTTCTTCGCAATTACCGCGCCACGCCGCATACCACGACTGGTGTCCCCCCTGCCACACTCCTGTTTGGCAGACCTGTCCGTACTCGCCTCCCTGAGCCTATTGTTCCCGTCTCCGACATTCAAGAACGAAATTCGGATAATCAACTCCGCTCTCGCGATCGTGGCAAGAAAGCGAAAATGAAAGCGTACGCGGATAGTCACGGTACAACACGCGAGAAGGATATCGATGTAGGAGACACAGTTCTTGTCCGCCGTGATGGTATAGTGTGCAAACATCAGTCCCCGTACCTTTCCACACCATACAAAGTAGTTAGGAAGAAAGGTTCACGAATCACTGTACGTCATGGTAATCACTACATCACGCGAAACGCATCACGTTTCAAGCGTTACACTGGTCCTATTCCCTGTGACCAATCTGCTAACAATGATCAAATTGAAATTGACCTTAGTGATGATAATGCACAAGGACAACAACTTGTTGTGCAACCGCGACGTAATCCTAGACGCAATCGACGACAACCAGCACGGTTGCGCGATTATGTTTAGTTCACAGTCTATTCATTACTCATAAACTAGTCAAAGACAAAGAAAACTGGAGAAATGCACAATATGACTAAATGATGAGACATTGACTCTTAATCTTGCATTTCTTAAAAAAAAAAAAAAAAAAAAAAAAAAAACTTTTGATGGCAAACTTTTTATTCAGGTTATTGTATGCATTTATGTGTATTTAAACAAATTATTGTTCTCACCTGTCACAATGGAAGTTTGCATAATGTTCATGTGAGTTTGCATTTCTGATCAAGATTCGATCTCAAGGGTGGATTTCGTATTATCTTTTTATTCTTTGCTGTTAGTTTAATTATTGCATGTAACTTGATTAATGGCTCAGAGTGTCGTAACTATCGGTTTGAAATTATTTTCCGTGTATAACAGATTTGCATTTACTCAGTATGCTTTGTAAACACTCATAGCTTAATTGTTAAAAAAAAAAAAAAAAAACCAATCAAACAAACAAACACAACCTAGAGCCTCCAGAAATCTGGTTCAGTTTTATAAATATTGCTCTTCAATATTACGGAGTTGGAAGTGATTTATAAGGTTTTATAAAGAGCGAATTCCAATTGAATCAGTTTAATTTTCTACGTTCATGCAAAGAAAATATTTTGTACACTTGGCTATTTTTCAAAAGGGAAAGAAGAAAGGAAAATGTAAAAAGGTGTTATTTGTTGCCATTATATTGTGTTTATGAATGAATATCAGTTTTGCACAGTTTGAAGGTTTGTACATGTGTATTTGCTGATTGCTATGTTTTATAATTTATGATATTTGATATGAAAATATATCACTACATAATCAGCTTATTTCAACCATGAATACTTCCTAAAAGCCTAATTTACAACTTTTAGAGTTCACATTTTATTAGATGGTATATTGCTATATGCATAAGCTCTGCATGATCTCACAAAGTGAATTATTTCTTGTTTGAAGTGTATATATGTAATACTGGCTATCCGTAGCAAGTTTTGTCTTATGCAAGTTAGTTATTTAACCATTACATGTGTACATGAGTTCTATACGTGGCTTTGTGCAAATTAGCTGAGTTTGGTTAATGTTCAAGTTTGGTTTTATACTCTAAATGAGTTACAACTTGTTTTGATGTTTTTTCCAAAGTTTGTTCTTACATGGTCTAAAACACATTGATGAATGATTGTTACAGTTTTATGATGTCAAACAAGCCATAGAAATAACAACAGCTACACTGTGATTGACTTATTTCATTATAGAAAGGTTTTAATCCAGGTAGGGAGGATTGTAGTATCTTGAACAACTGCACAATTAGCATTCCATACTTTCTGGTTGTCATTGGTTACTCGTACAAGAACAATGTATAGTGTATTGTAAGAGGACCTGTACAGAAGTTGAACAGAGAATATACACACGTTATCAACCATGCAATTGAAGGCTGTTGTGTCGTCCTTTCGGCTGTCTAAATAAAGACCAAAACATCACATCTACCTCTCTCTAATCTCTATGGTTGCCGTGGTTCCATTAGACATGACAACATCTAATGCCACGAAGAGAGGATTCCATGCTCCTGTCTGCCCCGGGCATCACCGCGCACACCTGTGCACCGAGCCCAGGTAAGAACGGTAGACCAACTAGTGGCCTATACAAAAAAGACCCGACTCTCCTCATTGTCTGCATAATACGTTTTGTTCTTGCTAAGTGTCAATCAAAAGAATCGAATCACACTCGAAAAGAGAATAGAAAGAGGGGCATGGCAGAAACATAGAAACGAACGGCTCAGAGGCAAGCAAGATGGGAGGGCTAAGCACTTGTGAATAATGTCTTGCTAATGCCCTATTCTTTCAAGCACAATTCGTTTGGACATGCTAAAATGTTCTTAAGTACCCAAGGAAAGAGAATGGGTTATTTTTCACCTCCACGTGTATGGTTCAATTGATAAGCACTCTGTTATGACGCGTCGTTAAAATTAGACATTTTGCTCATATTGCTTTTCTCTCCGTGTCTCTCCTTTTCTCTCCCCCTCCCCCTTCACCCGCTCTCTCTCTCCCCCTCTCTCTCTCTCTCTCCCTCTCTCTCTTTCTCTTCCCCTCTCCATATCTCATCTTCTCTTCCATTCATAAGAGTTTGTGTCGTGAATACATGATCGATGTCACTCGCTACAAGTACTATGTCGCCAATTTGAGATATTTTTTTCTTCATATTGTCTGTCAGAAACCCTTCTTTTATCAATGTGTCTAACGATTTAATTTCACAATAAAAATGTTATTCTAGACCACCAAACTCGTCCATTCACTTGAAGTGTGTTAATCTTGCTATAAATCTATTTGATAACTGTTTCGTTCAAACATGGCCCGTTTATTGTAGATGACTTCTTCTCAAAGACCCGTGTTTGTGAAGGCATTGTGATGTTGACTCAATATCGCTTGGCTTGCTTGTATTTGAACGGTCCCTTAATGTAAATCTATGCTGTTTGCACACTTTACACTGTCACAAACAGTTGCAATAAGATTGCCCATGTATCGTATGCGATCCCCTTCAACGTCTTTCGCATAGAAATCCATCTTGGGATGGCAAGAAGGGGTGTTAGGTTGCGCTAATTTCGCGCACAAGCCGAATCTAATGGCACAAATCGCTCGCAGACAGTCAGGGGGTTACCGCCGGCGGCTGGAACGGTGAGTGCTTGGCGGGAACTGGGCGAGGGTGGCGGCCAAGAGAAGCAGAAAGACTCGAGTATTTTTTGGAGTATTCATGGCAGTAGTTTGCAGTATTGCCGCGAGGGCAGCTCTAAGGCACGCATAGATTGACGTTCATCTCGAGTGAGGTAGAGGGCTAATAAAAGGGGTAACATGCAGTTGCATCATTTACTCCATCTATCAGTCTAGAAATCGTCGCCTTTCTCCTCTCAATATATAAATTCGGGACAAGATAAAAAAGAGTTATCATGAAGTCAACCTGCCAGGCGATATCCCGTCTTTGATCTCCAAGCTTTCTCCTTGGATGGCATCAACGAACTCATAATCGAGTCAAATGAAAATATATCCATATCAAGTGTTTTAGCTCGGATTTCAAAAGATGATACGGTTTCATGGTTAATAGTCATACATGATTTCGGTGACAGCGAAAAGATGACATTTACGAATATGATTACCGGCTTAGCATGTTATCCCTTTAAATATCATGCAACTTTAATAATATTATTAATAATAATAATAGTGATTCTTATTATTATTATTAAAATTATAATGACTATAATGGAAATAATAATACAAATCATGATAACGATAATGTTAATGACAATATCGACGACAGTGAGGATGATCACAGAAGAGATTGTTGAAGTACGACTGCATATCTTCTTATCACTAGTAGATGTAGAATAAGTTTTAGTGACAGTAATTAGCTATAATATTAAACAGCCACTGAAAAACATAATTGTAGCTGAAGCAGTGACACAAGTATCAAAATCATTATGGATTACCAGCAGTACTTTGAGTGTTTTAATTGTAGCCGACAGTTATTTTCATCAGAATATATAGAAGGAGTAATATTATTAGGCTATATATTCCGCAGTATGTGATACAAACCTGAACATATCATAGATATAATGTTACAACAGCATGCTGGAGAAGTTTTCGCTCTGGTATTAGGCAAACAAATTGGAAAAATCAAATGTTATATTATTGAATTATACTATAGTATATCATGAGGTCTGTGATGTGATAAATATCACATAAAAGGTGCATTAAAAAGAAAAGAGATTACTTCTGATCTACTTTAGTTCCGGTCTGTGCATGTCACAAGAATAACTCGTCTAGAATGACACTAATATCCCACTTCAAAGCAAACTATTTAGGGAGGAAACACGAAGCCTTATCAATGATGTCTTTTTATCTTATTATGACAAAGCATGATCGCAGGTGTGAAAATCCTTTTCTACTATTCCCATTCACTCGGAATATGGGCGTGGTGACTTGTTGCCATGGTGCCACCCGGACACTCATTTAGATAAAACTATATAGATGACGTCAAAAAAACCTTTGAGCCTCGTCTTTTTTCTTCTCTCTCTTGAGCTTGCTACAATGCCTCCTTGCTCGGATGGTGTTGTGTTCCTTTACACAGTAGAAGACAGCCCGATACTTGGGGGGTTAATACCAACTATTTTGAAGAAGGGGGTGAGGCGGGGAGGGGGTAATAAAAGTGTCGCGAGCCGCGAATACCACCCCCCCCCTTTCGCTCCAAACCCCTCGCACCTCTATTCTCCTAATATCGACTGAAACCAAATGCAACAAAAGCTACAATTAGAGAGCAAATACCCTCCATTGAAACGCAACTTCCCACTTTTCACACTCTGCCCAAACTTTTGACAGCTTTTCTTTTGTTCCGTTGAGTTGAGGAAGAATCGACCCGTGGCAAGGACTGTTTTCTTCTTCAGGGGTAGGTACCTTCGTCAAAACCGAGGAGGGGACCAAAAGGCCGAGTGGGTTGTGGTCACTCAAGAGCCCCTCTCCGGGCGATGCGAATTCGGGGGCGATTTTGAATGACTTGCAAGTCTATTATTGCCTTTTGCATAGCCACATCTTGCATCCCATTTCTGTCATTTTAAAGGTCCATCTCATTCGTCATTCTGTTTTTATTTTGAATATCATCCCCGAAAGAGCCTAACATTACTAAATTGTACCTCTAACTAGTCAGGCGTTGATTGCAGGCTACCGAAGAAGAAGACAACAAATCAGTTAAGATAATGTAAAGGAGGGTTTTTAAGAATCTCAATTGCAAAACAAAGGTGCTTCTTTCAAATCGTCCTTTTCAAACTTTGCCCATGTGCAGCGAGTATATTTTTATATTATTGAACATACATGTAGGCCTACCATGATATTTTTAATATTTTGTAAAAAATATATTTGCATCATTTTTTGTAGAATTATAATCCATGTTCAACACTATATCTCTTTTCTTTCTCCCTTTCTCTCATCATTTTGATAGATATTATTCTCTCCCCATCTCCCTCTTTTATCCCCCTTCCCCTCTTTCTGTATGTTGCTCCCGATCCCTCTCTCTCTCTCTCCCTCATCCTCACCTCTCTTTCTGTTTCTCTCACCTTTCCCATCTCTTTTAATGCCTTCTCTCCCTTTCTTTCTCTCTCTCCTTCTCTCTCTCTCTCTCTCTTTCCTTCTCTCCCCGTCTATCTGTCTCTAACTTCCGCTCCCCTTCTCCCTCCCTCATCCTCACCTCTCCTTCTATTTCTCTCACCTTCTCCATCTCTTTCAGTGCCTTCTCTCTCTCTCTCTCTCTCTTTCTTTCTCGTTCTTTCTTTCTCTCTCTCTCTCTCTCTCTCTTTTTCTTTCTCTCCCTCCACTTTGCCCTCCATTTATATAGGAGTGGTTTCAGAGCAGGTTCAGTACTACAGCGATCGTTGTCCCCTAGTCATCTCTCATACCGACTGTCCCTCAAGGCATTCAGAGAGAGAAACCCTCTATGCCTTACCACACTGCCTCATTTCATTCTGAATTTATACACCTTTCATTCCTCTTTCTAAGGACACCAATAACACATGTCCAAATGCCCAACTGAATGTGTTAAACTTTTAAAGAGAAAGTTAAGTTTTAACCAAGATATTACATTGTGAGAGAAACTGCCTTGAAGAAATCGGGAAAGGTGTATTAGATAGTCAATGAGAATATCTAGTGTATAAGGTTCAAAATGAAATGAAATTGACTTAGTTTTGCTGTAAGTCAAATGCACTGCAAACGAACATTTGGGGTATGGGATTACGCATGCATTTTTTTTGGTCCAATCTTTTCGACTATTTTTTGTAGTATTTCAAATATGAGGAGATATAGGAAGCGCAATCCTTTCTGGGGAGATTTCATTCTAGTATGATGTTCTCCCAAATTGACAACTAAAGAATGAAAAAGCCCGCAAATTGTCTTTCATCATTTACCATGCAGACCTGTATCTTCTCTTTAAGTGATAAAGCTTACCAACTCAAACTGAACAAGTAACCACGAATAGCCAATGATTGGCGTATGAATAGAAATTGGGAACCTTTATTACTGTATCAAAACTTCTTTATCTTAATTGCACTCCATGAAAACAATACTTGATTGATTTGAGAAAGTACAATGGTGTCTGCGATACCGGGCACATGTGTGTTTGTGTGGGTGTGTGTGTTTGTGTGCGTGTGTATTGGTGTGTGAGAGAGAGAGGTGTCCAGAATAAAGGAGAATGGTCTGAAATTTATCGGCCTTATCAACCAAACGACGAATTTAATTTACAGGTGGCGTGCCAATTTGAATGAAATGAACAAATATAAAAACTGAACAGGAGCAATACACTTAGCAATTACGATGAAAATGTCAAAAGAGGATTTATGCAATGTGCTTTTTTTAAAGCAATCTCAAGCAATTGTATGTACAGTATATAATCATCTCTGACATGTGTCCATGAAGATTTGGGGTCGGAATAAATTGGGGCTAAAATAAATCTCCATTTTGAGAGATCATAATTTTTTGTTTATAAGGCAAGTCAATCATTTCATCTCTTTGAGGAATAGTTTGGTTATAAGATATTCCTTATTATTTACATATGTCCATATAACTCGACCTATCCGCATACTATATAAATGGGCCCAGTGTTCATGTTGCACTTTTTAACACAGACAAAGTGGAGGTAAAATTATTTTGTAATGAAGCATCCATGAGCCTCAAATTTTAGATCCCTCTAATATAACATAATTTCTTTTGCAGAAATTAGCAGAATTGAGCTTCACGAAATATTCGAACAAAAATAAATGAATAAACAAACAAGCCAAACAAATATGCATCAACACCTTATCAATGTCATATTTGTATGCAGTTTTTAATTGCCAAGCTTTTCATGAATCATCAATTTGGATAACATAAACGAAACATCAGACGATCTTAAAACCAATTGTTCTCTTTAGTATACCGCCTTTTCAGCCCTGAATATAAACAAACTGGATAGATCAACAACAAATTAAATCGGATGTAATCATTGTTTGAACTGTATTGGAGTAAATATTATTCATTCATATTTGTATTCAATTACGCATAGCACCTCTATTTGTACTTTCTAAACATAATCAAACAAAACATCAGTCTCGATAAGCCATCATATCTACTGGGGGAAACTGCCTCGTGCGTCGATACAATCGACATTCACTGATTTGTTATCATAAATCAGGACCAATTGACAACACTTGCTTTCATGGCTTTACACATTATCCGCATGTAATTTTTGTGAGTGATTTTTTTTCTTCTCCTCTCTCATTCATTCAACGGGATCTAATGGGGCAAAGCGAAGGGTCATGACTTAACTCACAATCAAAGAATGGTACTTAATTGTTGAGAATATTGCCCGGGGAAAGAATAAACACGGCTTGTTGTATCAAATAGTGGTTCGGATCTATCCATTCTAACTCCATCATTTATAACAATTACAACCAAAATAGTGACAAATCTCTATTTGTATTAAAGATTATGCCATTTGTATTACTGTATCATACGCACACATATATAAGGCACTGTTATAAAAGCTTGGAAATGGGATGCCAGGGTGAGGGATGGAGGGGGGGGGGGGGGGTAAGTGGATTGACGTTTTGCAGGAGCGAGAAGATAATTTGTGAAGATCAATAATGCAAGAACGATTCTTGAGAAATTCTCCATGGAGTTGAAAACAAGGGATATTTCTGCAGGACAGGAGAGCATTGCGATCAAAAAGAGATGCAAGATTCATTCCACTTTTTATGAAATCATTGATTTTTTTGATAACTTCATCATACCATGTGGTAGTGTTGAAGTGTTAAATAGAGCCATGCTCTCTTCGCCAGACTTTAGAGAGAGGGGAAAAGAAGGTTCGCGACAATGAAGGGCCTGAAGAGTGGGGGGAGGGTGCAGTGAGAAAAATGGTGAAAGGCACGCCTGGAGGATCGCTAATTCTAAACCTGCTACATGTGTCACTGTTAAAATATTCGAATCAAAGTGCTCCAAATCGGTTATGAATATGTATGGCTCTGTTCTGCGATCGATTCATGGGTGCAATTTGAAACGCGACCTGCCTGTGCCGCTGCTCCACGGTGCCCCGCTGCAAGTGGTCCGCCTGCGCACCGGCCGGATTGGGCCTCTATGGCGGTTGAAATAGAAGGGTTTGATGGAATAGGTTATACGCAGCGGCTATCTTATGAAGAAAGAGAAAAAGTGGGAACAGAGAAAAATGAGATATGGCGAGGGGAAAAAAGGGGATCTCTTTGCTCGCTCTCCCCAAGCTTCCTTCTTAAGATGCTGCTGCAGCAAAAAGCTTGGATGGCTCGCTTGATATCAATGGCATCAGACAAAATGTACAACTCTGGATCAATACCACACATGCTTTACGGCATCCTTTTACACAAAGCTCCCGTATAAGTGTGAGCAGGGCGAATCAAAAGGAGAAAGGGGTGAAAAATGCGCCTTTTCTCTCCCTCTTCCCCTCTCTTTCTCAGAGCGCACCACGTGAAGTTTCCGTCCATTATTAGCCAAATTAGCCTGGAGTGACTTGTGAAATCTAATATTCATTTCGATACCGAATCACGCGGAGCATGATATCGATGTCGGCTCGTTTCTGGCAGGTAGCTCGACTTCTCGACGAGTCAATTCTCGATGATCTCCAATAAATCTTTGTTAGTTGATGTAGAGCCCATGTCATCATCCAAACTTGGCCTCGGGTGATGCCAACGTTTATACTGTAGCTTTCTCCGAATCCAAGCCAATTCTCTAAATCACATTTCGATTTAAAGATACAGAAATGACGAAAACTTTCGTCATTTGTAGTATTCATTCAGAAAATTCTGGTGGGACATTTTCATGTTTGATGTGCGTCTTTAATTCTAGTTTTATATACTTAAAAGACCGAATCACAATCAACAAAACCATCAATTCGAATAATAACATGAAGCACACGAGAATTAAGCGTAAGATGAACAAATAAATGTATTCGAAATTATGTCTTTACATTAATTCCTAGTTATAAACAACGACAAAGAAAATTGCTATAGAGAATAAGAATAGCAATAACATGAAAAGATGGACAAAATGAAACAAAAAATCACAGGAAACTGATTCGATTCGTTGTATTCATCTTCTTGTAAAAGTTAATGGACACTGGTTTGTAGCTTCCATAATGTCTAGTGAGATGATAATGCTTATATAAGATGGGGAATAAAAAGCATCTGTAAAGTACCAGTATTTTGTTCATATTTTAGAAATCTATACAACAGAAAGGAGAAGAACAAAAAAGGTGTATTATTTTATGCATGGTAAGAGGCCGAAACCATAAAATGCAAAGATGCAGAACTTAAGTCGATATGACTGTAACCCTGACCAACGAAACAGACGTTGGTACCTCCCCCCCCCCCCCCCACAGGAAATCTAAATTTGTCGGACGTTGGAGTGTATCAGTATTCTGGAAAAGAGAGGCGATAAGTTACGATGTTGACGATTTGATACTGAGCTGAAAGGTTCGTCAAACAAACCTATTTGCCGATCATTTACCAGCATGCGTTAGCAAACAGGGGCAGAATGGGAGATGTACACAAGACTCCCGAGACTTTCTAAACGGGGTAGGGCTGTGATTGACTGCTAGTATGTTGTCACTTGCAAATAACCCGTGCTTGAGTGAATGTTAGCAAACACTGAGGTTTACTATGTCGTCTGCCACGGGGGGATTAAACAAGGATGCGCGCCAGTTTTAAAAAATCGGACTTGGGTGACGATTTCGGCGTTTTTACTTTGCAGGCGTGCGCGCTCACGCACAATCTTAACCCACGCTGTGAACTCAAAACGAGCAAAGAGCGCTCCTCGATTCAAGCAAGTTTTTAAGAGACAAAAAGCTTTTACCTCCTTTCTGAGGACTTTTGATGGGTGCATGCCTGGCCGAGGGATAACCGTTTTTATCACTTTCTTTACAAAATAAAAGGCCTAGAGGTAGAACTAAGCAGAGTGAAGCATCACATTATTGAAGATGCTTTCACGCACACACACCTGTGCCTTACTGTGTCGCTAATGCCCCGAGCCGACGGCTAAACACATCTCTACTTGTTTAATCTCATTGGAGCTTTCATTGAAGAGGATGTTGAGTGACAGCCCTCACATTAACACCTTAACGGACACTGCAACAAAGAACCAATAACGGTGTCCGTGCCTTTACTAAGCTATAATGCCAGCCCTCTATTATACGGAACAATAATAACGTCTTGACAACTAATTGCAGACTAATTAACGCACAATGGAAGCAAGAGAGCTCTAAAAACGCTCGCCCTTTTCACGCTTACCAGACCACTTCTCAAGTCCCATTGAATTCCAATCACCACGGCGCAAAACAAAAACCAGTGCTGTTATATGGAAAGGAACAATCGTCAGAATACAACACACACAAAAACAAGCAAAAATGAAAGAAATTATGCATATATTGACGAATTGAGAGTAGATGTTTAGGGATAGATATAGACGTCTAGATATAGACGGAGGGAAAAGAGATATCGACGAGACAAAGAGCAAGATAGCAAAGGGAGAAGAAAACAAAGAGAGAGAGAGAGGGAGGGAGGGAGAGAGGGAGAGAGAGAGAGAGAAAGAGCTGGGAACTTAATTTAAAATTATTATAGAATGATGAAAGAGATATAAACAATTTAAGAACATATTTTTGGTTGCTGACTTTTTGAGGCAGTAGTCGGCTCATCAGTTTAAGCAATTTGGTGTATGTATATTTGTTTTAAATAAACAATGGATAATTTTTCGTATCAGTAAACGATGGTAAAAGTCATGTATATCATTAAACCTTCAACATGCATGTACATTTCGTTCTAAAGGATGGGGAACGCAACGCACGATACAGAATCGATTGCGACCCTGGAAGTTTATATGAAGATGCATGAATAAAGTAGAGCTACAAAAAGGGAGAAACCCGTGAAAAATAACGAAGAGAGAGAGAGAGAGAGAGGGAGACACTTAAGAAAGAGGGTAATTACAATAAAAGTTTGGAGATAGAGGAGGTTAAGATGTGAAAAGAAAGGAATAGAAATATGGAGAGAAGAACATTTTTTCCTCTGTGTGTGTGTGAGAGAGATAGAGATAGAGAGAGAGATAGAGAATGATATATCACAAGGGATTCATTCAGAAAATCGATTTTCGTTTTGAGTAATCGATCTCGTCCCATTCTTTGAAATTTGACGTATGTAGCATACTTCTCAAGTTTTATTAAAGACCTATCTTCATGAACCATGTTTTTTTTAAAGACAAATTTATTGATTCAAGAATGTTTCAGTAGAGCTGATATGAGTAATTTTTCCTGTATCAAGTCAGAATTAATTCCACAAGGTAATATACTTAAATGAAAATGAACAGGATGAATGATGAAATGAGACATCAGATAATAGCACTAGCTTACAAAAGAACATGTATGTAAACAATCAAAATATGTAATGATATTTAATAATTACTTCTCTTTTCAGTAATACGAGGATATGGCCTTTAAACGTGCTTCAGAATTCCGAAGCTTAGATTGTGTCTCTCATCTCATCTCGATCATACAAAGTCGTTACCAGAAACACGCCAAATAAAAGCCAAATGCAGACACCAACACATACATTCTACAGGCCACTGCTACCATAGGAGTCACGCCCAAAACGCCAAAGGCGCCATACAAGTGCGCGCAAATCGGTGGGTGTACAGCGTCAAAAGCGCCAAATCGTGGCGCCCAAACCGCCGTGTTATGAATACAACCGTGGCGGAGAGCTTGTTATGGCAGCCTAATGTTCGGACCGATTCCCCGGGAGACTTCATTCACCTTCGCCCTTCTGCACTTTCTCGGGAAGAAGATCTCACCATCTCTTTCTTTCTGGTCCGTGGAATTCGATTTTTTTTTACTCCATTTTATGTCAAGGTCGCTTGTATATGAATGAAGATGAGGGAATTTGGGAGTTTCTGTCCGCTTGGTGACATGATAAAGATGGAGTTATGAAAATTAAATATAAATTATGTTTAAAGGCTGCATGCGATTGATTTATAAAATAGAAGTGAAATGTACTGCACAATTTGCATTATTGTTCCACATGACACACACGACACACAGCAATAAGCTAGTTTATTTTGAGATGCAATACTATTGTACAAGAGCTAAAGATTAGCCTTTACTTTACATTCCGCAACCAATCATTTTGATCCTGGTTCTTTATTTCCATTTTTCCTTTTTCTCAATTGTGTACCATTATCATATGCTTTTCCCATTTCCTTTATGTATTTCTCTTTAAAAGCAACGTATCCGTTATATTTGTAGCCCTTTAGATCTTTCTCTCTCTCTCTCTCTCTCTCTTTCTCTCTCTCCCTTTCTCTCTCTCTCTCCCTCTCTCTCCTACTCTCACTCTCACTTGCACTCGTGTCGGCAACCTTAAAGCCTATTATGCCGACAGGATGCACAAAAATCCAGGTGAGAGGGAGGGAACAAAGGCGCTCAATACGAGAATTACGTAACGACAAAGAAGAAGAAGAAAAAAACGTCTAGGACTGTAGAGAGACTGCTGACCATACAAAAGCTGTTCGAGAGCGCCAGAGTTTCCCCCTTTTATTACATCAGCTTGAGTCAGTCTTTCCCTGCCTGGTGCAATTACGGGACGTGTAATTAATAATGAATGTTGAGGGATCGCGTGTTGTGAATGAATCCAATGCTTTATGTGAGAGCACAGCATTTTTATTATCGATTGGGAAACGAGTTATTAAGACTTTTTAAGTGTTGGAGTCCTATCTGATTTTTGTATTCATTAACATCCGCACGAAAACATCAAAACATTTTACCAGGTGTCTGGTTACTATGAAGATATCTTGAGTTTATTGTTATCAAGGGTGTCTTATCTGGAAACGAGTCATCGTAAAATTGGGACGGGAAGATATATTTTATCAGTTTTGGGATCATTTATCAATGTTTCTACGATGAGAAATAACAGAGAATCGTATAAAATACCTATATCATCAGTAGCTGATTTAAGGAGGGGTACAACCTGCCCGAGCCCCTTTTAAAACTGAAGTAAACAAAAACGTATCCCATTTAACTTTGAGACCCCATATCAAAAAACGTGAATTCTTTCTTACGTCGACTTAATTATATGGGAGATATTTTGGAATTGTACCCCTTTTATGAAATTCTAAATTGGTAAAGGGCGCATGAAAACTGATTTTTTTTTTTGTCTTCTCTAAATTGTAATAATTTTATCGAAATTGTGCCCCCTTTTTTCTCTTGATTTTATGTTAGGAGATGTATACAGTTAGAGTTGCAGTACAATATACGTTGTTGATGAGATGGAGATGGTTGGAATGGACTTGGCGATACAGTATGCCTGACGAATGAATCCCTAACGAGATAGATGGAAGGGGTGGCAGCATCATGCCTGCCCCTCTCGATTAATCTCAAATCAAGCGGATATTAAGTGTGAAATACTGCTGCGGGGGATTCTAAATGGTTTGGAATTGGGCAGAGTGAAGGCGCTTTCGTACCATCCACATCACTCTCCCTCTCCTCCCCCTCTCTCTATCTCTATCTATCTCTCCCATCAGCCCCTTTCTCGCTCTCTCCCTCACACACAAACACCAACACCCACACATACACACATACACGCTTGCACACACCCCTTCTCTCCTTTTTTCTCTGTATATCTTTATCTCTGTGTTCTTATTAATTGTGCGTCTATTTCCGTCTCTCTCCTATATCCCCTCTCGTACGTGTACCCTCTTTCTTTTACCATACACGAAATCTCTTAATAATTTCGCTATCTTTTTTTTTCTCCCTCTCCCCCTCTCCCCCTCTCCCTCTCTCTCTCTCTCTCTCTCTCTAACCCGCTTCCCTTCTTCTTCAAAGAGATGATGAAGGATCGCATCATCTCGCGGGTGTAATAGATGCTCTTCGATTCAGGAGTGGACTTATGGACACGAGAAGGGTGCCAAGACGGGAAATGATCCCGGAAATATGCCAACAACCACAAAATAGAGTCATCACATAGACCAGGATGATGTCTTGATCTATGCTTATTGCAAGTCGAGAGGCTAAAGTTGCGTCCATACCAGATCTTATTTTTTCCAGATTCGATTAGAGTGATGAGATGAGGAAAATTGATAATTTGGATTAGCACTTCTGTTTTAAACAAAGCGAGTATATTTTTTTTCTTCTCAAAAGAATTTTGTCCTAAGAACAAACGGATTGCCATCGCGAAATTATATATTTTCTGATCGACAGATGGGAAGTGTCCTATGCATTAAGGCCCGGTCACACAGCCTTTCGCGTCTGTATCGCGGGTAAAATTTCGCGATTTTTTTTTGCCCGCGGTTGCCCGTGGTGGAAAATGTGCAAAATTGGCTTACCCGCGGTTTACCCGTGGTATGCCCGCGAAACAGACGCCGGCGACTGTTCCGCGTCCTTATCGCGGGTGAAGCGCGGCGGTACCGCGGCCTACCACGCTTACACGCGGTACACACGCTAATGCACGTGATAACAACGCGGTACAGACGCGGAACAAACGTGCTATGACCGTGCTCCACCCGCGATTACCCGCTAAAATTTCGCGTCCAATTCCGCGTGTAACCACGTCTTAACCGCGGCCGTAGCACGTCCTAGCACGTTCGTTCCGCGTCTGTACCGCGTCTTTACCGCGTGTGTACCACGTGTACCGCCCGCGATTACCCGCGGTCTAAATTTTTGGGCAGCCCAAAACTTTTTCGCGCGGCCAACCGCGTGTGAATTTCTTACCGCGTGTAACGACGGGTAAAGTACGGCTGTATCGCGTCTTTATCGCGACCTCAACGCGTCCAACAGCGTCTGCTTCACGGGCAGAAATTTTTGGCCGTGATTCGGCCGCGATACGCCCGTGGAGGGCTGTGTGACCGGGCCTTTATTGTCGGAAGAGAAAAATCTGATTCTTAATTCTATAGCTCTGACTCAATTATTTCATGTTGATGTGAGGAAACCAAATCAAAAAGACAATATTCCCAAATCAGAATATTTCCTATCAATGCAACTGATTTTGACTCTCAAAGTGGTTTATCATTTGGGTTTGAAAGACTATGTGATTAAAAGAGAAGAGCAATATTTTCATATTTTCATACAGATATTTTCATAATTCGATTAAAATCAACTATATACATGTAGTATCCTCATCGAAACAGGAATGCTCCAGATTAAATTAGAAGAAAATCGTATGGACGCATTTTAAAATGTCACGATCTCTTCGACTGTTGTTCATTCAACAGCATTAGAATGGTAGGGGTAATGGATGTTCGCTACAAGCGAATGTAGAACGACTCCCGGCAGTGTCGAGAAGACACATCAATTTCTGTTACTGGAACGGTTTACAATAATACGACTTCTTGACGATAAATGTGTTTTAATTCACTTAATTCCCGAATATAAGAAAGTTTGAGTAAAGTAGGCCTATATATGGACCTGACAGATCTGGTATTATTCACATGTTGAAGGTGAGGGATGTTTGAAAAGAATTCGAAGCCTTGAGTGAAACAAAGAATGTAACGTGATGACGATTTTATGAGATGTGACACCTGTATATTCACCTGCTAAAAACGCTCTTTGTGAACGCCGCAAGTCCTCTGCTTGTTTGGGAGTAATTTTGTTTAATTAAACCATAACTTCTGTATATTCTTCTTTTAAAGCTCTCGGATTATATGATAATAAGCTAAATTTAAACATAATATAACCCTGATTCGATACTTTTATTAATAACGCTAATATATCTGCATTCAACACAAAGCTCAACTATCATGCAGAAAAGGTTATTTCGAATATACCTCTATTGTACTTTTTTAAAGCTAATAATTGAAAAAACGAATAATCTTGCACTATGTTTTTGTTTTCTTTCTACTTGAAAACGTATGCTAAGTAAAAAGTTAAATCTCCATTGGTTTTTAATTTTCTATCGCACACATTGATATCGCAATCGAATCCGGCTACGATATTCACAGTTCAGACAGATATACTCAGCCAAATGTTTAAATTGCAAAGAATAATACCTAAACATACATACACACACACACACACACGCACACAAATTTAATCAATTTTATTGTCTATGTGGGCTTCGCTATGACTTTAAAATTCGTTATCAAGTTCCCATTTCCATCATAACAAGGTAACGGAATACATTCCATCACAACAGTATCAAAATGAAACTCAAAAATGAAATATACCTTTAAACATTTGGCATAATCAAGTATATTTTGATAGCTGGCAATGGCCTTCAACAAAATGGTTCTATCACAATGTAATTTCACAGGCTTTGTAAAAAAAAAGAAAAATTCAAACAATTCTTGGCGCTCTTTGGTGGCGTATAATGGTTGAGGGATCAACCTTATCGATTCATATAGTCCTATATTATTATCAAACATCATTACATATGCACCATCTTTCGCTTATTTCGATCTCAGAATGCTTGTGTGGGCGGGAGGGAGGGAGGAAGGGAAGATAATCAAAGTTTGATATATTTCCATTATTCTTACAACAAACCACAGAGACACCTCTTTATATAACATTCATTTGTTCTGTAATGCAAGCAGTCAATCCATCATTCCAGTTTCCAGACATGGACGGACTCGAAACTTTTCATCTTAAATACAACCTGTTATAGGTATTCTGTACTTTTACTGCCATACCTTAAGGTGATATGAAAGACGGGTAAAGGGTACCTGACAGGCTGGAGAGAAAGGTTAGATTGATCGCTCTTTCTGAGTTTGAATGAAGTCATTGATACATTTCTGTAATGCCAAGAACCCCTTGTGCATCCGTTCTCCTAAAGGAAAATGATGTGGCATTTGTAGGGATGTTTATTAAAAAGAAGTACTAGGCGATTAAGCAATACTAAGCTGCTATCGAAATGTTTAAGCCCGTTTTATTTGCTCCTGATTTTGACTGATCGCCATGATTTAACAATTCACCGAGCCCTCTCTTATTTGTACCTGACACGAATGAGATATCAGTGTATCCACTCGGAAAATCAAATGAAAACCCCCAAAACACCCACTCACGATAGCGACAATTGTTGGGTTATTATCCATAGCTTGGGTGTTCTCTCTGATATCCAACCATTGTCGATCCTGCATTGAAGCTCATTTTGTTCTCTGCATGAAGCATACCATGGTCTGATGACGTCTTGCTCGACTTGACGCTTGGACGAAAAAAAGAACACAAGTCATAAATGAGATATAGGTCAATCATAATAATTTTCAACGCGACATTTCCCACCATTAACCAAGTACTCTTTTTAGTTGAGAAAAAGCGCCTTGAAACGACACCTATTTGTTTCTGTAAATCCATAGAAAACGGCGAGTTTGATACGAAGCATGATCGAGACACATTGGCGCAGACATTCTTTCTCCTTTGCGAGTAGAGCATGAACGATAATCGTTTTGTTGTCTCGCTCAAAGAGAAAAGTACCAAAATAACAAGCTCCGTAGCGAAAGATATTCAACATGTATTTCCTGCAAAGTCAAATATCCTGTAGTATAGGCAAGACATTGATCAGATATCTTGAATTCAAATTAGTAATGACTTCCGTTTCTATATGATATAGGGCTACACCGTATTACTGAGGCAGATTGTACGTCTTTCTCGTTCATTTAATCGTTCCGAACTCCAATAAGATACATGTACACATAAGGACACGATGCATTAACATTTCCCCCATTATCATTTAACCGGAAGACTGACAAATGTAAATAGGAATCTTCGACACTCTTGTCAGCCATCTTATGCTATTTGTTCTCCACTACCAAGCATATTTATCTTCATCTGCATAAACCAATATGCCATCCATTTCATACTTGTACGGTCAGTCAACAAGCCTGCACGAGCCGAGCCGTCTGGCGTGCCTCCTCCTTCTCCTGTTATCCATGTGTGCACCCCCTAACATCGGTGGGCTAACAACAATATTTGTAGATCACTTTACAGGTGTCGATTTTGTATCAATTCTAATACCATCTTTCAATATTTGACTCAAATCAATTTGCTCGTCGTAATCTGTTGATATTTCTCCTGATGTTGATTTATTAGTTTGTTCTGTTCCGATACAGGGAGCACAAGGCATGGTTTATTCTTGGCTTGTGTATATATTTTGATAAAATATCGTCTGTGTTGGTTTAGCCGTATTGTTCAATATTTGACTGTTCCACTTCTGATGTTTATGTTGACAGAGAAAAATCACAGTTGAATAGAAAATTATTTTATAAACTTAACCCTGCCATGATCATTGTACCAGCTATCTCAAAGTCCCTCAGAAGATGTTGACAAAAGAATACAAAAAAGAAAATGCTATAACATTAATTTGGCAATTGTACTTTTATACGTGTAGTTATTTGATTAGAGCAAGTGCTATTGATAAACTTTAGAATGAATGTCAAATTTATATGAAGATGACGCTTTCATTAATGTACATGCCTGTTAAAATAAACTTGTGAAATGCAAATCTCATAACTTTATGGTGAAGCACTCCCATCAACGTTTGGGGGTGAGGATTGTGTAGAATGGAGAAAGTGTGTTGGTTATTTTATTAGTAGAAAAATGCGTAGACTTCGTTTTGGAAATAAACCCATAGCAGACATTGCACAATCACCACCCCTCCCTCACATCCGTAATAAAGAGACATAGGACGAAAAAGCTAATCGTCTCATCTCAAAACCATTCAACCAAATATATTCCTTTTGTGATCACAGTGATTGAATATAGAGAAATCATTTATAAGCGGAAGGATGCAATTAGTATAATTTTTTTTTTAATAATCATACGCACTTTGTCGTGTTTTTTTCTTCTTCTCGCAGTCACGTGTGAATTAAAGAGCTGTTATTGCACCAAGTTTTTCGCAATCAATGATAAATGTGCATGGTCATTTAATTCACTTTTGTTCTTTTTTAACCATTAAGGCGTACATTTTCGTTTTATTTTGTCTTTATACAACTCGCAGTCCACGAGCTTGTTTATTTCCTTCTCATATTCATACGTTCATACGGAGGGACTTAGCCCAATTTACATTTATATTTAGCACATTATATGCATAAATATAATTCAGCTTTTAATCAAATCAGAAACATTATGAGTTTATCACAGACCTCGAAATTGATAGTGTACTAAAACCGGACCAAAGAGAAACTGCGAGTTCACAATAACAACAAGAGCATAACCAGAGCGTGAAATTTTAAGAATGGACATCCCTTTGGGCTAATTTGTTCTATGTCAGTCATAAAAAAAAATCTTTTGAAAACACCAACAGGAGATTGACAGGTACAATTTTCTCTTAATTTCTTTAACTTTCTGGGTGTAAGTTTCACGGTTATTCCTTTCCAAGGTTGATTTTCAGGGGCTGCTGATTTTCAATTTTCTTTTTCGCCAAAATCCTAGCTGATTCCATGCTCGGCTGACTTGTGTACGGTTTTGTGACGTTATAAACCTTCAGTACCTTTTCCATCATGAAATCTATTCTGAGCAAGAAAATGAGAAACGATACTTCATTTTTTGACAGACAGGATAGAGGATCAGTTTTATAAAACTTTGTTGAGTATAAAAGATGTCAAAGTAATATTCCCGTCTTTCCTCTGTTGGTAAAAACTAAGTGATGAAGGTTAAACTTCGAACCATAAAAACGCCTCAAATACATTGTAGCAGCACATGTAGAGATGTAATATTGAACTGGACACATAAGGCGCATTTTTATATACCCTTAATGGTACACTCCTGAACCGGCTATTGTCCAAAAAAGTCAAACGTTTATCTTAAAGGGTGCAAGCGTGTTTAAAACGCGCGGTTTCGGATTCAAGATTGCATCACTAAGTCATACATCTTATACTACTGAGACGTCTTGAAGTTTTAAATTATTTTTATTTTTGTTTAAATATAATATTCAAGTGTATGTTCATGTACAGTTGAGTATATCAGTATATAGCACATATTATCAACTTTAACTTTGTATATAACTAAGCATTTTCCTCACAGACACTGTTTAATATAATTATACACATTTTATGTCCGCAATATTTGCAAACCTATAGAAACTTTAATAAAAGCGATCAATACCACCTTGCATTTATGTATTATGATGGAGCGCTGCATCCACACTTAGTACTAAGCAAGCTATGGTAACAATAAGCTAAATGGAAAGCGGAAAGAATGGCAAGAATTATATTTTCGTAAAAAGTGACCAGAAGTATTTCGGCGGAAAGCTGTTCTCCAGTTACCCCCGGTGACTGCACTCTTGATCCGTATTTAGTATTCCTTCGCGTCACTGCTCCCATCTGTGTATGCTTCAACCTCTCTCCTTTTTCTATTTCCCTTCCTCTCGTCTCACCCCTTTCTTCCAAATTCTTTTTCTTGCTATTAAATATTTTGAAGACCTTTTGGTACACCAGGTAATTCAACGCTCACTCATCCCCAGCCTAAAAGATTAACCGAATGGATAGCGAGACTTGAGGCCAAATGAGAAATATTACGACCCCGGAGTCGAAAAAAGAGAGGTTGTTTCCTCCGTCGAAATTCATGACCACAATTGGGAGGGAGAGTGGGATTAACATTGTATGGCATGGTACGTGCTCCTGGATTGCCCCATCCAATTTGAGCGATACGGGGATAGCACTAGTAAAAGCTCGTGACGGCGATATTCCTGGTTGATTCGGCGCACGAACGCGCCGTTGATCGTTGGGCCGAATTCAGAGACGAAAACTAATAAATTGAGCCCACAGCTAAGGTCGATATGTACTCTAGCCTGGTCGGGTGTATTGACAGACCTTACAATGTAGAGTCAACAAGTTTGATGTGGGGACACCCTTGGAATGCTGCAGGAAAGGGGTTAAAGCTTGTTTTTTCCACAACGATGTGTCTATAAACGTGGGAGGTAGAACGCGCCCTAGTTCAAGTTCATGGTTGCATGTTTGATCAATCCATCTACTCCGTGTCGAGATCATGTGACCAACCAGCCAGAGATCAATTTAGATCAATGGCATTGGTAATGAGGACATTGCTCAACTGTGTCTTCTCGTGTATTGTCAGATTTGTCATACCGTTGCATTTGGCTCAGACCCAGGATTAAAAACAACTAGACCTGAACCAGAAAAAACACCAACGCAAAAAATAAAAAAGCGTGAAGTCGGATGAAATCCTTAAAATAGAAGAGCTTTCCTCTCATAAGGAATCAGAAAAATTAAAGAGGACTACATGTTGACGATGGTGCACCTACACAGTTCTACACGTAAAAGCTTTTGCACTTTGCAGAAGTACTTTTTTTTTGGTTAAGTTGCCTTAGAACTTCCAGTGATACCAGTACAATATCTTTACTGAAAAATTATTTCAGTATGAATTGTAATAATGTAAAGAGGCTGGTCTCTACATTAAGGTCGCTAGAGTTAAATCGGTTGTGGTACTTAAGATTTATTTCAAAAGTTCTCCTTAACGAATGGACTATGCATGTCTCTTTCTAAAATTGTTTTTTTTTAGATGCATACACACACACACGAGTTTTCAAAGCCACATGATAATCAGTATAGTATCTTAAAGGCACAGTGTGTTTTTGGTATGGAAATTCTCGAGAAGACATCGCCAATTTTGCCATTATGAATCAATATCTGTCACCTAAGCACATGTCAAATTGTATACAGTGTTTTAAAAGTTTAAACTTAATCCGGTCACTTTCAATCAATTGCAAAGGGTGTTGTCTGTATCAATTGGTACCAAATACAAAATTAATACATAAAAATCGATTCACCACCTATAGATAGGAGTATAAAAATTATATTTTTACAACTTTATTTGTTAGTGTCCTACAAACATACCAAACAGCGCCAAAGTTCTTTGCATGGCTTGGTAGAAATATAGATAGATTGAGAGATTAGATTGTGATATCCAAAGAACAATACTAATCTATTACGTACATGGGGTGATAGAAGTAGGTCGATTGGAAACATGGCGGTCATTGAAAAGACAATAGAAGTTTACATCTGAAAATTTATTGATGCTTAATTGGAGTAGACAACAAAGGTTAAGAGAGAAAGAGAAAGTAGAAAAATGCTGGGGAATTAATTGGGGAGCAGAGAGAGTGAAGATTGCACAACATGTGTAAGGGGATTCAGAAATAAAAAATAAAGCATGGGTAAATAATCATTTTTGGAGGGGTAAGTAGAATAAGTATGGATTGAAAGAGAAAGGAAAAGAGAGAGAGAGAGAGAAATAATGTATGAATATAATCGTTGGAAATCTCTTCTGTGATGCGAAAATGAAGTGGTATATGGATAGAAAGATATATAAATACATTTATATGAACATAGTTATTACATGAATCTGCTTATTATCAGTGGCCATCTAAAGGAGACAGAAAAGTGTCCAATATAGACAGGTGGCCTTTCTAAACAGGTTTTACAACACACATTTCTCTCTCTCTCTTTCTCGATGGTTATAATAAAGACAACAACTATAGACGGATGACCTTTATGAGTGGACAAGGGTGTGGATAACCAAGCCAGATTCGACCAAAGATTGGTACATAGATTCACAAATGAACAATTAAGTACTATGGGGATAGAAATAACCAATTTATTACGAAACAAATAGTTGCTAATGGAAGAGAAATGAAGATTTTCTCTATTCATAAGTCCCGACAAATTTCTCACATCGAGGAAGGTCATTTAATCATGCATGATTCACCCAAACCGGGAACATAAAAACACACCAACAAAACAGAGTGGAAAAAAAGGGAATTGCAACAACCAGTCAATTTACGGGATTGCCCCGTAAACGCGAGTGAATCATACAATGTAACAAGGTGTTAAAATCTCATGCCCCGTTCAATGCAGTTCCTAGACGAAAGTCATAGGGAGAACAAAAAATAAGGCCCATGACGAAAGTCGCCGGCGAAGCACCTTTCTGACGACTGCAATGAAATTGGCGTCTTTTCAGCTGTTTTAATTTCATCTCGCCGTGCCGTGGCGGAGGTTTCAGTTTCGTCGGTTCGCGTCGTATAGTATTTATTGGTGGAGAAGTGAGTCGGTTCCACAAGTGGTTTTTACAGTAAACTAGGCAATTCGGACCATATTTATTGAAAATCTATAAACAAAAAATCTATAATAATTAGAGGTTTTTGTTGTGAAAAGAATAACAACAAGTGAAAATGTGAAACGGATGAAATAGGAAAATTAATAACATGTTGGCACGTCTCATTTGAAAGTCCTTTTCTTAAAGGTAACAAAACTGTAGCATTTGAAATGTCACAATATTTGTGGTCTTATATACTACATCCCCTACTCTAATACAAAGTGGATTTTATTTTCAAGAATACCATTATAAAAGGAAAGGGGAAGAATGATATGCATAAGTATGCATTAATCTGGCATTTAGACATGCACACATACGTCAATGGGAACATGTCAATCTAAATCTGAAGGAATGCTACCCTCTATAAACTGTCCATTAAAATAACAAAGTGAAAATGTAAAAAAAGAAAAATAAGAAAAGAAAGGAGATTAGTCACGTTTCGTCCAAAGGCCTCGTAAATATTATAGCGGCGTGATTTGACCATATCAAGCATTGAAATGAATGACTGAGCTATTGCAATGAGATGTTTTAAAGCAATTTTTATACCATATCTATTTTTACAAATATTAGATAATACCTTTATCGTTTAATTTCTGTTACCATGTAAATGCGCCATGGCGGGAATAAATCACAAGTAAAAAAAAAAAAAAAGGATTAAACTTCTCACTCTTTTGTTGTGCATTATGAAATACCTTTTTTTTTTGTTAATTAAGCAAAGATTCTTACTGAAAGAAATGAAAACTCAAGGAGTATTACAAATGGGTTCTAAGAACTTTGAGGGCGCCCCTGCCGAGCACCGTGAGAGAAATGGCGTCGAAGACTGGGCAGGTTTTGCTTGTTTGCTCACAGCACACATGCTTACGTCAGTCTACCCTGACTGACAGCCTGAGATGTGTACATAGGGTAATACCACACTACTACACTCATGAATAATGCATGATTCGACCATGATATTATTATCATTCGTATATTAACGATAGAAATTATAGCCAGATTCAGACGCGTGGTAGATATAGTGCGGCGACACCCATCTTGTTTTACTTGTGTATTTAAAAAAAAGGATAGTAATGCCTGTAACTGACACTCTTAACATATTAATATCATTTTTAAAATCATTAACTTATAACTGTATATATAATTGATGAAATTAGTAATATTTCATTGCCTTACAATGCGCAAACAATTCAGCTCCTTTACAGCATGGAAGTGCACCAACATATAAGCGACACAAACGTAACAGGTAATGGCGTCAGTAATACGGGCGCCATTTGATGAAATAGCCATTTCCCCAGGTAACTTTGAATAACTCATTTTGTTGAATGCCTTGAGATTTATTCAATGTTTATTTGAATGTCAAATGAAAAATATCACCCATTTGATTTAACCGAAATGAAAGAAATTGAATTTTCTTTACTATTTGTAAAATAAAGGCCACATTGCATATTCAACCACTGTTTGTTACTTATCTTAGCGCTCGGTAAGCATATTTAGGTTATTGAAAGTTTGCAGGTGGGTAATTGACCATGAAGTGGAGAACATACAAGTACAAGGAAAAAAGGCCCCAAAAGCTCTAAATTCTGCAAACCAGTGAGGTATATTATTGTGCAAGGGAATCCTATTGTAGACGAGATAAGCCTGCAGGGCATGCTCTTAAAGTGTTTTCGTGTTTTACCTGTCTTTTCTCCTCCTACTGGAGCCCACCTAGGTGACCTATGCGCATTTTTGTTTCGAGTTTGCGTCGAAAACTTGTTCCTCGCAAATGCGCCCCATTCTTCTCCTATCCACTCATCCTTTGCTTCTTACCAGCTCAATATTATGGCCTGAGGTCGCGATAAAAAGAACCAGGCTCATAGCACGTGTTTCGGGGTTACCGTTTTTATGAATCCCTTATTGTGAGGTAATCGATTTTAAGAAGTCTTTTGAAAGAGAGAATAAAGAGGGAATAGAAAGACATTTAAAGAGAGAAAGAGAAAGAGAGTCAAACGCTATTCTTGAATGTCTAGAATTGATTGATGCACAAATGGGATGTTCTTCATGGGGCAAAATAGATTAAAGAGATAAAAGCATGACATAGGCCATGTAACGTAGAGTATTACTAGAAAAGTCTTTTCTCAAGAATGAGAAGGAAAATGTTATTTGAAATTTCCGGGGGTAACTCGTTGCATTAAAATAAACGATAAACACCCTATCAAAATGTTATGATTTGTCAATTTTCAGACTTTTATTTTGTCATCTAAGATTTCAGAGTTAATATTTGTCTCTCATGTTTCTAGCCTATGTCAACATCTTATCAAGATGCCTCATTTGTGTTTTCATTTTCATTTTTATTTTACCCAAAGGCAATGTACTTTGTTCATAACATATGATACACATTTAGCATTAAATTAACAACAAAAAACAATACTCAGTATCTGAATTCATTCAATCATTATTGTAAAAAAAAGAACATCATTATGTTGTCCGATATGAATTATAAAAATAAGCGGTATGCAATATTAGACATTGAAAACGTATTGCAAATTCCAGCTTCAATATGGTTAGTTTTGTATTATGTTGAGAATACTTTTTGGCCTTTTTAGTTTTCATATTCTCAATCACTTAGCAGAACTGCACTATCCATACAAGCTTTGCACATCTGTCATTGTCGGCATTTCTTATGACACATCTTCATTCCCGAAATGGGTTATCCACCATCATCTGCAAACTAGACATGGTTGCTGGTGCTTGTATCTGCTTGGATTTGTTTATACCGTCGCTTCCACCCACTCTATCTATCAGCCTGGCCTACGGGTCTCCGTTACAAAAAGACATGAATAGAAGGAAGAGAAAAGACCCGATTCACAGGTGCGACAATGAGCGACCTAAGACCATTCCATTTTCACACGCCGGTGCTATTCATTGCATTGTGTGGAGTAGGGATGGTTTAGAGGGGGGTATAGAATGGCTGTCGGCTTTCGGTCCGAACACGTGTTTTAATTAGCTACTTGCGCGAAGTGGTCCGAACACTGCCTCTAAAAGAAGACGTGAAAAGAAAGATAGAAGGGACAAAAAAGAGGGGGTCTCAAATACTTTATGAAGCATTGAGGGCTTTATCCCCGGTGTATTGTCTGTTATTGGACATACACACTGAATTGGACAGCATAAAAGGAAGATCAGAGGTGTGTGAATGGAAGAAGATGGAAAACTGAGAGATGGCCTAATCGAGACTGTTACCCCAAGGTAGTAAAAAAGAAGTGGAGAAAAGCAAAACAAGAAAAAGCAATGAGTCATACCTCGTACTTGGTAGTGAAACTATGACAGAGAAGCAATGGGTTGTGGGGATGAGGAAATGGGTCTGTGATGGTAACACTGGATGGAAATAGAGAGAATGGGTGAATGGAATGGACCACAATATACACCTGTAGTATGGTATTCAATTGGGAAAAGAATACTGCCTCGTTACGAACTGTGACAAATATATCCTGTTTATGAAAATATTATACCCCCCCCCCCCAGCAGACTTGGGTTTTAAGATAAATGGTAGGTTGTGTTAAGTATCCGTAACAAAAACAATATTTAATACGTTTTAAAATATGTTTATATTTAAATGATAGCCATGTGAATATATGGGAAGGCATGACAACGTTAATCTACATGAAGTTTTTCATAAACTTTGATGAATGCATTTTCATAAAGATAATATGAACATTGTTATCTCTGAAATAATGTCAAGGTCAAATCGAAGAATTGACATTTTTAATTCAAAATCTGAATAACAAATTCCTGTTTCGTGTTTCAAGAACGAAGTTTCTGCTTGGTAGAGTAGGATACAAAGCAAATGAGGGAGAGAAAAAAAGAAACAGTCAAGTGTGGTGAGTCGTGAAATGAATAAAAGACTGATTCGTTATGGTATTTTCATACAATTTTCTGAAAATAAGATTGTGTGTTGAAGTGTGTATGTGTATTGCTGTGTGGTAACTAGCTACACGGTGTGGGAGTTGGTGTAGGAAAGTCGCTGAAAATATCTCGCGGATTACACGAGTTTAAAATCTACCCGAGATTCAAGTTACCATCAGATGTGCTTCAATCTGGTGTTTCTTAAGACTTGAGGGCCAAGTTCGTACCTTTCTTTAAAAACCCATTTTGATTGGCAGATATTTCAGCCAACTTAAGAGTTTGAGCGTTGCTAATGGGTGGTCCGCAAGGACGCGTTGTCAATCAAGTGACGTAGGGCGTTTTTGATTTGCCCGATTACAATGAGTGGGCGGGGCGTATTAATTAGCCTGTAGTGGTAGGCGTGTATGAGTCGGGTCAGGCGAGTAACTCCGTTCCATTCTCCCTCCGTGTTTGGTGCTCTCTCTGACAGTTTGAATACAACTCTTTACCTCGTCAACACGCGCATACACATCAGTGGAGGCTGACACTATATACTTTAGCAGATATATACAAACATACACTCAGCTCACGATCGAGAGAGAGAGAGGAACACATCGTGTGTGCAAACTTGTATTTTTCTCTGACTGTGTTACTTTAATCTGTCATCGTGGATTTCAAAGAGGAACCCATGGCCAATAGTGCCATGATCTCGCCCAAGCCTGGTTACCCGGCAGCATCACCCGTCAGCATGAATACGATGACGGGTATGACGGGCGTCGGGAGTATGACGTCCATGAACAGCTACAGCTCGATGTCGACCACGGGTATGCCGGGGAGTGCGATCACCAGCATGAGTGGTATGACCCACGCGGGTATGACGGGGATGTCGAGCATGTCAAATATGGCTGGGATGGGAATGAACCCCGGCATGGGAAGCATGGGTCACATGAACTCGATGAGTATGAACACCATGGGCTCCATCAATGGCATGAACTCTATGGGTGCTATGAACAACCCCGCTGCGATGTCGATGAGATACGCCCAAGCTCAGGCTGCCAACTCCATCGATCGTATCCGTGCTGATAAGACATACCGACGATCTTACACCCATGCTAAACCTCCTTATTCTTACATCTCTCTTATTACCATGGCCATCCAGCAATCCCCGCAGAAAATGGTGACTTTGAGTGATATTTACCAGTTTATCATGGACTTGTTTCCCTTTTACCGTCAAAATCAACAACGGTGGCAAAATTCGATACGCCACAGTCTCTCATTCAATGACTGTTTCGTCAAAGTCCCGAGAACGCCCGATCGACCTGGGAAAGGGAGTTTTTGGACGCTCCATCCCGATGCTGGTAATATGTTCGAGAATGGATGCTATCTGAGACGCCAAAAGCGATTCAAATGCCCCAAGAAGGAGGCCCAGCGGCTGGCGCAGAAAGCAGCCGGAGATGACGGGCAACCGATTGAGAACGGGGAACCCAATACCAGAGACCCTTCAACGCCTGTATCACATCCCACCCCAACCGACTCCGTATCTTCAGACGGGGGACTTTCCAACCAGAACCAGCAACTAGAACACCCACAACAAGTCCCGACACCACAGCACCAACAGCAAGGCGCCACACTGCATAAGATGGAGAATCATCAGTTATCACCACCACACAGCATGAGCAGCTACGCCAACCCATCTCGTCCCATCGCCTACCCGACAGCCTCGGCGACCATGGGTATGTCTGGAATGACGGGCATGCATCCAGCCAGTATGCTAGGACAACATCCATCCTTCGCACATTCGCATCCATTCTCCATCAACAGTATAATCTCACCTGAACATAAACTGGACATGAAGGCTTATGAGGCCATGGGGTACAACCCCTACAATATGGGCATGCAGGCTCAGAGTGCGAGACCCAACATGGACTATAACTCTCCAATGGGACATGGGGAGGTAACATATAGCCAGCTCCAAACGGCTCAAGCAAACCATGCAATGTGAGTTAATACTCTGGTATGTGTCTAGAAACTCTTTGGACCTTTTCTATTTCAATTTATAATGTCAGTACCATCCTGTAAAAGTTCTAATTTGTGATAGAGTATGTGTTTATAGAAAAACGGAAAGAGAAATGTCACAGATATTGGTATATTGACATGACCAGTTATAGATGGAGCACGCCACATTATTTGTTTTCTTTTGGAAGAAATATTGTCGAATTCCGAGCTGAACTTTAGAAACTGAATATCATCTTTCAGTGAATTAACTTGTTTTTCTACTCTGACAATCATTCACAATTTGTGCAAATGTCACCATGTGTTAAATGAAATAGAAAGAGAGCTTTACATTCTAGTGTTCTTTTTGTTTGAACCCCAAACACTCGGTTAAATCAATCTAATCATTGTAATATGTATAATTCTGAAATGTGAGTCACATCGCCAAATTCAATTCCAACATTATTCCAATAAATAGACTTTTTGATTTTATTGTGAATGCATAATTGATATTTATTTATTTGATATTGGTATATATTAGTTCTAGAATATTTGTCATCTAGCTAGTTTCCGTAGCCCTGATATACAACAGATCACGTCATGTTTGAAAATAATTCCCTGCCCATTCATTTCGAAGGGATGCTGAGAAGAAATTAACAAGCAAACATAAAGTTGCGTTCGTTTTTATTTATATCGCAGCATCGTACACATTCATAATTAAATTTTTCATTTTCTACTCTGATACTCCAACAAAGATAAATTATGTGCAATGTTTGCATAATTATGTTTAGCTGGAAAGTAAATGAAGTGTTTCAAAATTGTTAATTGAGGGCTTTTTCGAGGAATTTAATTTCTGAATGATAATAATTAGCGTAGGATTTAAGGTGTTTCACCAAAGTGCCAAATGCAATATTAAATCTTAAACCTACATCTCTCTGTCACGACCTAAACCTATGTAAGTATATTATGTGTCTGTCTTTCTCGTAGTAAACATTTATTATAACTCCTGTATTAATAAGTTCATGCCATTTTGTAAGAGTTACCGTGTCCAATTTTGATACAGACACCGTTACGTTTTTTCTTTTTAAGAAAAGGATTTAAAGAAAATAAAGACTAAACAAAAATTAGATCAAACAAATTTATCTTTACTTGGTGAAAGAGGTCCATTCAATATAATACCAAAGAATTCCGTATCATATGATAACCTGTTGTTTTTATGATTTTATTTTTTAATAGATGTACGTTGCACAACTCTTGTGTATATTTTTCTTGTAAACTATATGTTCATTTTTTTCGAGAGAGATTTAATCGAGTGCTATGTTGAGATTTATCAAGCAAATGATGTTCAAAAGAGAAATAATGTCCTTTTCTTCTTTTCTCTCAATAAACCGCTGAAAGATATATGAAAATATGTTTAAAAATCGCAACTTTCGTGTTTCAACATCTCTTGTTTAATTTGTAAAAAGACTCAGTACAAAATGAAGTTACTTGAACTTGGAAATATCAACCACTTACATTTCTTTATTAATTTCTTTCTTGATTATCATGATTATTATGATCATCATCTTTATTCTTAAAAAAATAAAAAATCTTTTTCATTTAATTATTTTCAATCCTTTGATATTTCCCCTCGGTTTGTTCAAGTAACTTCATTCAGATACATTATTGAATGGTGTGGTGAATGTTAAGCAGATGCCTGTTGGTGAAAGCGTTTGTGCGTGTATGACAATGTACAGTGTTGTATATATGACAGATGAATATCAGTATGATGTATCAATGTGACTGAATTGTGTGAATGTTAACTGTGGTATTATATGCCGATTTGATTTATTTACCATATCCATTTCCAATGGCATATTTAGCAAATTGATTGTCTATTGCCATGAAATATTACCTTAGCTAAATTACTGTTTTTCAAAATATATATGCGCATTGTCTAGTTATATTTAGATTTCAATGGCAATATGCATATCATATCACGGTGGATTAGGCATTTTCTTCACTATTGCTCACATGAAACTATCCTTAAATTCCAATACTACAGAAAAATGCGCAATCATTTGCTGTTGAAAAACCAGCTAACAATGACGGCTCAAGGTCAGCGATTATTATAATCCTCACTTTAAATTTTGAGATGCTTGGTTGGTTGTTTGTGACGTCTGCTGCAGTGATCTTGTTTTGTGAAGGGAGGCTTTTGGAAGAGTGTGTGTGTGTGTGTGTCTGGTTATGATTTTGGATTGTCCGACGTATGTTTATGCATAATGTTTGGACGATAATTCCAACGTAGTCTTTTAGAGTCAGCTGCGCACATCTTTGCCAGTTTGTACTATATGCATTTTGCTATAAATGTCTAAAATGTTTTTTTTTTTAATGGAGAAAATTGAAAAAAACTGCTAATTTACAAAACATTCCCAATCCGATGAAGAACAAAATCGGCAGTGGGGCGAACAGATAAAACTAGCAACTGTAATCTGATTTATTCAAACAATTCAGAGTTAGCATTGATCCAAGATAACTTTTTTTTATTAAAAAACAACATGTCACTTTAGTTTGAGATGTGAAAAATTATCATCTTCATGACTTAATTGCATGGCTTGTTAAAAAAAATTAACAAGAAGAGCATCCCTTAAAATATAAATCTAATTCAATTCTGCATTATTTTCTTAGTGATTTTAATTAGTACAAAATAGTGTAAAATAATGAATTTAATTAATGAAAGTTATTTAAAAAAAACAGTGTCTCTTGTGATATAGTTGTCACTTTACTTTTAATCCAAGATGGATTTGGTCAAACGTTTGGCTAGATCAGGGTGATGTAAGTCACATCTACCTGGTCTAGACTATCTCTGCCTGGTGGGTTAAAAACATGAACACTGTACTAAGTAAACTGTGAGAAAAATTGCTCACTTTTAACTTTTATGGGGCTTTATCCCTTCCCCAACAATTTAACCCCTCCTTTATTCTTTCTCAACCTTCATGTTACATAACAATAGAAATAAGGGACCGCTAATTGGTGTAGAATACAACCACCACGCGATTATTTTCATCAGAAGGGTACCGCCAAAAGTGATTGTCTGCTTACATTCAGGGGCGGACTAAAGAACCGTTTAACGGCGGTAAAACAGTTTCTGGATTATAAAGGGAGTCATAAAGGAGCGGATCTTTTAATCCATCATAATCTCTGTTAATCCCCCCAAATAGAAGCGCAATCAAAGCAAGCGAAGAATTTGTGGGTAGCAGAAATGTTTTAAGGTGTTTCGAGGACTTAATCCAGGTATGGGAACAAATTGTCTACGCCTTTACAAGCATGTTTGATATTTTGCCTAAAACTAAGAATCATAGATTATATATATAAACATTTATTACCGATACAATTTAACACAATACAAAAAAACAATCAAGTTTTTGAAGTTCGCTCTCTGTCTTTAACTATCTGTTCGTAAGAGCTTCATGAATATAGAATAATGTTATGCATATTTTATATTAACACAATCTGGATATGAAGTTGAAACTGTGTCTGCTCATTATGAAGCTTAATGCATGACATGATCTCAATTTGACAAACAATTGTATCATATCTTTAAAATTTAATATTTCATTGATTAATGACAATTACTAAAATGTATAGGCTTAGATATATTATTTAAGAAAAATTAGAAAAAGAACTAAGTATCTCAACACAAAAAAAGAATTAGTCAGGATTTTAATGGCATTCTTCAAATGATGAATTCGTTTGATCAATGATACATGGGACTGGGGCGATAAGAAAAGAACTACCGGTAACAATGTTGAAGGCTTTCGGTATATATCATAAAAACAAAGTTTTAAAATATTGTCTCTTTATATCTCTATTCCCCTCCCCTATTATTTCCTCCCTCTCTCGTCATCCTCCCCCTTTACCCCCTCTCTCTCATTCCCTCTTTTGTCATGTTTGTTTCTAATTATTTTATTTCCTTATTCACAATGATATAGTGACCTTATATTTCTTTTTCTTGAACCCCTTTACATTCGAGTATACATAATTTAATTAAAATAAAGACCAATGGTCATGAAACCTAATTTTTTACACATTTTTTATTACAAATCTGTAAAAGAACGATATATTGCAATATCTTTATAGACAGTTACAGAAAAAAAAGGAAAATGGACATTCAAGCTTTTGATATGCTGATTTCAAAATGTGATTGAAGGAAAGAAATTTCGTCACGATTATGTAGATGTATTGAAAACGATCAGCAACAGTTTTCAGTAGAGCACGCGTGGAAAATGAGATTGTTGTGCCACATCGGGTGCTTGGGCTGTCATCAAGCCGCTACTTCCCCGTGTGATCGCCGTCGCATGCCCCGCGGAGATGCTCGGCTTATATGT
Source organism: Strongylocentrotus droebachiensis (assembly GCA_035222895.1). Classification (NCBI taxonomy): domain Eukaryota; kingdom Metazoa; phylum Echinodermata; class Echinoidea; order Camarodonta; family Strongylocentrotidae; genus Strongylocentrotus; species Strongylocentrotus droebachiensis. The sequence continues at coordinate 278,170 of JAVYIG010000609.1, read as the reverse complement.
CTCATCTACGGCTCTCCCCCCACTCCAACTCACCCAGGAAATGGGCTCGGATGCGAGCTCTCCACTCCACAACTCTTTCACTCTTTTCTCCTCCCTCTCTTGCCCCGGGAAAACATCCTTAAGTCTCTGGCTAAATTGCCATAAATATCCATTTTAAATTTGGTGGCGCGTATTTTGCCCTGAGCGGGCTATTATCATGAGATAGGGGTGGCTGAAATACGAGGCAGGCTACGCCATTCTCGACTGCAGTGGGAAAGCGTAGTACCTATCAGAAGCCAATTTCCAGTTAGTAACAGCTCTATCATGCATGCACTCGAACCACCTCAACATGCCAATAGATCACATGCAGAGGATGTGCTAATAATAATACTTCTCATGGATTGGTAATGCGAAACCAGAGCTTGTATTTTGGATAATTTACACCAGAATAGTCTTGACTGTCATTCATGTAGCTAGCTATCAGAATAATGGAAATTTTATAGCATGGTAATTCATGTCTGCAAAACTGAGAAGCCATGAAAGCTTGCTCAAAATTTCTTTGATTTTTTTTATTTCTTTCTTCAATTTTTTCATTGAAACATGATTCTTTCATTCACTCTAAAGGATGTAACAGATAATCACATACAAAATGGAAATGAAACTTATGAAAGTGAACCAATTATATATAATGGATGTCCTTAAGATAATGCCATCAAGCATCTTGTTTATTGTGAGTACGTCAAACGGAACTTGTGGGGTTTAAGTTTGTACTAATAAATGAGGACCGACTAGTTAACCGATAAAAAAGAATGGAAACATTCTTTGAATATGCGTCAATATATTTATTGTGTGACGACTTGAAGTCGGATAAAAGTATCATTGTATATTTTCAATCACATTCTTATTATACATATAGCTCAGACAACTTCATTATTTATCAATTTTTATAAAAACCCGAATGTATTAAATCCGTAGGAAATGTATAATCCCCAAATTGAATATGCGTTCTAAATAAAGATAATCGAATTTCTTCACTGGTGCGAGTGTCTCCAATAAATATATTTGAAAATATTCATCTTTAATACGCGGTGGAAAAAGAATTAGAAAAAAGTCAAACCACAGACAGAAATTTGCATCATAAGCAGCTTTCGGAGAGAGGGGAAAGTAAAACAAACTTTACAGCAACTTAATTATCAAAAGGTCGGCAAAATCTGACGAAATGTAATTGTGGGAGTGTGGGGTGTAAGACACTTTACATAAACTTTAAATGAAATAGAGACTAAATTAAACGACATACAACCCATAAATCAATTTAGTACTTCATACATGTAGCTCAAAATTCTTTTAATAAAAATGTTGGAAATAGGATCCATAGTTTTTCAAAACACCCATCTTTACGTCTTTTGACGTAGCCATGGAAACTGAAGGTGCAAACTAAAAATTGCTTCATTATCATGTAAATGCTTGTACTTTGTGCAATAAGTAAATATAACGTTGTACAAATGAAAATTATAAATATGTTCGGCACCAACACGTTTAATGACGTGTTTTTTTGTTATTCCAAAGAAAAAAATGACTAACAAGAACGCATTCCTTTCTGTACAATATATAATTAAATTCTGTAAAATGATTGTAGATTGCTTTAACCAAGCGTATATTGGTGTTCCAAGTTTTAAAATTATATAAATTATCACTTTTTTATTGTCTGAATTGTTATTATTAAAATATATTTGTATATACAAAATATATATGTAGGTTGGCCTGAACAGCTTTACATAAATCAGTTTAGAGAGGGCGTCACCCTCAAATCCTTTCAAGATATCTGCACGTTATAGGTGTTTTTGTGGTTTATGTTGGAGTTGTAAATCCGGTTAGAGTGTGAATTGTGAATAGCCATGTTTTAGACATCGGAATTATGAATCAGTTGCAACAGAGATATTATAGGAGGGATTTAAAACAGAAAATATAGAAAATAAAATAGAGAATATAGAACAGAACAACGAGACAACGGAATAAGAACACAAGAAGCAATGTGAAAATGATCGATATGAATGTGATAACATTCATGTGAGAAGAACCCACCCACCCACCCCCCCCCCCCCCCAAAAAAAGGAAAGGGTCACAAGAGAAGAGGCAAAATACAGGTATGATGAAGAGAGTTTGTATACGATTCAGAATTAATCAGGTTGATGCTACAAGGAATAGACACCCTACAAGAATTACGAGTTTTTAATTTTGCCGCTTTCTGGTTCATCATTATAAATATTGTTATCTGTTCGAGGGCATATGAAATGCTTACGCTTATTTGCTACAAAATGAACAATAACTACTTAAAGGGAATCATGTATTTCTTTAGTCAGTCATGTCTATCTCACAGATCTAAAACCATTTAGATTCTATGATACCCCAGTGTATTTAAAACGAGTCATAATCAAATATAGTTACAAACAGTTTTATATTACCTCATCAATAACATCACCATTATACCCCTGCCAATGTGCTGAATTTTGTCCATTTCTCCCATTTTTCGCGTGAGCCTCTAATCCCGGTTAATTTGGGTTAATATCTCTTGATTGGGCGTGTAATGGACGGTTATGAAATCTGACTAGCTTTCTAATCCATTTACAATTAATGCTCTCAGTCCTTCCCGCCCCATCTCGCCTATTGAAGGGTATTAGTGGTATATAGGTTGTGGCGCGTTCTAGGTAACTAATGATTGTAATTGCGGTGGGATGTTGGGAGAAACGGTGCGTTTTATTGCATTTTTCTCTTAACTAATCTATTTTGCTTCTCATCAGAGCCCACATCACCTTTAATCGTATTCGTGCGATAAACACGAGCTGGTTCCATAAAAGCAGGCCGTTAAAAAGAATAAGATAGGAAACTAGACGAGTCACAATGGGGCAATAATCAACCATGAGGTCGACTCGAGATAAGGAATCCAAGTTTTAAAGCAGTGATAAGACAGTAGTTAAGATCTACCTCCAAAATATGAACTTTATCCGTTGAGACGGGGCTAATCACTTGCAATAAGTTACCTATTAATGGGACTAAGACATAACTAGCCTTGTGAAATGGGCACAATTCCAGAGATAAGACGCACGAGCATTAGCCTAAATCTTGTCGGAATACCGCCAAGGTGGTTTTCATTTTTTGTTTTGGCAATTCCCCATCAGAGAGAAGATAATGGTATTCCATTAACAGATTGATTCAATGGTAGATAATAAACTATTAAGAGAACGTGATTAACCGAAGGGACTCGAGCGGTTAAAAAACAAAAACAATTAAAGATCAGTTTATCAACCCAAAAGTTCAACATATTTTGGACGCGCAGACAAGGTTTCGAGTTTTGTACACGAAAAAAAAGGAATAACACAGAAGAAAAAGAAACAAAATGGAGGGAAATGAACTCAAAGCTAACAAATATGTAGATTAACGAAATCATCTTTTTGTCTTTGTTATGTAGGCCTATAGGTGTATCGTAACATACAATTTTAATGATTTCTTTTTAAATGTCATTAGATATCAAAGGTAACAGACAAGTGCAGAAATCCAAATGTGTGCATATCAATAGAATCAATCGTCAAATGCGATGTCGCATGCAAACTATAGGCATTTTTTCGCATAACAACACTACATCGAGTAACCTTTGACCCCAAACCCCCGCAAACATAGCACCAACCGTCAAGAAATATGTATTTATTTTGCCGTAAAACAAACCATGCGTTTGCCCGAATGCTATAGCCCGGGGAAAGCCATTGCAAATAAAGGTTGTCACGAGGTCCAATAGCCGCATTCACACTCAAATGCCCTCTGAACTAATATTGTCTCATCTTCGTCTCCGTGTTTGGTAAATATATTCAGTGAGGACAGGCCAATTTGTTTTGGCCATACAGAAAGAAGGCAAAGATCTCATGCTTTGTGACGTGCAAATTTGACCCACCATTATAAATCACTCTAGCATTTTTTCCTTCTGGGCATCTTTTTTTTTTATCGGAATGCTCGCGAAGAGATATACGCCCATCTTGCAATGCACGTTGACTTGAAATATTGTTTAATAAAGATATACTCACAGCTTCACGTGATGTAAATCATTATTCATTAAGTCTTAATTCTATAGGATGACAAATTCAAAAATATTTAAAAACTTTAACTGAAATTTGTTTATCCTTGGGAAGTATTTTACAACACAACATACAGATAAATGGTAGGAGAAGATGCCTCTAAAATAACCACTCGCTATATTATATATACTAGAAAATTATGATTTTGTTGTTGTTAAAGCATTATTTTATTGCGTGATCTATTTAATGAATAACCTAAAGCCACATCAGTCAAAACATATATTGATTTTGAATGGCAATCTTGATTTAGAGAGAGAAAGAGAGAGAGAGAGTGAGAGGGGATGGAGGGGGGGGGGGGCTGCTGGGGATATTCACCACGTATTCAATGTGCTGATAAATCGCTTTCGTCGACGTGACATAATTATAGTACGATGAGTAAAATGTGACACTTGAAAGAGTCTAAGAAATGAATAGAGAATAGGACAGAATATTGAGAGAGCTTTATAGAGAGAGAGAGAGAGAGAGAGAGAGAGAGAGAGAAAGAAAGAAAGAAAGAAGGAAAGAGAGAGAGAGAACAAAATGAGAGAAAACATTTGTAATCTCAGATTAATATTATTTATTTATATATTTATATCTTGCATAAGCTAGATACAACAGTTAATGATTCTTCATGAATACAACATCTCAGGGCAGAGAGATTTACCAGTTCAAACACTCAATTCTCGGGTTAATTCTCGAGGATTTCAGAACAGGCTTATACAAAATAAGGGTTAAAATGCTGGCAACGTTCTATATTCATTACGATATATTGTATAGAAAAATGTTATGAAAGCAATTAATTAGGGTTAGAGGGTATTCAACGCATTTAAGTTTGATTCCATGTTCGCTATCTTCAAAGTAATGAAGCCCATGATTCACAGGCCGATGTATAAACACTTATAAGATATGAGTATGAAGTTGATAAACATACTCAGGATAATGATTATCACGATCTTATTAAAATGATCACGTATATCGTCTACAAACAAATGTGTCTTCAATAAAGTTTTAAAAAGATAATGGATATTGCCTGGATAATAGTCAAGCTAGGGTTATATTTGAAGTGGAACGTACTATTCTTTTGAAATATTACGGCCACATCTTACAAAGAATTGCGACTGATTAGAATTAATCGCAACTTGAAATTAATCGCAACTCCTATCACATAAGTGTACAGTTGCGATTGATTCAAATCAATCGCAACTACTTATAATACAGGGGGAGGGGGGCATGACCGAAATGTATGCACTGTTGAAAATACCAAGTCAACGACCAAATTGTGAAAATAATCACAGGATGTCGTCTTGTTGTAGATTTTCCACGGTTGCTTTCATGCATGGTAGATTGGCTGTGTAATGTTCATAATGACTTCAATGTATTCAAGGAGTCTAACAGCAGCGAGTGTTTAGGTCAGGTTGCGCCGCCCTTTACTCATGGCAATCCCTCGCCCCGTACGGCGCACGGTGTACGCGCGCGGGGATGGCGAATTTGGATGGCGCTTTGGGCCGCGTTTTTACGTCTCGCGGGACTAGGGGCCCGCCGCCCCTGTTAGCATAAATATTTCATTGCCCCGTAAGACAAGCCTAGCTTGTCGTCGTCGCTCGCTCACTCCCTCCCGACCAACTCCCTTCTCCCCTTTTCTCAACTCAACTTCTAAGTACGACTATAAAAACGCAAGTTTTTTTCCCATCCTTCGTCCTGACCCAAGCGATTGTGAGCGAGGCAGTATAGTAACATACGTGATGCATATCCACCGCCTCCTGCTCATGAATTTATGAACAAGGGCGCAAAAAAATGAAGACAGAATTCAAGATTTCTTTGTCATGGAGGTCTACCCAAGTAGAATGAAACACGAAAGACGTTAAGATAGAAAGCTGAAGATGGAGGTAGGTGGAGTGTGGAATGGTGAGGGGAATTGGAGGGTGGATCACCAGGGAGGGGGAGAAACTGTGAATATTCATATTGGAAATTTATTTATACCTTGAATTCAAACCCAAGATAAATATAAGATGTACAATTTATAATGTCATAAAGCCATGACCGAATCGCTAAGTGTGTGCTTTTAAATTTATCCTGCAACCTATTTCCCCCGTTTTTTCTTAGTCTGCTAGCCAATCAAAGCCGTACTGATTCTACGTATTGCTTACATTAATGAGAAATATATTAGTTTAAATAAGTTCCAATTAATAATTATCTATTTTGAAACGTGGTCCTAAAAAAAGAGCTAGAAACGAATGCCCAATTGCCCATGAGGCGAAAGTCGTAGGTTTTAGTATCAGCATCGCGTATGAAAATCTTCATGTTAATCAACCAATAGAGGGCTTTTCAATATCGTATTAGAGGAAAGTACATTTTTCATAACCATGATACTCGGTCACTTATCTACCTTTACTGTTCAAATCAATTTAACTGCAACATTAATGCACTGTGACTTCATAATTCTTATGAAGATATCATGATGGTCAATCTGCATGATGCAGTTTTACAGGACTGATTTACACCTCTCATTCCCCCTCTCTTTCTCTCTCTCTCTCTTTCACTCCCTCTCTCATTCTTTCTCCCACCTTTCCTTTTCTTTCACTCCTATGGTTATGCTATGAAATTTTAACTTTAAAACAAGAAAGTTCTTAGAAGAAATTTAAAGAAAAATGTTCCATCAAATGAGTTCTTCATTTCTATATTTACACCAAGTTGGGATAACCTATTTGTAAAATCAATATGTGGACTTACGTTAAAAGACTATTTGAATTAATGAGAACATTTCAAGAAAAGTGGCTGAATCGTAACGATATGGAATCACGTATTATAACCAACTATCTGATATCAACATTTTGTATTCAACAATGATCCATCAAGTCAGTATTGGTTTATAATAATCTACAATAAAAGTCAAGACTGTGATTTATCCAGAGCTGAGGTTCTTGATCTTGATGGAGTGTCTATTAAAGAAGAAAGTGAAGGAGTATTGGAGCACAGATAGGTCCTAGTAGGAGTGGAGACATACAAACCCTACCCCGCCAATATAAGATTTAATCATTTTCGTGCCTCCATAACTATTTGGTTTCTTAGCTACGCGTGCCTGCTTGAACATAATAATGACTGCAGAGTGTTCTGACTCTATACCGGGCTCAAATTTGACCCCGGGATTCCTTGACTTGAAATCAAATCTTGGTCTGACCCAAGACGAAGGAGAAAGAGAAAGAACAAGTGGTGGCTAAGGGTCGATGATGCTATCCATTAGATGGGGACTGGAAGAAGATGGACGTTAAGGTGTAAACGTGAATGAATCCCTGATGAGAGAAGATGTACTAGGGAAGAAAAACTTCCTCCCCGATGCCAGAAAAGTTGTTTCCATACCGCAGGGAAGATTCTTGTCTCTTTTGAATGCGAGGTGTAAAGTGGAAACTCTTAAGATGCTGATGACGTGCCGATATTAAGAGCACGAGGTGCGAGAAGGGGGTAGCTTTTGTTCCCCTCTTTCTGTTATGGTAATATGCATGGAGGGCCTAAAGCGGGGTGAGGTGGGGTAAGGAGGCAAGCAGGGGGAAAGCCTGGTGGACAAGAGTCCTATAAGATAAGCGAGAAGCTCTCGATGAAAACAAAAAATAAGAACACACACGGTGTATAAAGACTCAAAAGGATGTATAACAATAGAACACCAGCTAAACGATGGTGTGACTGAGAGGGGAAGGAATGAAAGGGGTACAGGGATGAGGGCTGAAAACAATGGGAGGAGAGAAAAGCCTAGACGAAAATATGAACAATAACATTCCATTAGTCATTCAGAAAGCTGAGAAGGAGGCAGGCTTTGAGGTAAAATGAATTTTTGAAAATGGATTCTCGACCTTCATGGGTGATCCTTACTCTCAAAATAATATGTGTTTACGATGGGTGTGCCATGACAACGTTACATCCTTCTCTCATTATTCTCTTCCTGCATCATGCAGATACGTGGGTTTCACTTTCCTACATATTTTATAACATACTTTGTTTTAAATGAATTTTACCTTGTCAACAACATTCCCACGAAACATTTATTCATGAAAATAGACCAAACTTTTGAGAACCTACATAAGTTGGTAACGTATGATTGAATATTATATTGAGCATTAAAGTTTGAGTGAGTCAGTTTAGTCACTATTATTGTATGGCTAAACATATATAATTTGCACATGGTCAACTTCCCTCATGTGGAAGGGACATTTATTCTTTATCTGAGGGGACTTGGGGAAAGGTAACAGGATGTTTAAATCTTACGATATGAGGATATAGTGTGTATCTCCATTTATTTAAAATAAACATGTTTCAATACTGTTCAAGAATTATGCTAGGAAGGAAAATGATATAACCTTAATATGGATAAATCATTAGAACGTGATTATGAATTTCATATTCAGAATTATAGATTAACACAATAGATGAATCCTATTTTTTAACAGATTTAACAATTTCAGTACGATCCTAGTACCGGTATACTCTTTGTAGAATGAATTAGTATCCAAACCAGGTTAGAAATGACTGCTCCAGACACAAGCACAATATTGACTTTTTCAACTGCCCTAACTGTTTATCTCTTACAATCCCAATCGCAGGTCTTCTAGTATTTGACAAATAAAAACAATTATTCGTTTGACTCTTGTAAATAATAGGAAAATAATCTGACTGTATTTAATGAACCAACTTCGCTAACTGTTCGGCAAATAGAACAAAACATATTAGCTTTGTTCGAACTTCGGTCTGTTTTTTTTTCTTCTCCCCATTTGCATTCTCTGTAAACCCAAACATTTAGATGTTTTGCAAATAGGTTCGGGCTGTAAGAAAATCATTTTGTGTACCATAGACCGTGGGTAATACCTTCGACCGTGTTTACAAACAGGCTTCGTGTATTAACGTAGCATTCCATGGGAGGGAGGGCGGAGAAAAGGGTATGATGATGATGGAGGGGGAAAAAGATTTGAGTTGGAATATTTTGGACGTCGAGGAATTCGTGAATTCTGAGCTGAAATCGGATTTGTTGAAGGGGCTAATCGAGGTTGGTGATGTGATGTGAGCAGACCATCCCCTTACTTGAGGCCTGGTCACGATCGAATCAAACTCATACAGACTGTCTGGCGATGATGGGACATCAGACTGGGATGGATGGATGAGGGGAAGGAGTAAAAAAAGACTGAAATCCTGTTTAAACTAGAGGATGATTTCATAGCAACCGCGTCGGTTGGCAGTCTATCTACTCTTCATCCTTTCTTCTCCCGTCTCTCTGCCTTTCTCTCAGTCACTCTCTTTCCTCCTCCCTCGCAATGATGATGTAGGCAAGCTGAAGACGATATGTCAATACACTTAACCCACCAAAGCTGTATTCTGACCGATGTTAATATGAACTACACTCACACGCTGCAATATAAATCAGTTGTAGATGATGTGCCCTAAAACTTAGGGCTTCTTTTATTTTCAAATGATCAATAAACAGATCTCAAACATAAATTTACTTAATTGCTTGCAGACACAACACTTCTTCGGGCAGGCAATTGCTTAGTAAAGTCAATATGGGAACCCTGAACTTCAAATAAAAATGTAATATATAACAGAGTGTGTCATTTATTCTGCCGGTGACTATGTTAAATATCAGAGCGGCTCAATGTTTGTAAACCCTTGGCTAGCCAGTCTCAAAGTACATCCCCCATCTCAGGATGATATAGTTTACGCGTTGAACGCCGAATAGAGCGGACTCATTCCCTCGAAACTTTACCATTTTTCTATCCGCCATGACTGAAAATATTCCAGAAACCAGGGGAATGAGATTATAACGATTCAAGGAACATTGCGAGAAGTTTGAGATGAGATACTAGTGAGAAGGGTAGCACTGGCGCACTCAGGGCGTGGCTGGATTGGCGCCACCCTGAGGTGCGATGTGGGTGCAGCTCGATGTTTTGGAGGGGTAATAATGCGTGGTGGTGATGGCAGCATGGTGTTTATGATGGATCACCGTATGGGGGAGACAGACGACCAAAGGTTATCGCGATACCACGGAAAAAGCGCGCCAAGAATGAAAGAATTGGAAGACACAATGGGGTCAAAGGTAAGATGATTGATTCGTCACACCGACAAGTCATGAAGATAAATTTCACTGTTTGCATGAATTTGCAAAGTTATGTTGTTGGTTGTTCTTTTTAACTTCATCAAATGACAAGGGTTTAATACACTTTAGATTTTGGTTAAGCCATTTGTTGACAATAAAAATCAAATAGCCTACAAACTTAACTAGTAAATGCATAAATGCATATCTGTAAATTATATTGTGAAAACAATCTATGGATTGTCTTTGAACCATCCTTATTATACTTGGAAATCGTGCATTGGAAAATAGAAATAATTTAATTAAAAATCACTTAAAAAAAATAAGGTGTTTGGTTTTGACAGTTTAACAATGAAATCATTGGGATCTTATCACCAGCGTCATTTTTTCAGACACCATCACCGTTATCACCATGACAAACATCATTATCGTAATGATCATTGTCAATATCTTGAAATATGTCTTCTTGTCTTTGTCATTTTCTTCCTTATTTTGATGTAAAATCACTTTAAAAAACCACCAACGAAAAATCAGCAACACCAACTTATGACATAATGACGTATTAAATGTATACATTTACATAATGGAGTAAAGTCAAAATAACATTTAAAGAAATAATTACTCAGTAATGTATTTTTTACTCAGCTGGTTAAAAGATGCTTTCACATACTATGTGGATGGCATGCGTGTAATGTGTACAACTATATTTAATTTGTCAAATTGCAAATCAATGAATTGCTGATTTGTTTGATGAGTATAGCAGTGTACTTTTCTTCGAATCAAGCCTGAGAGCCGGAAAAAGCTAGCCGATATATCTGGGATGGGAAAGTGGACCAGGTGTGAACATGTAATTAAATATCTTTGATCGAAATGAACTATTTGAGGTTTTTAAACGACGAAATGCAATTGCTCCGGGTTCTATTCCAGCTCTACAACACACGAACCGTGCATCAACTCCCGTTACCTACATAAGTACTCGAAACACGTGTAAAACGGCAAATAGCTCCAGGCCTATTACAAAACCTGCGCTGTAACCTCACCGCGTTAAAGCCCTAAGAAAGAAAAAAAAAAAAAAAGGGGGAATATAATTCTTTACTGCCCCAATAAAACTTGCCTTTATGATTTTGATATCCGCGTGTGATGAAATAGATGCCAAAAGGGCAGAATCGTGTGTTGAAATCATGATTATATCTTCGATTGCATAGACTAGCTGACGTAATGTAAAATATATACTATTTCTACTATTTGGCAAGAGCATATTCTCTAAAGTTTTCTTTTCAGTTGGTTAAAGGTCGTGTAATCATTTCAGTTTCATTTATAAGCGGACCATGTCGGATTCGATTGGAAACGCCGGATCGTGACTACTTTAAAGCGTAATTTATTTGGGTTTTTCTGAGGGTCATCTTAGCGTAAATGACATCTTTCAACTTTATTCATTATTACAAATATAAATGGAAGTTAGCATCAAATATTTAGTGGTTTGTTTTATTAGCATCGAGTAGTGTAGTTCCTGAAGATGGATAATAATGATGAAAATAATATTTCAATATATTCAAATATCACATTTGGCAGACCATTAGCTGATCGTCATAATGACGTTGGGCTATGCCATTAAATATAACAAATATCTATTTATTTTGGTCACTTATTGTCAATTTACTATCTGTAGTCCCTTGGTAATTTTTTTTTACATATCCAGATAACAGCAGTGCGTTGTAGCCCACTGGTTATCACAAAATGAAAATGGATATATATAATTTCATACCAATTGCCAATACATTATTCACTCAACAACTAACATAAAGTTAACCGAATTTATACAGGTGTGTATTTGACCTTTTTCACAAAGACATTGATTTATCAATAGTAATGTTGAATGACGTATATTGACAGTAACATGGGAACATGATACACGACTTTACATATCAAATGTAGTCATTCGTCGTATTTTTTTCCTTTTTCAAAAATTACCTTTAATTTTAAAAACCCCCTTTTAAGGAATTAACTTGCTATTTTAGTAATTAGCCATCATCAATTTTGTGGGGTCCATTCCATTGGCCCCCACGGAAATAAAATATTTAGAAAAACGGCTCTATGTTCATTGATGATAAACAAGAAGTAACCTTTAGACATTGCATCTCTTAAAATTGTATTTATTCCAACAAGTTCAATAAATCGAGGATGGAACTAAACATCAAAGGCGCCGAATAAAAGCTAATCAATCCTAATGAAGATTGGTTGAACAATATTAAGATTGTACATGAGCTTATGAATCATTCTCGTATGTAGATGCATATTGAAAGCCTTGTAAGGCTACCGCCAGTATATGGGATTCAATGGCGTTTTGTTCTATCACGCCATTAACACGTTTCACAACCTGTTCTTAAGAGTAGGCTTATAGATGTAACGGGGCTCAACAGGATACAGCCCGCGTAGTATCAAAAACATTAAAATGTTAGAACAGAGTTCATTCAACTTTATTCAATTACATCCTTGTATATATCAATGAGACATTCTACCTTGCGTGAAAGACCGACTTCTTTATTTCTTCTCGCTCTATTTTATGTTTTACGATCTTGTGTCATGATAGTAAAACGCCCCATCAAGCCGCGATCCGCGCTGTTTGGCGAGTAGCGGGCGGCAGGCCAAAGACCACGCCGACACAATGGGCGTATAATCTCGCGGTGAGGTGGTACATTTACGACTTGCTTTTTAGTAGCACAACATATGTTGCGTTTAATTTTTATCTTAGAAAACAGCACATTGTCGTGTAGTAGTCAGATAATTTCCTAGAACAGACATTGGGAAAATTTGTTTGAAAATTTAAACTCTATTGAAGAAAACCTACATCAAATTCACCACGTGCGAGCTGAGGCAAATTCACGCCAAAATTCAGGGCGATTCCCCCAAATGCACTAATACAGGCTAGTGTATTCGTCAATACTTAAACATATAGTTTCTTGTATTTTTTGAAATTTTCACTTTGTGGTTTGTGTTTTCTAGTGTTTTATTTCACTCTCTTTTTGACACTGTGTTTCCAAATTTTGTTTGAAGGGCATGGTATTGGATTAAATCGTTCAACAATATTACATGAAAAAATTAATACAAAAATTGAAAAGGCACGTTATTACCTTATTACATAAGAAGTTAAAAAATATATATATACCTGGGTCGGAAGTAAAAGTCCACACACCCTCTTTTTAAACGGCTCTTTAAAAAGTACCTGTCCCCATAAAAAATCGCTAAAATGTATTCATATTGAAATTAATTACTTAACGTATCTACTTGCAAACGGTGAAAATTCTTATTATTATAGCTCGTAGTATCCAATGATAATAAACGTGTAACCCATGTCTGATTAATGGCCTTGGAAGACGTTCATCACAACTACAAAGTCATAATGAGTCTAGAATTAATTGTCATTATGAAGTCATCAAATTATAGGAATATCATTGAGGGCATCGAGTAGAGTCATTGGGTAGAAAGCGAAACAAAATCCATCGCCTGACAGCCAATCCTCTCTCATACTATGAAGCAGGTGCACGTCTACAAAAACAGGTGAGAACAGAAACTGGAGAAGAAGAAAGAAAAAAGGAAAAATACAAAAAGCTTTTAGTTTCGAAGAGGAAAACGTAGTTTCTTCGAGCATAGTGATAATATCGGATGCGAAACACCATGGCATAAAGGTATACGTTGCGATCCTATGGCGTGCGCTTTCTCGCAATGACTAAATTCCTATTGTTATCCGGGAATCGGAGACATAAATTGATGGATGGTTTTCAAACGTGGGTCTATGAAAACCGATTTTGACTTCTATCACCACAATAACATTTACAACACGGCTTAACCTCTGCTACTACTTAATGACTACAATGTAATAAGATAGATAAAAGAGGACTTCCCAACCCCTCCTTCCTATGTTTATATTCTTGTTTTGTTGTCAGCTATTCAATATTCTATTTTATTGTGAAAATACGAGCCTGTCAAAACTATCACGTCAGAAATAAAATAGGATATGCAATAGCTCTTGCTTACGTACGTCAGAGGATATAGAATAGAATGGAATGGTGGAAATAGCAATTACTATCAATACAACCGATGGGGTGGTGAATAACATTTTCAGCAATCCTTTACTTTCGTCACTATGACGTCTTTTTCATTCAGACTCAGTGCTGTATTTGTCAAGTTAGTATAGGACACTGTATCATACGTTAACTATGACGATCATTATGTACGCATGCAATTTGTTTTAGAAAGAAAGAAAGAAATTTGGTAAAAATATATATTATATATATATATATATATATATACATGTAAATTGAAACCAAAGCAGACGCCGAAATAATAGGCGAGTGGGCTGAGTTAAATTAACATCATTTTTTCTTCTTCATCTGTACACATTCCTTACATTCGTTAGATAAATTATCATTGGTAATTTTATAAGATGCACAAACAATCATTGCTAAATAACGTAATTTATGTTTATACACGATATATTCAACTCGTAAGAAATTAGAAATTTAATTTTCTGACAATGTCATATTTCATTAAGGTACAATACCGCTTGAATTAGGAACATATTCTAAAAAATCAAAATAAGATTTGAGCAAGTCTATTTTCCTGATATTCTGATTAAATATGAAAAATGAACGAACGGGAAGGCCGCCTCGATCAACTATTGAAAATTAAAATATAGAAGAAAAAGAAAGAAAAAAAAAACAGAAAAATAAAAACGATAGAAACTACGCCTTCTATTATTCAAAGGCAAAGGGTACGTTGAGATTAATCCGGTCATCTCTATCAGTTTCAAGTTGTCGTTTTTTTTACAAGTAGACTTTTTAATTCTCCTAAATTTTCTAGTAAAACACAACTAACCAACAGACTAGATATAAACAATTCATGATGAAATTAATTGAGGAAAACGAATGATAATATAGAATTAAAGATCATTGTTGAAACATTAAAGTTACTTCTCTGATGGCGACAGCAGAGCGATGCTAACAATTCTACTCGGGAGATGGCGTACACACGAACTGTTAAGGTCACATTTTCACCCCAGCAAGCTTTGGTAACTGCCACTTCAATCACAGCACCTTACTTACGATTTGCTGCCTTTATAACTAAATGAAGCGAAGTATCATTGAAATAACAAATCAATATTAAATTATTAATATAAACAATAGATATACTAATGTAGGACACTGATTTGAGAATATATAAGTTCATCATTCATAAGTTACTTGAATTTATGAGGGAAAAAGGGGATTATAATTATATACATTAAGATTTTATTTTCTGCAAGTGTAAACAATCATTTTACAGAAACATTGTCAATACAAGTTGTTGAGCTGAGCTAACAATGAGATATGATAAACTAACGAGGACAGTAGATTAAACATGAAAAGTACAAATGATATAACAGTTCAAACATATTGTGATATTCAGCGGTGATTTGTTTTCGCCTACACGACTGAAAACAACATGCGAGAAAAGAAAAGGAGAATAATATGTTAGGGGATCTAAGAAGGAAAAATTAAAGAAAGAAGACAGAAAGAAAGAAGACAACAAGAAAGAAAGAAAGACAGACAGGCAGACAGAAAGAGAGGTGAAAGGAGATTAGACAAAAAACAAAGATGAAAGGAGGTGAATAATCTCCCTCTTTTTGTGTGACTGAAGCTCTAAATCAGTAAATATTTACAGTGTACTTGATTTACTTTGGTGCTGTTTGAAAACAACGCGGGAATTGAACCCTTATACAGAGAACTTTGTTTTGTTTATCAAATAGATCAAAGCAAGACTGAGGCTAAACGAATAATGCCAGAGACCTGTTATATAATAAAGGTCTAAAATAAAATACAAACAAAGAGCTACCAGCTCAATAATGCGTCGGATATTAACGTATTAAATGATGTGACTTTTAGTTTTAATTCGAAAATTTAAGGTACAAAAATATGACAAATAGATTTTAAAAAGGCTGAGAATAAACGGGTATTAATGCTCGGGACCTACCTTTTCTGGACTAAAACAAAGTACAAACAACATGCTACAAACATAATGCAAGAGTATAGGGTTTTGATCCTCTTCATATTCAAGAAATATATGTTTTAGAGTGAGTATATACTTTTAAGAAAGTTTTAGAAGAGAACTGTGCATACTTTACATTTCCACGGTTTTACTCATTCTTTTTGGGGGAGTTTACAGTCGCTCATGCATCGTCTGTACTCGTTCATTAAACATACACACAATCTTATAATTCCTGTTTTTCAACAAAGTGCAGTGTAGTTTTGTAGAATATTATAAAGGGTTGAAGTCAAGCTTTTAAAAAACGTTGAGCTTTTACTGCATCGGATAGTCTGTATACACGCCAAGCTCTGTATCAAACACTTCTATTGAAAATCAGTACCGTGTTTGCTCCGTCTTTTCGATGGCATAGGTTAAGATTTCCTCGCACCTAAGTGTTGTTTGTTCGTGTACAAAGGTCCCCTAATTAGTGGAATTAGTGAGCTAAAAATGAGGCGGGGGTAACGAGTAGGCATAAAACACTTTAATTCTGTAGTCTTGTCCCAAATAATTTATAACGAGATATAGATTCGGGGAAATCATATTTATTTGTAAACTCTAAATATTGTGGAGAATCTTTCATCGATTTTTTTACATTCATTTGCACACTTTTGCTTTAATCTTTGAAACTTCTCAATGAAATTATATATTACAATGATTGAAATAATCCGATTCATTAATAACAATGTCTGTTTTTTTTAGCAGATGTTGCTGCATTTATTGATAAATCAAATATAAAACATTCAAATAACAATAATAGTATATAATATAATTGATTTACATAAAGAGTGACAACTTAAATACACACATATAATATATATATATATATATATATATATATAATTGAAAACTTAAAAGTATGGAGGTAAGTAAAATAATCAAGATAAATGCAGAGGCCAACTATCATAAGCATGAATGCTTGAGTCGAAAGCAGCCGTTTTGCGACAATAAGTTATAGTAATTAAGAACATAAAACAAATTAATATTGTTTCATGATTTTCATGCATCAGATCCCCCTTCTGTGTCTTAGAAATTTACCATTGTAGATTTTGACCGGAAACTAAAAATAAAAACATAGTGAAATACATTTTTTTTCAAACCAGCGTAATTCAAGGGTCATCACTTTAAAAAAAATACATGACCATCATGGTCATCGATTATCATCTGGTCAACTGCCCATGGTCAGGTTGTCAAGGATGGACATGGTCATTAGAGAGGTGATTATCAAACTCCAACAGAATGTCCAAATCGTTTTGGCCCTTCAATAAAGATGCCGATTTTCAATACGCCAAATGCACGATACAATACTTTCTGTGTTGCTAAACATTCATAATACATTTATCAATATGCCTATTTGAAGTAGTTTGTAAAAATGTCAGAAAAGAAATATATTTTTGAATTGAAATCATAATTGTCGCTTCTTGTATGGCGCTTAAATATGCCCGCCACGTCTTGACGTTCCTGACGCTCTGAATGAACCTAACGGAAAAGCCTATTCTACTTGGCGTAAAAAACTATTCAATCTTCACAACTGATAAACCTTTTTATATAAGCACATATTCACAATGATTAAGATCGTATCGACCCATATTCATCATTGGCTCAAGATAATCACATCTTGTAAGAAAACAGTCATTGCAATCATGTTTTTATTTCTTTTCACGGTGACATGAAATGAAAAGCATCAGGGCAAACCTCTTGTTTATTATAATGTAAAGTAGTTTCGTTTATTGTTTGCGGTGGAAAACAATCGGGTCACCAATAACTACCTGTTATTGGTTACATAAAACTTCAGACTAATCAAATGTTGGATAATGTTTGTCCTACAACATGAATGAACACAAAAGGGGCAGTCACGATTCTAAAGTACACGATTAGTAGTCAAGTACGGGATTACCAAAACGGCGGCCTAAAATCGTCTCCTCAAAATTTGCTTTAACGGTAAGATAACGACTGACTTAATTGAAGATAACAAATCTTAAACATATTACCTATATTGTCCGTGCATTAGTTAGCCAGGTTTATTACTTTTGTTCTTACAAAAGGTGAACAAATTCTTGGACGTAATCTCAGAAGGATTAATCCTCTAAACTTGGTCGTAAAATTTAATAATAACTGCGGATTATACACCAACGTTAAGTAGCAAGAACCACAACTTTAGCATCCAGAGTGCGGCTAGGATCAGTAGGAAAATCTGAGAATAAAAACAATAGCAAGTTCTTTTGCGAGTTTAATGGAAACCTCTTAAGTACTCTGCAATTTTGGATCATGCAGAAGTAGAATTGGCAGCTTATGCTGAATCTTTAATATACTTAAGTAATGTTACTAATCATATTAATTTTATGCAATGCTACAATTTTTGTCTCTATGCTTTTCCAAAGTGGATTGGAAATTATTACACTGACCCTTTTTTATTGCAGCCGTTATAATTTCACGGTGCATTTTATATGATTTGAATCATATTGCAAAGCAGGCTATCTCACCTTTAAATTATTGCTTCAAGAATCATCCCAGAGATGGGTGTGGATGCAATGATTTTTATTTCTCTATGTTATCACCCCAAAATATATATATAAAAAGAAAAACGACCTCAACTTATCTAGAGTTACCGAAGATTGCTCCGTGTCCCTTTTTTTCTAAAATTCGGCGGGACAGGGTCGAACTCATCTCAAATACATATCAGCGAATAATGGAAATATATTTATTAATCTTTCGAAGCAAACATTCTCTTATTCAAAGGAAAGATTTGCTTAGCTGAGGAGTAATTTGTTTTGACAAGCTGCAGATATTCATTGCATTATGATAGATGCTGTGATTTCATTCCTCCTTTTCCCTACCTTGTTGTCTTCAATAGAAGGCGTATGCTCAACCGTGTGCGGGACAAAAACCGGTCCGAAAACTTGTTAAGTCGAGAACAGCATTTCAATTTAAAAACGCCATTGACGGCTGTCATGCTTCTACAACATATTAAAGTTTTTTCTTCTTTCTTTTCTTGTGTACTGAGGTAGAAGTGTTGGGAAGACACGTTCGAGTGCAAACTATTTTTGGGTGTGTGTGGGTCCTCGTGACCAAACAATCGACTTTCACGTCCACCTTCCAAGGTCATGGTTTTCAAGTTTAAGTTGATTCCATCTTGTTTGTGCTTCTAATATCGTCTTGGGAAGACTATAAATGATTTTATTCCCTCCTCTCCATTTGAGAATAAGATTTGTATTTCTTCTTGATCGTACAAAAACGGGATTTTGATTGATGTAAGGGTCTCTTATTCCGACAAGACATGAGAGTTCTTCTGAAGATTCCGGTCAGAGTATTCATTGCAAGCATGTTCCTATAGTTCTCCCTCTCAGCACACAAGCCCCAGGGGAATTGCACGAAGGGGGAGGTTCCCTCCACACCAAATCATTCTTATTTTCTCATCAATAAAGATGATCTTATTTTTCTTCTAGAAAATTTATAAGGATAAAGGGCGATTTAGATCTGGTTGACACGCAATCTTCTTGGACATGTCATTTTCTCATCACCTATCCCTGTAATGATGCAATACACGAAGAGACACGTTGATCTACCATACCTCTGTCATAACCACTACACGGAAATAATCTAAGGAATATTCAAAGAGGTCCATTGGAGGGGTGACGGGTAACAAACTCTTAGTGGTTATCTTACATTTAAGATAACAAATTGCAATATCGAGAAAAATACAAAATAAGAATTACATGAACATTTCTGCATTATGCATGTCATGTGTTTATCTCTAGGACAGGGTTAAGAGCAAATGAATAATGAGCACTGTCAATGTAAGTCCGTTTAACTTTAAAGATAAAGTTGAGTTCTGGTCATGCGATAAGCATTATGAAAGAAACGTTGTGGAATCGATCAAAAAAAGTTGATCATCTAGTATATAAGTATTGGTCTGCACGGCAAGGTTCTGGAATCGTCAAGACGTTACAAAATTTGGCCCAGTCTTGGTAAAGTTACAAGCACTGTACATAGAAAGATGTATATGGGACTACACGAACATGTGGCATAAAAATCCGTCCCGATTTTTATGATGTTACATGCCATTGGCGTTTGAAGAGCCATGCTTTTCAGGGAACATTTTGTATCTGTTGTTCTTCCACACTTGCATAATGCAATGATAACGCTCACAAATTATTTTGTTACCTCTTCTCAGAACTCAACCTTATCTTTAAGGAGAGGAATCAACTTCTTTCTAATTGCAATAAAATGCGAATGAGTACCACCATAACGTCTGGTTGGGAGCAATAAATAATTCGTAAGTGAAATTTCTGCCAAAGATTATCTGGGTTAAGAATATATCCGTCACATGATGACATTATTCAGAGCAAAATCAAATTTAACTAAATTAATTTTTGTTCAAAAGTACGAGAAGTTAATGCTTTTCTAAAAGAAATTAAATGTATCTAGCAACCTAAAATATCTCCTTACATTATCAGACAAACATAATCTTAAAACTAAAGTTTCATAAGATATTTCCCCTCATATCTTAAATCTACTGCCTCTTCTCAAGCACAGTTATCTCAATACATTGTAATGTAAATTAGAAATCAAACAATGGTTATTCGTAAAGCAAAACAATGCAAACGGATCTGATACCAATTTAGTTTTTTCTTCATAGTTTTTGTTTAATTATAATGTCTACGTATACACCCCGCCACATAACGATAGTTCTGTAATTTTGTGAGCATATACATTCCCGCTTCTTTCCCCTTAATTCCTTCCATATCTCTCTCCCTTCATAATTTGCATCGTCACTGCACAGTCTGACAGAGATTAATATGTCCTATAGCATGTTAGTCATTGAGGTCCATACGCTTCTTACCATACCCCGTCTAGTTAAACATTAACTAGACTCCCACAATGGCATGCTATTCGGGTTCGAAGGCCACATAGATATCGCCATCGACCGTTGCTAAGCCGCCATTTTGGATTTCACCTGTTTTTCCTCTACCTCCTTCGTAGTTTCTTCTACGATACTCCAGTAATTATATTCACTGTAATAAATGTACACGATGATAGAGTTGGAAATGAAATTGGATAGAAGACTGCTGACTTCAATGCGAAACACGAAATTGAGATTTCATGTTAATACTGATTCGAATAAACAGTTTACCTGAAAGATAAGATTACAACGAGGCTAAGTCGCCAAGTGATAATGAAGTTCTTGGAAGGTTGACGACGAGCTCATTAACCTGACTACCATCTTAAAGCATTGAAATACCGAGATCAATGTAAAAAACTGGGTTCTGGCGAATAATAATTGAAATGTTTTTATTTGATTTGATTTGGTAGTACTTATAATATGGCAATACATTGTTAACTGTTGCCTCACACTAGAAATACGACGAAATGTACTCTGTCATTTTGAAAATAGGCTTACTGCATGTCTGCATATATATGTTCATTTTAGTTCAAATAACTTTACTACAAAAATAAATGAAGATTTTACAAAAGCATGATATCATCATTATCAAGGCATATACGTATGTACACTTATTGACATGGTTGGTGTGCTTAATTATTCTATTCCACTATATACTAGTTTGCCAGTTTGCACAATTATCACGATTATCCAAACATTCAAACATTCAGATAAGACTTATTTTAGTTTTACCATCCTCGCCCTTCAGTCTACGATTGCTGTTTTCACCATACAAAGATATGTGTTTCAATTGTCACATCATATAATCCTCAGAAATCCCCTTTTGTAAAGTTTACCTACACACAACATAAAAGACCTAAACACAGAGCCATCCACATCGAGTGTAAACACTTATTGCTTCCTATATGGGAACGTTTTCTCAGAAAGCATCATAATATCATTAAACATGACGGAAGATCCTTAAACAAAAGGGTCCTATAAGTGAATGGCCTGTGAACTCCAAAATGACTACCTTGATCAACGAGATGTCGATGACCTTCTGATGTTGTGACGTCATTTTGTTTTTGGCGCGATTAATATGTTTACATTTTTGGGTCGTCTGCGTTCTTCGGCCACATGAGCGTTTGCGCAGCAACCAACCACCTTCCATGTATGATCAAGTCATTGTCTCATATAAACACGAAGAGAAGAGTCAACTTCATCCAGTTCAGCCTTGTTTGTCAAAAGAAACCAAACCACTTCCTTGGGTCAAGAACCCTAAACCTTGACAGCAAATCTTGGCATTATTCGTCATCACCAAAGACTTGGACGTATGGTCAATAGCGACAAAAGTATAAACTGTCTGCAGTATTCAATGCGTTTGTTTGTAATAAACTATGTTTGTGTTTATAATCGTCTCCTTTTCCAGAAAACTGTCTCTCACCTTAAAAGGTTCCTTTCAATGTTTTGGTCTAAGTGGAAATCTTAATTGTTGGTCAAGTTGCCTGTAGACATCACCTATGGATACGACCACGGTGATTATCTGTATTTTGTTGATATGTTAAGCAGTGAACAGATCCAATGTCTTACGTTGTGAAATAATAAGAGGAAGAAAAGTTATTGAAAGAGGGGCAACATGATTGTCAATTAAAAAAAATGTCAATTAAATTAAATTTGATGGACTTTAAAAAGAGAGAATGAAACAATCAGGTACATAAACTATTCTAAATAGAACGTACCACGTACGTGGAGGGAATGTCGAAGTTTAGAAATACCGTAGCTTTAAATTTACTGGTTTAAACATTCAGAGTCATAAAAACCGCTTGTATATTGAAATGAATGCATATAAACCATTTCAGTCGAAACATATTTCAAGAATGAAGACAACTATTATTAAACTACAAATAAACCATTAACTTGAATAGTTTACATTATCACTAAATCTATTTATATTTGATAAAGCACTCATTATTATTGCTTACTCAGATTTTGACTTGGTAAACACAAGCAGTAAATATAGAAATACATTTTCTTATATTCTCAACAGTAGGAATTGAGAAGTAAATTACATGTTTACACCCATTTTGTCGGAAAAAAGGAAAATTCACCACTAAGGAAACTCTCTAAAATATAAGTTATGATCTGCAAAGAGTGCACCCGACGTTTACCTGTATTTTGCGTAAAGCATGACCGTGTAGTTTTGGTCAGCTTAGCTTATTGCTGCATTATAATCTCCTGTACCTCCTGTGTAGGGTCGGTAGGATGAAAAGTTGAATAATTATGCTAATTATAAGCAAGGATGATCCTGGATCCCTACGAGTTCCTAGGAGGGTTAAACCGGAAGCTGGGATGGTAACTTTGGCGAGGTCAACCAGGTTGGTAGGGCCATTCTCTCGTCTCGCGGGGCACGAGAAGCCGGAAACGAGAAGTGTTTGGGGAAGTCTCGGATGTGTTGTTGGGAGGAGCGAGGCGGGGAGGCAGAGGATTGGGAGCTGGACGTGATGGGAGGGATGGGATAGGAGATGGGTGGATAGATAACGAACAGAATATGAAAGGAAACGAATAAATGGTATAAGTTCAGAAAGAAGGAGACGAGGACAGAGAGACAGAGAGTCAGTGAGGGAAAGAGACGGACCAAGAAATACACAGGAATAGACATAGAGATAGAGGGAGAGAGAAATAGAAAGAAAACGGGAACTAAATACGAAAATACACACGTATCCAGGTAATATCTAAATGATATAAAAAGAGGGAGGGAGAGAGAGAGAGAGAGAGAGAGAGAGAGGGGGGGGGGGGTGTCGAGGTTGCAAATGTATGATGAGCAATATAGAGAAATAGAGGGACAAACATTATAGAAGAAAGATATTCATAATCGTTCAAGCATTTACATTTTGTAGCAGACTAAATTACGAGTTTTATCTGGCAGCCCTGTATGTTGTAGACAAGACGTAAATTGACATCTCCCCCCCCCCCCCAATTTGGCCTTCAAACAGACCGATGGGGTTGGGTGTACATAAGCTTCAATCTATGCTGGATACGCAGTTGATGGAACAAAATATGGTCAGAAATATGGATAACACGAACAAATTGAAGAAAGAACGTGCGTAGCCTTTTTAAACCAAATAGGTTCCATGTAAGGAGTATGATATTCATCATATATGGGAAGAACGTATAGTCTAAAATGGCTCACTATAGTTGGTATATACGGGCCAACGTTTTACCCATCCCAGAATGTTTACCCATCGAATAAAATAGAAGATGCCCAGCTCATCTTCCACCAACGGAGGCCGTTGTCATGGTAACCGCTTCACGGCTCCAGCCTAAAGATAATCGAAGGTTGTGATGAAACGATAAAGAACCACTGACTTTCTTTGAGGAGACTGAATACTTCTAGACGTCTTACTACTTCCAAGAAAAAAGCGGTAGGCCCACTGGAGAGCATATAGCAAGTCATATACGACGAAGGTATTGTACAATCTAAAAGCGTCTTTAAAGGCCATGTAACACTAACAGTGAATATTGAGAAGAAGAATATATTCCCAAACATAAGCAACATTCAAGCAGACTGACTCTGACGGGTTTATGAAAAATGAAGAAGAAAAAAGAATGAAATAAACTAAATTTACAATTGAGGAAGAATACGTTATCTACCATCATCTCATTTCTCTTTCGGCGTTATAGGCAGATAACTGGAACCTGAAGCGAATCTGTTTCCATGCGATTCAAAACACTATCTTTTCAAAGGTTACAGTGATTGAGAAAATTAAGATCTAATCAAATTTTGGATGTGGTGAAATGAGTATTGAAATTATTTGATAGTTATCATGTAATGCATATATTGCAAGTTGTTCGTTCGTTGCCAACTTCTGTTAAGATCGATCATACAGGGATGTTGAAAGACTCTCTTATCTAGTTTTTTCTAAGCCTTCACTATGGTGGATGTTGCAACTGCAATTGGAATAAATGGTCGAGGGTTTGTAACTATAGCACCTATTAGGTTTAAAGAACATCATGATAATAATGCCTACCCTGGGTCCTATGAAATATGATAATCGAAATTTGATGATTTTTTTTGGCATTGAGGCTAACCATTATTCACTGAGCATAATGCAATAATACTTATGATTAATTCGTGTTTTGTGTTTACTGCCTAAATGACATGCCTGTTGGGTTCCCATATACCATAAGCTCATGTTTTAAAGAAGCACTATGACATGTGACCTTCATATCTAGCTAAAAGAGCCCCCCCCCCCCCTCCCCACCTTGTCACTCGAACCATTTTCATTTTTTATCACCGCTGAACTTGAGAATGAGGGATTCTCTCTTTTGGAGGGAGGTGCACTGATGAATAGGTGAGTTGAACTTTCCTGTCAGGTGGGAGTTTGATGAGAGGGAAAGGAAAGGGGGAAGCAAAAAAAGAAGGGTGGATCTGAAGGCCCTTTGTAAGACCAGACCTTGTCTCATTTCCTTGTGAAATGTTTCTGAGTGGCACTTTAACGTGGTAGCTGCTATCAGGTCTGGTAGAACTGAGCAAATTTACATTACGGACCGGGCAGCTTGGGCGATGCATATCAAGCAGGGTCGGGGATGAAAAGAACCCTGCTTTTTATTCTTTTGAAAGAATGGGAGACAGCGGCAGAGGGAGCGAGATAGACAGAGAGGGGAGAGAAAGAGAATGGAGCGACTGAGCTTGAATGACAAATAACATTCATTTCGAGGTTGGGTGTGAATAATCAAAAAAAGTTGAAGCATTGTGCACTAAAGGGGAGCCAAAAAGTGAGCGAAAGGTCTGAAGGAGAAAGAAGGAGAAGGTACAAAGAATAACTCTAGGCCAAAGGAAATTGTAATGAACGAAAAGAAAAGTGGTTATCAACGAAAGAAACTATTCAAAGAAATACCATTAATTTATTCTCAATTAGAATGAGGGTAATATGGTACAAAAGAGAAGGTGAATGATAAGACGAACGATAGATAAAGAGATATGGAGATAGAGAGAGAAAGAGAGAGAGAGAGAGAGAGAGTGATGGACATAGAGACACACACACACACACACACACACACACACAAGAATATGAGAGGGAAAGGTATAGATGAAATTGATTATAATAGAAGAACAACTCATGTAACAAGATTATTCAGGTCTCCCCTTTGAACTATTGTTTATGTCAGCCCATGTTCAGTCATTGCCTGTGAAACGCACAATAATTTTGCGAATAAATTTAAATAAGACAAACAAAACAGCTGGCAATCAGCGAGGGAAACACTAAAAGAGATAGCAAAACATAGAAATTATAACATAATCATAAGCAGTTAATATGAAAAGCCAATTCACCTCAGAAACGTATCAGCATAAAAAAGATGGAACCGCTATGACTTCCTGCTTTTGTTAATTTAACTTCTAGGACAACTGCAAAGTGTTGTTAAAATCAGAAGCATAAAAGATATTGAAGAAACAAAATAACCATCTTTAGTAAGGGCACTTGAAAGACATTCCATCTAACAACGCCTTTCACCCAATACATCAAGGAAAGTACACCCACAACAAAAAGTGAGTCACCCTTACTCAAATTGATGAGTCACTGGTTTGTCCGTACAGCGAAACACTTGAAGGATCATGTGAGTCACTATGACTCGATACAAATGAGTCTTTAAGACTCACTTGAAGTGAGTCTTAGATAAATAAGACTCATTTGTATCGAGTCATAGTGACTCACATGATCCTTCAAGTTTTTCGCTGTACGGACAAACCAGTGACTCATCAATTTGAGTAAGGGTGACTCACTTTTTGTTGTGGGTGCATCATGACATAGACCCCCCTACTCCCTAGGCCTATCACACACATACCATACCATGCCAGAGTCACTGTCCACATTTGCAATGGAAAATATATCCTAAAATATCACATTTTAGCGATGTAATCGGTGGTCCCGCTACCCGAATCTGAAAAATCTACTTTGTACGCACTAAATTAAGCCTTAACTTGAGATTTATTTGTCACCCATACTGTCACGAAACAATCTTGAATTAATTCGTTTTACATCAAATAACAAGGATCTAGGAGTTTCGTTGTATAAAACAATGATGCAAGATCATGCATGTTTTCATTCGACACGGCTTCGTGCGATACAGTATAGAATCTATACACTATGAACATGACTGACAATGAGAGCGGACAAAATATACAGTTCCTCAGGTAGACAAAGGAACATCCCTTCACAGCTATTATGTAAAAAGGTGAATATGCATGTGACACCTGTTCTACACATTTTTACATAATAGCAGTGAAGGGATGTTCCTTTGTCTACCTGAGGAACTGTATATTTTGTCCGCTCTCATTGTCAGTCATGTTCATAGTGATAGTTAAGTTACACACAGCCTCATCAACTCGAGTGCGGATATCGTAAAATGAACGCATGCATCATTTGTATAATAATCAGAAGATTCAGCCCACGAATCCAGTCATAAAAATCATCGTTTAAAACCATATGAATAATTATGCGTACCAATTTTTCACTAGCTGCAGTCAAAACTCTTTTGAATCCAAGATATAAGATGGCGACGTCGCGTCGTCGATCGGGAATTCAAATATGGCTCGAGAATGCGCATTTTGGATGACGTCACGAAAGCATGCGCGCGCATGCATACAGCCTCACTTTCAAGTTGACTCACCTTTTTCTTCTAAAATGCTCTTATGTCGATCTTGACTCATTTTTTACGACCATGTGAGTCAGTCGAAGCATTTTGCAAATGCGTCAGCTCATGATTGACACACTGGTGAAATATAAATGAGTCAATAGAGACTCATTGGTTGTTACTAATGAGTCAATTTACACCTGACTCACGAAAATTATGCTTAAATGTGTCAAATGACTCACTTTTTGTTGTGGGTGTAAGCACGGCTTTAATATATTAACAACCAGTCAAAATATTATCGACTAATAAAAATACCAAACAAAAACAAGTTGATATACGAATGATATCAAACAATAAATTATGTCGTGGTAGTTTGTTATGAATATGACTCTATCGAAATAATCTGATATTAAAATAAAAAAATTGAGACATGCATATTTAAGTAAGGAAGTGGTCAGAAATTGAAAAACTAAATTTACCAGGCATTTTAGAGATTGAAACCAATAAATGGATATGTTTTTTTTCTAATGTAATATTTTCCTAAGAATATCAACAACTAGATCAAATTTTCATTTTAACTCCTGTCATAATATTTAGTGTATATACCCCAAGTAATGGTATTCACCATAATTCCATTGCTCTTCTATGAAGATGTATAGGTTGACTTTCAGGATAATGAAATATACATACAACATTTTGTTTGGATATTTTTATTTTTGTTAAAGTTGATACAAGAATGGCACTTGTTTGCTGCATTCTGACATATTGCGTGTCAGCAGTTTAACGATATTACAGTCTTGAAGATATAATTATTTCATCAAATAAAGCCCCACGTCGAGTGCGACCAATCATTACAGCAATTACAGCTCACTTTTAAACTTTACAGGTATGACCAATTAACTACGATGATGTGAGTTGCGTCTCTAATATTTTAAGAGAAGTTAAGTTTTTTTTAATTTTTTCAAAGAAATTATTACCTGCAATATCGAGGAAAAGGCTTATTTGAATTATTGGAGAGAAAACGAGTACATGCAGAACGAAAACCTTTCTATTTGTAATTTAGTTTTTTTTAAAGCACAGTGATTCAAATCCAACTAAAAGTTACCCGTAGTGTATGAAGATTCCAGTTGAAATTACTTTCAGAAAATCTGAGAACAAATATCTAAGAACAAGTATGAGAACATAGACAAACGCTTGGATATGACAATATCAATTGTGAGGCATTTCATGACGACAAAATATGACTTTTAAATTGATAAATGAACTAATGAATTACCCCCATTTTGATATTTGAGTTTTGTAAAGTAATAGGGGAAACAACCCTAGAAATACATCCACCCCCTCCCCCCGTTTTCAATTTGTGGATACCTAGTCAGTATTTATATGAAGCAACACACATTAAACAAAATCTTAGCATAATGACTTTAGTACTGATATGAAATCATTTATTATTAGAAGTTTACTGGTACTGACGGAGAATGACCACCTCAGGATCAAAATCACGAAGGTGTGGGAATCGATGCTGCATGTTTTGGGTTATTCCTGATAAAACGTTTTTGTTTTTCTTCCTAAAGCGTGTTAGTCGATTTTTATTAAATGTCAGGTACCTTTGGTTTAAATTTGATTTTACTAATAAAATAAATCAATTTATATTCTAGATTTCTCTACTTATGAATAATTTTGGGAAATTAGAAACACTTGACATAATTATGTTAAAATGAGTGAGATGGCTCAACATTTATATTTGGACATTTTCCTTGAATATTTGCCATCCGTTTCTAACAAGAAAGGCAGACTATTACCGTTGTAAAAACTGGAGTAGTGTAATTGAATGGTTTTGAATGTTTGTTCCAGATAAACTGGGAAAAATTAAGCAAACGAATATTGGGGGAAGAGAGAAAGAGAAAGGGGGAGAGATAGAGAAAGGGGTTTGGGCTGTAAAGCTAACAGGAGCAAACCTTGTATGATGGTTTGCCGTGCTTGTTGAAAGGAATCGTAATGGCGCAACGGTTTGCTGGCAAATAGAACCAGAGAAATGGCCGGTTTGGGTTTCAGCCTAAAATATGACGGCCAAAACTTTCATGACATTCGCGCATTTTTCGTCATTTATAAAGGCACGAAAAATTTGGCGAAAGCGATGTTTTATCCTTGTGGTTTAAGACATATAGATGGACATGGGATGTTCCTTACATATCTCTGTCCTGTCTCCTTTCACTTGCAATATTTTGAAGGGAATAATGTGAGGATGAAAATGGATGGAGGGAGAACAAACTTGTCTGGTAGACTTGTCGTAGGTAAGAGCAAACAGTGCAACGTAGTTGACTGTATGCATAGCGACTCTGTACACAATCCTTGCTTCTCTCTACC
This sequence comes from Strongylocentrotus droebachiensis, assembly GCA_035222895.1. Taxonomy (NCBI): domain Eukaryota; kingdom Metazoa; phylum Echinodermata; class Echinoidea; order Camarodonta; family Strongylocentrotidae; genus Strongylocentrotus; species Strongylocentrotus droebachiensis. Next base: position 248,073 of record JAVYIG010000609.1, on the reverse strand, counting down.
TCTCCTTTTGGAGGCTGTCAGACGAATTTATAACCGAAGTGGAGTGAGAAAATAGAACCAGCAAAGAAAAGAGAAAAAGGAAGGTGCAAAATCGCCATTACACAGTTGTTCTGTCATCAGTTCCACATGCTCCAATAGCTACCCATCTAGATGACCATTTCATAAACCGGTAAGTTTTGGGCTCATTTCTTATAAAGCGTTTCTTCGCCATTATATTTTCCGTAAAATAAGACGTGCGCGAAATTCTTATCACTATAGTCAGATTTGAATTCTTAACACATGCATTGATCATGTCCGTGTATAGTACTTCTTTTGATCTTATAAGAAGCTTTTTTAGGGACGCAAGAGAAGTTGAGGGAAATTGCGCAGGGGATGAGAGGGGAGCTAGAAGAAAAAAAGCGGGGAGACGGAACATGCCAGCATGGCCGGCATCCAAGAGAATCCCCAATAGTGAAAGCATCGAGTGTGATAGGGTTTGGGATCGGAACAGAGAGAGACTTGAGCGAGACGGAGCTACATCCGACATACGTGACCATCAGACGACACAGCAGACGACCAGCTAGAATGACAATCAGCGCAATGGCGGGAAAAAGAAGGCGAAAATTGAGATGAGGAGGAAAAAGGGCGCGCCATAATTCCTGAAAGTAATTTGGTGAAAATGCTTGTGTTACGGACAAGGTAGTTGTTGTATTTTCTCTTATGATTTCGTCAGAAACATACCCTTTGACATGGGAACGATAACGGGGTAATTAAAAAAGATATCAGCTCATACCGAAATGCGACCTTGCTTGATTGGCGATGGGAAATCGAACTAGAAAAACGAGGGTTCTTAAAAATAAAACAAAACGAAATTGCATGCTACATAATTTGAAAATAGCATTAAGAAAATAGTATCCCATACATAATTTAACCAAAATGCACTGTTTCGCATATCAGAAATAAATAATCCACTCAAACTGGGGCCTTTGAGTATTCTTTTCTTTTTCCATTTTTCCAGTCGATCTGATGGTTAGCCTTTAAATAATCACCCATCGCTAAATGCTGTACTACTATACTACTATGAAAGTCGGTCATAGTAGGATTGAAGTCAGTTTGCAGACCCACTGATTGTCTATAAAGTCAACATCTCGGTTATACAGTGTTTTGTTCACAGACAAATGGGACCAATTGAGCTGAAATTGTCCATGAAATTCTTTTTTACACAATGCACTGGAGCATGCTAAAATTAAGCAGGCTTCAATCTTTTGGCTTCTGCAGCACCAATTTCAAAACTTCTTCTCCACCCGTCGCTTGCTCGCTAGCGGTCTGTCGCGCATTTCCCCATCGTCTGGTTGCATTATCCTAAGAAGAAAAGAGAACTAATCCACCCCCTCTCCAGAGAGGTGATGAACATGGTACACCGTAAGGAGAGGAAGAATTATCAGGTGATCTTTGTGATAAGAGAAAATAAGGGGGGAATGAAAATAAGTTTGCCGGGCCGCAAACAGTTCTTTTCGCACACCAAAAAGTAGGTCATCTCTAAATCTTATGTTATGATCAAAATATGTTTTTTGATTTATAACTAATAACCAGGGGATTCAGAGACTTCAGAAATGGGAGAGAGGGGGAGAGAGATGGAGAGAGAAGGGGATGGAAATAGGCATATTGGAGAAAGGAGATGCTTATAGGCGCCTGTGAGAGAAAGTGAAGATGATCATGTTATCGATGAAATGAAATGGTAGCACATTTCACCAAGGTCGCTTAGTATTGATTGACATAGAATGAAACCGGCAAAGTTTCGTGGTTATTCCGTCTGTCCAGCACGATCTTCAAAATGGCGCCCACTCCAAAAATTGGAGAACCGGCTTCATGTCCGTGTTTTTGGCGTGCTAGTGAATTCCTTCTCTTGAACATCTTACCACGCCAGACTCAGGCCTGGGGGCTGGAATCGACTTGCTGATCGCAGAAATCGATCGCTTTTGGTCTAGTTGGGATAGAAACAAGAAAGAAAAAAAGCCGGAAAGTAGAGATATTAGATTCTTTCTCGCAGTGTTATATTCTGTCAGTCGTGTATCTGACTTGTATAACATCGGCAAAACGGAAAGATGGCGAGACGCGACTTGAAAATAAAATGTGTTCGATGTATCCGAATATTACACAACAAAGAAACCCGTTCAAATTAAAAAAGAATATAAATAACCTTCGATTTCATAACTTAAATTTTATTCTCAACACGTATAAAAGAAAATGGAACCCTGAAAATCCAAATATTAAAATAGAAATGTAATTCAGAAAAAATAACGGACTATTGAGCGTCGTACAGGCACCCCACTTTCTTCTTTAATTTATTTTCTTTTTATCCGTGAAATTAACACTGATATGCTATTCAATCAACATGATAATGTGGGTTGAATATCATTTTCCATCATCTTCCATAGGCTTTTCATATTTTTCCACATTTATCTTTTACGAAAAAATTATTATAATGAAATAATATAGTTCTATTTGAACTATTTGTTGTTATTTATAATTATTATTATCATAATTCTTGATAAAATCATGTCATAACAACGAATTTTCGTTGATATCAAAGCAAAGAGCACATCTTAGATAAAAGAAGAAAAAATGTTGTAAACTATAAACAGATCACATTGCTACATCATTTGAAATGTATAAGACGGTTGTCTCTTCTTGCAAATAGTCATATTCCAATCAGTTTCCCAAACATTGAAAAGATTATTTATTTATTGTTGACAGGATCCCCTTTTTTAAGCAAAACTAAAATTAGCACTTGTTAGGTCTCATGCCCTTAACAATTTTAATCATAGAATTAGAGATTTGAAGAAACAAAATATTCAATGACAAATATAGTTAGCCATACAAAATGCGATAGAAATAATTAAGGAAACATGAGTACTGTTTCTATTGCCAATTAATAAACTTGTAATATTTTCCTATTAAACAATCCTTTTATTATATATTTTTATGAACATTTTCATAGAATCCTGAGAGATTATTGTGACTGAAACGTGTGTCGTTTATGTTGCATCCGCATTCATTGCGGTCATTATCAACGAATAATGGGAGCGATTTGTATAAATGATATCAATTTATTTGTTATATCATTCTATTCCAAGAAAATGCAGACTACGTGCAGGGTCATTATGAAAAACCACACAAAACCCCCTTCTAGTATAATGACAACCGCATGTCGCTATCATCAGCGGATCGCTACCGAGTCAGCACCCAAGAGCGCTGGCTGGAAGCGAGCCCAAAGTACTGTCTTCTCTGACCTTTGGACGGGCTGCATGTTTGTAGATTTGCACTAATTTTAAAGACATGTTTACTTATTAAGGAGATCCGCTCGTTAAAGCATCTTGTGGAGTGCATTAATTCACATACTTGAGGAAGTAGAAACAATGGAATATTTTAGTGAAAAGAACATTAAGAGTGGAGGAATTTGAAACAGATGCCTTTTTACATTATTACAGTCAAAATTACCGGATAAATATTGAAATAAAATATCTATAGGACTGTTTGAGAAAAATAACATGACCCATTTTTCTTAATTTTCAAACTAAAGGTATTTAGTTTGATATTTTCTGCTACCATTGATAAACATTGGGGTAATTTTAGGCGCCATTACAGCGGCCTTGAAATCATAAGGTTGCAGTAGAAGTGATACGGCGAAGCGACTGAGCGCGCGGGCATGGTAAATATAGCGGTCACTCGCACTGTCCCTACGGGCACCGTTCGGCTGGAACAACCAAGGTTACGTTCCGCACAAAAAACAACGAAATTTTTCATCTCTGATGTGAAGGTTTGGTGTTATTTTAGATACATTGAGTATTTCTAGAAATTAAATGAAGAATACATCCTTTATGAAGTGTATGGTATGTCATAAATACACATTTCAAACAGAAAAGGACTCGTGTAGATAGTTATATCATTCATATTCAATATTATTATTATTATTCATGAAACCTCATGGGATTATCAAGATATATCTCTAATCTTAATGTACAATTTCTTGCTATTGTTTATTATCAATTAATAGAAAATATATCGTTTTTTTGTGTGGAGGGAAATGCAGCAATTAACATTGTCCACATTACATTTTAGGCCTATTGAGAAATTGGGATTTCCCAATATGATGACTTTGAGATAAGCAGATACTTTAGTATATGAATCAAAGCGTACTGCTGAATTATATCGTGATGAATCCTTTGGAATAAATCGAATATTACAATATTAGATCTCTAATAAGAGAATACAAACAATTTTATCCGGCAATAGTCATTATGTCAATTAATAATAAAAAATGAACCTTGTATATGCTACATAAACGTATGAGTATGTGAGGGGAAAATAAAATAAAAAATCATATTGTTCTTGGAATTCGCACTTAAATTAACACATTAAATGTTTATGTCTTGGGAATTTTACCTTTAAAGCAACTGGTTATTTCACTCGAAATATATCATTGTTTTAGAATGAGGTGATGATGCGTATACTACGGTCAAATCTTGTAGGCCTATCGAAAGAGTGTAGCAGTAGTAGTAGAATAGGTAGAAAGGTAGAAATATTTAAAGAAAATCGATGAGAAAAGTTGATGTATTTTGTTTTTAGTAATAATGACTGAGTTGTATCAAGAGGAATAAAACAACATTTATATTAAATTTATTTTCTTCTTATGTTACATTTTCTGTATATATCTCTACGGATTCTTTCTCAATCCATCTTTTAGCATAAGTCCGAGTAACATAAAGATAATGTTAAACAGCAATTATTATAATGAATTCAATTGCATAGATTAATGGTACAGTAGATATGCCAGTAGCAAAAAAGAAAGTAAAAAAGAAAAAAGATGTTTTATGGCAATAACCCAAGTCCATTTATAACAATTAAAAAAATGGTCATTCAGAAGACACATACAAAAAAATAACGGCGCTACGACTAAATTTGAATGAATACTGTAAATGAGATAAATTTTCGATTTATTTCGATATTAATTTTAAAAACATCCATTCACTGCTTTTCCTTATTATAATTATCAAATATAATCAAAACAGTACAATTCCATTCCTGTTTATATTTATACTTATATTAATTCGATTGTAAATGCGCATTTCAAGACGAATAATATTGCCTTGCATGACTTGCTATAACTTGCCGCTTACATCAACATGCTTTTAACCATTCCGTATTCGTTCATATCATTTTCCTTCACTTCGCTCCAGGCACGGATTTTCTTTAATATTATCTGTAAATGTATCGAAGGTATTAAAGTCGCGAATTCTATGTCGCAAGAATTCAAAACGAAACACATATCTTGTAAATGAAACCGTTATCCGCTATTGGTGTAAATATGCTTGTGTAATTACCACTACTTGACTTCTTACTTTCATGGCCGATCTAGAGTTAAAAGCCAATTTTATTTGCAAAATATATCAAGCGAGAAATTGGTGTTTTCAGAATTTATTGATACAACCTAAGGTTAGATGTTCTAATCGCGTGATAATTTTCTGGTTTGTGATTTCCCTAATTTGTGTGTACCTTACATATTATCTTTTGAACGATTCAAGTACCGTTGAACTCAATTATGTACAACATAGGAGAAAAATGACCATCTAAACATAGCTTAAGTCCTACTTTGATTCATTAAATCAGCATTTTAAAATGTAAAATCTATTTGTATAAAATTGTTGTTACGCTAACTGACTTGCGCCTGTAAAAGGTAGAGTAATACAATGATATTTCATCTCATTCTTACCCTTATTTTTAATCTCTGAATACATGTTAAGTATTTATTTCAACCGTTTTGGGGTATTAAGATCAACACAGCTAATTCAGTTTTATATACTCCAATTTATTTTCTTATCGAAATGCATCAACTTGAAAATGACGTTGAGCATTTAGAAGTTATATCTTTGTCATCCCATTTATTCGTTCTCTGACGCAAATCGCTAGGTTTTCGTGAACTGCATAATGACATATTTTGATGATAGTATTCACTTCCATAACGAATATGACTTGCAGCTTCATTGTTATTCTCATTTTCTTTATTCTAGTTGTATTCAAAGATCTTTGTGACAGACTGAAGGGAATATATTTATGTAACAATCGCTTATGCAAACTGATATTTCTATCAAATACGTGTTTCGCTAATGCTCTTTGAAAAAAGGAAAAAGGGCGATTTTTCAACGATGATTAAATAAAAATATACTATATGCAAAAAAGAAATAGCCATTACGTGATCTAAAAAAGAGATTTGATATGTAGGCGTATTTCTCGCCCATTGTGCCCCCCCCCCTCTCTCTCTCTCAGTCTCTCTCTCTATCTCTCTCTCCCTTTCTCTCTCTCTCGTTTTCTCTCTTTCTCTCACTCCACTCTCGTGATATATCTCCAGCTATTCTTCACCCCTTGTATTGTTTGTCCACATCGCTTGATCATCATCAATCAATGTCCACATCTGAAATAAAACCCGAAAAAAAATAATGCCTACAGTACGATCACTATAAAAGATAAAGAATGGTATGAGGTAAAAATCGGCAACAAGCGCACGTAATTCAGAAGAAGGGTAGGTTGGTAGCCAGATGAGTTTATTCTCTTCTTTCGAATTCTAGTATTGATTAGGAAAATATAATCTGAACGGATTGCTATCTATTGAGAGCTATATTCTTCGTTCATTTGCCAATTCACACTCTCAAGGATGAAAATAGATAATTCACAAATATAGATAACCTCGTGTGGATCTGGAGAATGTAAATATTACATGCCATGAATTGATCAAGCTGTAATGTTTGATGACCGTTTGTGAAGAACAATTCAAGCAAAATTCAAACGACAAGACGCAAATCAGTAATGAAAATAACTTGCGATATTTCGGAGAGTTTAAGCAAGACATTTTATTAGAAGTAACTGTTTAGATTATGATAAGACTGAATAAAAAGAAATATTATACAATTAAAGTGTGAGGGCTAAAACCATGGCATTTGACAATTGAAAAATGCAGATATAAAACGCAAGAAAAAATCATATAAGATGAACAAATTCAACAAAGTTTAAATAGGACAAATATTTAATAGGACTTCGCACAATCTGTTTAGATAATGACGAAAATCATTCAATAGTATTAAAAGAATAAAAAATATAACGAAATGACCGCGATAGTTCGCATGCCTTATACCAACGTACTTTTAAAACTAAACAGAAAAAGAAAAAGATTCTTGATAATGTGAACCAGACATGACAGATGATAGTTCTTATTTGATTATTATGATTACTATTCTTATTGTATAGAACCATATATGAATGCTGCATTAATCTTTATTAGAGATATTTGTGCTAAAAGGACAAAGATGTCTATTATGACCATTAAACGTATTTTATTCAAAGTAGCCATTTGGCATTTTGAATAAAATACGTTATTATCAGTAGAAAGAATATAAATATTTTAACCAAGAGAATGTTTTATTATGAACATTATCATCCTGATTATGGGCATTTCTAGTCAACGTGCTTTATTCTAAATTTGTTGAAAATATTACAATTAAAAGTTAGTCTCATATTTTCCAGTTTGTTTTACCTAGTTAGAATATAACAATTAGAAAATAAACTATTTATTGTTATAATTATGGATGAGAATACCATGAATTTTAATCGATGGAATAAAAACTACTTTTAATAGTGACATCTATGGCAAATCTAACTATATTTCACATGTGCTGTGAATGATAAGGTTATGTTTCACTAGGGAGATTGTACAGGCACACCTTATTGGGGAGGGGGCGGGGACGCTTTTTGCCCAGATACCTTCTTTTCCCCTTTGCTAGCGAGGATAAATGAATCTTTATTGTAAAAATCGTGTAATTTTGTCATTAAAGTATACAAAATAAGACATGAAAATTACAAACAGACCACTGTGCTGGCCAAAATTGAGGTGACGCCTGTACGAATATGGATAAAATATAATTTCAAAATTCTTGGGGCGGTAGTCAACCGCCTCGTTTGCCTTTGGTGGAGATATCTATCTCTATCTCATGATAGTAAAACATATTTATTTCAGAAATGCTAAAAAAGCCCAAAACAGACAAATTTAATGGCAGTAAAGTTAATCAGTTAATGACGATAGATCTTCAAAACAATTTTCGAACAGCTTTTCATTTTTAGTATCAACTGAAGGCTCATGGTCAAATTACTTGGGTTGCATAATAACCCAACTGATTTTAATGTCCAGTTACAAAATCGTAAAACAAAGCCGAATGACAAACAATGTGGGAAAAATTCTGGATGTTGACGTCTTAATTTTAAAGTTTAAAAGGTGCATAAAGTTTCATATTTTCATTGTCCATGCAAAGCATTGGAAATTTGTACTATTCACGTCGTATATTTACAATCTAAAAACTGATAAACATAAAAAACACGAAAACACAAACATAAAAGGTGTCATAATGAAAACAGATTTTCTAAAGACAAGTCACGCCATTCTGAGACATTAATTTTTGAGAAATTATTCCAAATTATTATGTCTTTTTTTGGAGGGTGGGGGGGGGGGGGGGGTTGAAGTTCTGATTTTCATTTGGACGTGGTGAGAATACGAATAGTTCCTAGTTTCTTCCTCGTTATACTTTCTTTCGATTTCGTCGCCGATTCGTCTCTAAATTCTCCTTTCATCACCCATCCACCCCAGCATGTCACTTTATTTCGCTTTAGACCGTCGTCGACTTGGACATTTCTTAGATTGAGATGAGGAAATGAGATTTCAGTCCCATCTTGTAATTCCATTTCAGTCAAAAGACGACAAATAAAGTGTGCAAATACTGCAAGATGGCGAGATACAAAGCGCAGGACTAGAATGGTGCTACGCGGAATGGAGCAAGGAAAAAATGCGAGGCGTTGGCAAATGGCGGCGTATAAGACCCTGTCCCTCTTAACTAACTTACATGAGGTAGAACGGTGTAATTGACTATCGCTCGAATTGTGTTCCTGAGATGACCTTTCCGTTTGAAAAGGCACAGCACTGAGTCCCTGTCACGTAGCGTTCAACACTTTAGAGCTCTACTTTTGACACGGCAATTAGAGGCACAATTATCTGTCTATCACCTCCAGAAAAGAAATCCAAATGAAATTCGGAGATCTCCCATAATTAAGGAACACCGATCATTTACTTTCACTTTATCATTCCCTGTTTCTCTTCGTTTTTTCTCTTTCTTTCTATCTAACGGTACAGTGGCGACCATGAGCAGTCCAATATGACTGACCGCGTCGGTAAAGACAGTGTCGCATTACTTTTCTTCGTGCTTCTTTGAGGCCACCATACATCTGTCAGTCAAGTCCAGACCCTGACTTGAAAAGGCGCCATTTCTTTGATTCCAGACGAAGATATTGCAATGAGTGACCAAGTGGTATTGGATGTCCATGGTTCACGTTGTGTTTAATTCAAATCATGAAAATTACCTTTCTTCCTTTTGTGCCAAACGAATAACAAATAACGTGTCCGGTCATATTTCTTCACCGGTCAGATTATTGGTTACATTGCAAAGCTTTTCTTAATAAGATTTCATGTATATGTTATAAAAATTTCCTAACAATGGAGACAAAAAGACGCAACGTTAAATAACTTTGTTTAAACACAGTCAGATAAAAGAAGGGATACACTCCTAACCATTTAATTTGAATATAGTTTGGCCAATAGCTAAATATATATAGATGCAACGAAAATATAGGACAAATTCCACCACTGATGATTCGATGAAAACAAAAATCGACTTCGAAAATGAGTCGACGGCGTTAATGCACTCACATTGATAATAATGTAATTCACAAATATCGTCAGCGTTTATAACTGTTTTAATAGAAATCAATGGTAAAATAGGGAAGAGGAACGATGAATAAGGACAAGAATGAAACGCAGGATGGGTTCATACTAATGGTGTTTTAAATCATACATGCTATCAAATATCAATAATCACAAAGCTGGATGAGACTGCAAATATATTACGTAAGAAAAATTATCAATCACAATAACCGTGAGGGTATAGAAATTCATAAACAGAGAGATGCAACCAAACAATTATGAAATAATATTCTAGAACTATCTTCATAAAAAATATCTGGTAGGTATCTAGATTATACAATATCATCTTTATAGGCATGATTGGGATTTCAGTAGCATGGTGAAAATTATTGAAAAAGAACATATTAAACACTCAATGTAAAGATAATTGATTACAACACGCAATTCCTGCAAAGAAAATTAGACAAAATAATATTATACTGTAGCATATTGGTAAAAAGTACGATGTAGAAAACGCCACTGACCAATGTCACATCCGATAGATACATATTGTCCGATTCGTCCGGGTATATTTTTATTCTACGTCTTTCGCATAATATAATCCCTCACAATCAAAAGCTCATTAACATGTTGACTGTGACTACTTCACGGCGCAAAGTGTCCTCATATCATGGACCTAAACTGAAAACCTAATATTTTCATTTGATTATTTATGTACTACCTACTCTTCCAACTGGCTAAGCATTTGAAGGCCTGGTTAACTGTACACTTTGTCAATAGGCTGACTGCAAATATACCGTGTCCGTTACGCGTTGGACTTGCAAACACATTCAGACGCTGTTAGTCAATTTGAAGACAGATAATTATGCTTGTCACTTGTTTTGGAAGTAAATAGCACGACCAAGATTTTTGCAAACATCATAATGATTTTGGACAACAGCTCGAGTCGGTATAAGATACTTTGCTAACTGATCTAGCATTCTTCAGTAGTAGTGCGTCCTGAAGCAGACGACACGACTCACACTATCATTAACTGTATGCAATCTCCGGGTTTAAACAAAAATGTATGCGATCTCCGAATCCCGCCAAAATACTTGCCTCTATCTTTAGTGGTTTTCCGTGGAGTTCATAATAAATGAGAAATGCCTTTCATGAATTTTGATTTATACCGTGCAAGCAAAAGAAATGTATGCCATCATTTTTTACAACCGCAGCATATATTATTTTGCCGGGAGCATTTACTTATCGGAATTTGCCATTTCAGGCCAATTGAAAACATGCCAGGCTCTCATGTGGTTTTATATTCATTGATGTGGTCAATAATTTATCGAATTATATCATTCATAATGGTAGAATGTATTGAAAATGTGGCGGTTTACAGCTCAGGAAGGAAAAAGGTTTGAACAAAAATCAGATGTCGCCAAATAAAAATCTCTCAAGCACATCTTATGAAACACAACGATTGCAACGTCGTGGATATTATAATCACAGCGACATGACATTGAGGAAAGAAAGATAGATAAAGGAATTCATCTTCTTTTAAAGAAATTCCCATTTCAATTCAAAATGAATTGAAAAATTATACGAAATATGAAAGTTATGCATTTTTTATAACGTCATATTATCAAAACATGTAGTTCAATCCTATATGCAATCTAAAGATTATTTAAAATAATATCGTGAATATGGCGTACACGATTCGTTTGACGTGTCGATTTCACTTGCGCCGATGAAAAAACATTTTCCTTTCCAATTAAATAGTAAACATTAAAGGCAGGCTTTACTACTTCAGCCATAAGGGATTAGACCACCAAGCGAGCCAGCGAGGTCACTGTGACAGGTGGCTATCTCATTAACTCAGCTCTCATTTAACATAAGAAAAAGAGGATCATGGGGGACCAACAGGCACCGATTGGGGAAGTTTTCTATATAGAGGGAGCAAGTATCTACACGTAGGACAGTGTGCCTTTAACATCTCTGCTGTTCACTAGTAACTTTACTTCATGTTAAAAATATACGACAAAATACATTTATTTTATAAGACCCGTTATTTTTACAATTCTAAGCAATGGTATCTTGTCGTCGAATGTTTTCCCATAACGATGTCCTTATATCATAGACTTTGATTAGTACATATATATTGTTCCAAAATGCATGTTGAATTTCAAATTCTGCTACGTCATGACGTGACAATCGAATGGTATTAATGACGTCATTCAGAGACGACTGTCTATTGAAGTACATTCCTTATGTTTATGTCCCTTTACAACAATAATCTACAGTCCATTCGAAATTCGTTATTCTAAGAAATCTTTTTTACCGTCATTAAACTGAACATGAACTGTCAAACAACTACTTCCAAAAATCTTTAAATCGTGTTAAGCTAAAGTACGAATATATTTTTATTGTACACAAAATAAGTTATTACACATTATATAGAAATAAACTGTAATATGCACGGAACAGTTTGGAACACAACTGATATTTCCCTGAATTCGGTATCAAGGTACATACATGTAAGCTGAAGAAATGTTCCTCATCTTCAAAAAGCGTCCATATAACTTTTCTTTCTAAGTCAAATTATCTTATTAATTCTCTTTTTTCATAAATTTTTTCGTTGCCTCAAGTCAATTTCTTGCGTAAGGTTTTTGTCGCTTTACTATGATATTAGGATTTGCTGAACAAATGTATAATATGTTTTACATTTCAAATATATGTTTATCACAGTTCTGCTTGTCGATTTTCTCTCTTTCTGAGCATATTTTGTAAAGAAAAAAAAACCCACTGGTAGTTCGGTTGACGACAAATCTTCTGCTCAGACCAGGGCGTTAACTCGTATCGTTTAACACAGACTTAATGTCCATCTGGCTCTCAACAAACGAAATAAAACAGTGGATGTCAAATTGATGGTATGGAACATATTATCATCATCAACAAGATTATATTAATAATAATATAATTGTGCAGGATGTAGGATGTGTAGCATGAAGACAAGACATTTCACCCATTTATAGAGCTCATGTCATTTTTATGATAATAATCGTTCATGATACTATTCAAAACATTTATCGCTTATAATCTTTCGGTGCAGATGAAAATATACTGTTTATTTAGGAAATAAAGCACACACATTAATATTTATGTTTAAATAAAAGCCCTCCCCGATATTTCAAGGGCTAAATATTTGCCAAATTTCGACGAGAAAATTATAAATCAAATTACTGGGAAAAACTACTCTCCGACACAAATATCTTAAGTGCGAAGAAAAAGAAAAATCAGTATAAATCGATGTTGCCCTTTTTGATAATACTGGATTCGTCCTTGCTCTAGGTATATATATTTACAGAAGCGAAATAGATCGTTGAATGTTTTGTATACGTTGGACAATTTCATAGAAATTGATTCATCAGACTGATTATTGCAAGTTTTGGCTGGAAGTAAATTAAAAAAGGAATTGTTGTTGGTCAACTTTTAGATATAACCTGCGAGATATATCAATGTTTTATCTCGTAAATTTATACTTATGTCATCAACAATGATTCCCGTTTACTACTTTCTATCAGAATGTCTCCCTTCTAACTTATCATACTATAAACAAAAATCATAACGGATAAACCCCACAGTGTTACCATCTCTTTACTTCCGGTGCTACGATAACCTCTGCGGAAGCACGACCTTTATGAATATTCATAACAATGACGTGAATTCATACACAGAGAGCTGTCAATCTCATGATTGACACGTGCAAGGAAGAAGGCTGTGTGGATATAGCTAAAGATGGGATGAAGAGGGAAAGATGGAGAGAGGTGGAAAGAGAGTGGGAGATGGGGGAGGGAAACGCGATGGCAAGCGAGAAAATAAAGCGCCAAACTCTAGGAGAAGAAAACCTGGAAATGGTTTTGAAATGTGATCGTGTGACGAAAGGAATTGATTGCGTGTTTCTATTGAGTGGGTTTCTGTTGGGAGAAGGTGTTGTGTACCCATGATGCCTTGTGCTTGTAAGCCCTGAGCCCCTAGTGTCGATCATGTAGGCCCGACCTTGGGGTTTCTTACCCTACGTCGGCCATGTTTGTTCAAGCTCTCATTCGACGTCCCCTTGGCCCCAATCGAACGACCTTGGAGTTTGATTGCCAAGGTGAACAACTACCCCCCCCCCCTCTTCCACTTCCACTCTCTCACTTTATTCCCTTGCTCACTTCTCTCCTTGCTATTTTCGTGTTCTCCATCTCAATCTTTCAACAACAACAAAATATATTCGATCTCTCTGTTCCCCTTTTCTTTCCCTCTCCTTTCTCCATCTGTCTCTTTCTCGCTTTCCGTCATCCCCTCTCTCCATCTCCCCCTATCTCCATCTCCCCTTTCTCTTTACCCTCCCCTATCATTTTCTGTTCCCCTTTTCTTTCCTTCTCGCTCATTCTCGTCTTTTGTAAACTGATTTACCTTCTTTCACTCATCTTATTTCCAACGTCACTCTGTTCCTCTTCCCTTTCTTTCTATTTCTCTTCCACTTTACCTTTTTTGATATAAATGTACTTTTCATGCTTTGTCCATCATTCTCTCATGCAACACTTCCTGTTGGCATTCCTCTTTTCCCCTTATCATCCCCCAAGGATCTTTATATCTTAACTCTCTCTCTCTCTTTTTTCTCTCTCTCTCTCTCTCTCTCTCTCTCTCTCTCTCTCTCTCTCTCTCCATCTCCCTTTCTCTCTTTATCATTCCTTCGTATGACTATCTATCACCTCTTTCTCTTCTGCCTTCGTTCTTCCTCTTAGTCGTCCTCCTCCTTTTCCTTATTTTGTTGTCGAGAGCTAAGTCTGACAAGAGGGGTTGAGTGGCGTCGAAACCCGCGGCAACCACCTCGGGATTTCGCCGAACACGGAGTCAAGCCTCGGAATAAAAGGCCGAGCGTGCTCTATGCGCGGACGATCAGCGGTTCCACACCATCACTCAAATCCCAAGCCGACTGGCCAGGGCGCGAAACTTCCAACCAGACGGATTAAAAAAAGAAAGAAAGAAAAAGAAAATCCCTCCCCATCCTGGCGGACAAGAAAAGTTTTGGGCTTGAATATCACTTGGCGTATTTTTCTCCTTTATATACTCTCTACAATTTGAGTCGCAGTCAATAATAAAGGATTTAGGGGAGGTAAGAAAATCCGAGCAAACGACGTTTATTTCGTTCACCTTGACTGAGTAGTTTTAATCAACCCCTCTTCTCATGTTTCCAGCTTTCAAGGTTAGCAAAATGAGAGAAGGATCGGCTGAACGAACAAAGGGAAAGAAAAAAAGAGAGAGAGATCGAAGACCAGATGAAAGAGAAAAACGTAAGAGAGAGAAAGAGAAATGAACAGAAAGGAAACCCAGCGAAATGAACTAGAAATTATACGAAAAATATTTTTCAAGGATCGTTTTTTTCGTAAACATAATCTATTAAAAAAAATAAGCCCCCCCCCCCCCAACAAAAACGAAAAAACAAAAAAACAAAAAAGGAGTGCTGGGTACGTTTTTTACAAATCTTCTTTCAGAACAATTTTGTTCAATGATTCGTTTTTCTTCTTCAGTGTCTCATCCTTGAAATTAACGTAACATTTCTGTCCATAAATTTAGCCTGAGCTGCAAAATTATATAAATCAAATTTCTATAGTTTCTTTAGAGAATAATATTTGTTATCGTTCCTCACATGTGGTAAAATCTTGAATTTGTCTGGTTAAGATTTGATTATCATCACTCTAAATACAAACTCTATCTCATATTTTTGTGATATAATTGTCTCTCTCAATGTTGTATTTTTAAAGATCTATATATAATCAGTATAATATACCTATGCCAAAAAGTATTTCATAATTACTTGCAGAGTACCTTTCAAAATAGTATTCACTATTTGGATTCCCATATGATGAGGAATAAAAACCTGCTGATAAAAAAGTACCTCATTCTAGCTGACCAACCGGCAAAATGGATTGGATACGGAGAGCAGAAAAGGCGGGAATGTAATGGCATGGACCTACGTATAGGTTCATGGTAATGGCAGACAGAGCATCCAATTTGCGCAAGGCGTCTGTATCATGCGTGCAACTTAAATGTTTTTATACCAGCCCTGTGCAGACTGGAATACGCTAAAAATAACAAAATCTATACAACAGAACTGTGACTAAGCATCCATTAGTAAACTTAGCTCAGATAAGAGGCATTGTCTGCCGAGATGAGAATCTGTTGTCATTTTTGTAAGACTGTCGGGGATTTTGTTGTGGTGGTACCATTCAGTGTTTGAAACTATCTTTTTGTTAACCATAAGTAGTATAAATTGTACGACTGAGAGCTGACGAAATGCTGTTGATATTCAGTTGCTATGGATATTTCATACGAAATAAACACACTGGAAATGAAATAAAGAATATACCTTCTGAAAAGGATGTCGTACTTTCTTTTCCATGTATCATTTTGATTATTGCTATTCTGCAGTAATGAAAACAGTTTGCAGAAGAATTAAAAACACGTATGTCCTGTCTGTAACGGACAAGAATTTGTCTTTTTGTGTTATGGCATTAACTCACATTTTGAAATTATTCTCGCTCTATCCCCCCCTCTCTCTCTCTTTCTTTCTTATCTTTCTTACCATACATCCCTTCTCAATTGCTGTAACTTAATGTATCTGATCAGACCTATGAAGAGTCTTTTATTCGGTTACGTTAGATAATGTAGCAGATAGGTATAAGTGATTCAATCCCTCTTTTCTTTGTGTTCATTAACATAAGTTATCGTTTTGAAATGTATACGTACATTATTTTGAAGAAAAAAAGGTTTACGTGTACTGTTAAATCATTATCCTTTTTTTTGTTTTTTGTTTTTGTGTAAAATGAATTTATTGATAAATATATGCTTTTGAACAAATCAAACAATCATACACAATCAATTGAAATAACATCGTAGCATCTTAACATAGTTCAAATAAAACATGTTTCGTTTTCTTGAATAACAGTGTTTTCAAAAATGCATAGCTTTTTTGTTTCACAGTTCCTTTCGATCTTTAATCGGAAGAGGTTTACGTGTACTGTTAAATCATTATCGATATTGTTGTAAGGTCAGATTATAGAAACCTTCATTTGTTTATTTTCTAATTTGGGTAACACATTTTCTCACTCTGTGTCTTTATTTATTTCTTTATTCGTATTCTTGTTACCAAACCTTGATAAATTACATGACCAATCTAAAATGACGAATGGTACAATGATGCAAGTCGCCTTCGTTAGCAAAAGGTCACAGCATTTATCTAGATCAATGGTTATCGCATCTACAATGTGCGAATACTCTGTACCGTGGACCTTGAAGCCTTGATCATATAACAATCTTTATGATTGTAAACTGGATTTTTCCGGCAATCATTTGAAAACCTTTGCAAGGGGGTGGCAGTATTTGACCACTCTTGATTTTGACGAGTCCAAGTGCCCCTCTTCATGATGCCAAAGGGGCCGACATTGGCCACTATAGATCGGTAGGACCTTTAATATACCAGGTAACTCAATCCACCGGGACTAGTAACATACATACTAATCTTATAGACCAAAGTACTCCAATATTGGACTCAGTTCACAAAATTCTAATAAATACAGAGCGCCCTGTCAAGTCCAATGAAATTGGACGAAGGGTTGAAGAATTCACATCATTCTACTTCAATTAGAAATCGGAGCAAACGGACATCAAATTAACAAAATTAAGTTTACGATCACTTCTGTAACCTACAAATTGAAGAGCTCTCCATTCTCATATTGGGATAGATATTTCACCGGGAAAGGATGACTCGCTGTTGTATTTTTGTTGGTGATGGTGGTTATACCGTCAAGTCATGATTGTGGGTTGAACTCACTCACCTCCTACCTGTTTACAATGGAAATTAACGGGCAGAGCGTTTGGTCAACATCGATAGGTATTGCTCATTCTTCCCCATCTCCACTTTTAAATTACTCCGTTTCAGACCAGGGGCACGGATAGCCATGAAATGAGTAAATAAAAACGATTTCGATGGCAGGGTATCGAGAAGACCGATATTACTATTTCATAGAACCATTTTGATATGTTAAAACGATATTTTAGACCTTTCGTCAGCGCTAAATGATATTATGAAGTTTCAACTGCTATAAATGGCAGAGAAATTAAAATAGATATCTGGTATATATATTTAACCACACAAGCCTTTTCTGCTTTTGCAGAAAATTAAGAAATTAGTCATGGGCGTATTATATTGATGACATCCAACATTGATGTAGCGAACACAAATCCACACACGCACTGTACGCACACATAAAAACGAAATAATGTTGACCACAATGATTTGGTAAAGAAACTTATCATGGGTAAACGCGACTACGCCACTTTGATGTGCAGACAATCCGAATAGTGTTTACAAATAATTTGATCTGTATTTGAATATAATCAGTCATAATGAAATCAAAGTTATTCTACGGAAGAGTTTTCAACGAGCCGAACACACGTGTAAGTACGGGCAAAATTCGTTAGGAATATGACTAGACGACAATTTGAAAGTTAATGCTAAAAAAAATTATGATTAAAATGTTTGGCTTAACGATTGGTATCAAAATTGTCCTTGATTTATTGTTTTCTCAAAAGGATGCTGATATTCCACCACCGAAAGAAATACTTCATTTCATTCTCCAAACGTCATTTCCAATCCTGCAAACGGTTCGTGAATTTACAGTAATAGGTTTCGTTATTTCCATGAGCGTTTTATTCGATGTTGAACCACGTACTTGTTATGCTCATTATCACTCACTAAGTGTCATAAAACCATACCGGAGCTTCTCAGCTCCGATTTATTCGCTTTCCGAACATGAGGGCTTAATTTGAGAAAAGTGGCAATTTTTGGATGACTACGTAAACGTTGAGAATGTTTGAACAGGATATGAGTATTCTTGTCGTGTCTTTTCGGTCCAAGGTCTCATCTTCAAGCTGTATCTAGATACCGCCCCCATCCCATCCACCCAGCGCCAAGTTGCATGAGATGAAGGTCCATTTAGAGATGCTTAAGATTTTGATATTACTTCTATACTACTGGAAAAAAGTGCATTGATAGATCTTGATAAGTTTGAGGGACACGTGTACGAGAGGGAGGGAGAGAGAGAAAGAGAGAGAGAGAGGGGAGAAAGAGAAAAGGAGGGTGTGGGCGAGGGTTAGTGTGAAATGCAGCGCAAGCGCGAGACAACTGAATTCCTGATGCTTATGAAATTTATTTTAAAGGAATTTTTCATGTATTTTTCCTGCAATAAGCCTTATTTGAGAGATGAAAATATAAAGCCAACGGAAAATTCTAATGGCATGTTTGGTCAAAAGAAGTACCGAGTCGGACGCTTCATACATGTATAAAGCGAATTCCATGTAAGAAATCAAAGTGTTACACTTAAAAAATGATAATAATTTAAGCCTTAATCGAATACACGATTAAGGATTCTATCTACATATTGTTACCGGCTTTTCGTGCATCACAAATAATTGATGGAACTCTCAAAATATATCGTATCTATTTATTTTGCATATTTTGGAAAAAGTAGCAATAAAAGTAGCAACATGTCCTGGTTTTCATCGAGGTCCTATACAAAAAAAAAGGGCAACATATCTCATATATCATGTATATTTACAAATAAAGATATGCCTTAATGTGCGCGCGAAGTAAAGCAAATGATAGAACCTAAACTGTAAGATGGATGAAAAGGTGTTCTTGTACCGTTCTACGGGGTCTTCTATTTGCATACTACAGACCATGGTGGATTCCTATCACAATTTATTCATAGTTATGCAGTTATGATATACGTATATATATCTAGATTCGCAACATTTTTCATCCATTGCAATGCAATTTATAATAGGCTTATGGCAAATGCTGCATGAGGTTTTGGTGAAACGTACGCACCCGAAACTTTTTTTCCGCCAAATGGCGCCTCGGTACGCATATGCATTCTAGAACCAGACCGGAGTTTCCGGTCACTTTGTATACTGGACAGCGCCATCACATCGCGTACGGCGACAGACGCTATAAACTGTATACATCTCCACTTTCTATTTTTTGCCGGACAAACAAATAGCCTATATGCATTACATTTTTGGAATCACACAAGAGGAGGATGAAACAATGACTATGCAATGAAGATTTTTCGACAAAATCTATCTGCCTCTATAATAATGTAGATCCCTATATATTCCTCCTTTCTTTATTTAAGGCGATAACCCTTTCAAGAAGAGTAACCACAGAAGTCAACACTTAGATTTACTAAAATGTTCTATTTTTTTAAATCTTTACTTTTTAATATGTCTTCATACACCTTTCCCTCATTTTAGATTGATGTAATTGTTTCCTCTTCTACCATTATCTTCATTTCATCTTTATGCTTTCCTCGTTTTGTATTTTTAGACTAAATTTTTGAAATGGTCTATTCTATTCTATTTGTAATATGATATGTATTAACAAAATCTATCTGCCTCTACATAATGTAGATCCCTATATTTTCCTCCTTTCTTTATTTAAGGCGATAACCCTTTTAAGAAGAGTAAAAACAGAAGTAAACACTTAGATTTACTTTACAAAAAATACGTTATGCAATTTTAACTGTCAAACTGATTAATTAGTGAATATCTCTCATATAGTTACGCACGTTCCCATGTACATTCTATGTCTTTACATATTTAAAGTTTTTACGCATATATTCTGTTATTATCATAGTAATGTATAATTGG
Organism: Strongylocentrotus droebachiensis; assembly: GCA_035222895.1. Taxonomy (NCBI): domain Eukaryota; kingdom Metazoa; phylum Echinodermata; class Echinoidea; order Camarodonta; family Strongylocentrotidae; genus Strongylocentrotus; species Strongylocentrotus droebachiensis. Next base: position 227,555 of record JAVYIG010000609.1, on the reverse strand, counting down.
TAAATTGTACTGTTTTTCTCTGTAAGGGAAACTTTGTAATTTACTTTGTAATTTCTTTCTAATCGCCTTTTCCTTGTCGTCTTACTTTCATCATCATTCCGCTCCTCCATGTCTTCACAGTTCCAACTGTTCCCTTCTTCTCATTCCACCCCTCCCTATCTCTCTCTCCCTCTCCCATCTTCCGCATGTCTTCCTGTTTTTCTTTCAAACCTAACTCTCTCTCTACATCGTTCTCTCCCTGACATTTTCTCTCCCTTTCGGTAATTGTTTAATCATGTTTCTATGATAAATCCTTATATATTGTGTAGCTTTATAGACATTCAATGTGCATTACGGTTCGAAATTAAACAAATCTTCAGTACTTACTTGTTATAACTCAATGAATCAGCCTCAATTTCTATTTAAAATATGAATATTCCTCACTTAACAATGATTACAGAAATAATAATAATGCCGAATCTATTCTATTTGTATCATTAATTTGTTTGCAAGTAGGGAATATGTAATTAGTTATGATCTACCCGACTGTGTATTATGTGTACTTGTCTATATCTTAGTTTTGTTGAAATGCTTTTTAATACTTGTAAAACTTGCAATGTAATTTAGCTTTCGGGCTACCATTTTGAAGTTGTCTAATAAAAACCATTCTAAAAACCATTCTACTACTTTAATATGTCTTCATACACCTTTCCCTCATTTTAGATTTGTAATTCTTTCCTCTTTTACCATTATCTTCATTTCTTCTTTTTGTATTTTTAGATTTAATTTTTGAAATTGTCTATTCTATTTCTAATATGATATACCAATGAAAGTTCTATTTTGCTTTTCTTTCAAATATGATAGAGCCAGATTATAATATAACAACTAGACTCCAACCTCTCTTTTCCTACGAAACAGCTAAATTCTGTTTTGATTTTACAATTTGATATAATTTAATCTATTTTCTAAGTATAAGTACAGCTGTGTTCTGTTTTCTTTTCCGCTACGAAATAGCTCAATTCTATTTTGCTTTTCCAATTTGATATGATTGAATTATATTTTATAAGTATAAGTACAGTTGAGTTCTGTTCTCTTTTCCATGATAAAGCTTGATTTCAATGATCGTCTTTTCCTAATATAACACATGGAGTTAAATCGATTTTTACACAAAATGAAAACTCAAAATTGAAGTGGCAAATATGTTAATGTCCCTAAAAGAGTTATTACATTTTCATTTCCAGTACAATGAAATAGTCAGAGGAAGCGATAACTACATAACTCTAACTTTGTCTGATTGATAAGTTACTTTATTATGTTCATAATCACCATTTTAGAGTGATGCCTAATGCGCAATTATAAAAAGGAAATCTTTAAAAAAAAGTTATTACAGAGTATCCATAATTACATTTTCACAGGAATACATATACACATAAAAAACAAAAAATGGTATATACCAAAGAAAAAATGTATCTATAATCGCCTTTTGGGGAGCAAACCTGACCTCTTAAGAAGAGTAGAATGACTAATTGGAAACAATAAGAGTGTGCATTTTTTTATATTTATAAGAGACTTAAATAGAATACGGCTGATAATATTGAATTTAAAAACAATGAGTGCCATCGATATAAAAACGAACGGCTAAATGGAAGATGCGAATACATGTACCTCTTAATAATAATAAAAATCAACTGCTAAAACACGGGTATGAAAGTAATTTCTTTGTCAAGTTGAAAACAGTCATCTTGCCCAAGGTGAAGTATATTTCCTCCCGAAACCAAAGAATTTCAAATCGAATTAGTAATCTAGGTGTGGTATTTTCTCCAAAATTAATCCTTTTTGTTATGTCACGTAATATTCACTGGAGCTGAAACGAGGAAATAAAAACCTCTCTGTTTTTTCTTTCTCTCTCCTATTTTTTTCTCCAGCCGCAATAGTTTCGCAGCCTCCTTTGAATTATTTTGCTTTTTGTCCTCAAATAAATTGCTATGGGAATTTAGAAAAATACTGTTAATTGTGAAATAATTTCACGCCATGTGAGTTTCGGAAAAATAGCAGAAAGGAATACTATTTTTGTGAGCGCTCGCACTATTGCCGAGGCTAGTGCCAGGCCGTATACATTACACGGAGAACTACGCACAGAACCCCGCAGACACCCTAAACGCGTAGAGGAACAAAAGAGCGGCAATAGGGCGTTAACGAATTTTTGGTAATTGGGGTAAAAAGAAATCGACATAGGTGAGAGACGCGGAGAGTGCAGTGTTTGATCTAAGGCATAAACGAATTTTTGATGGATTAGATGAAATCGGAGAAGTCCGCTCGAAGGTCAGGCTCAATTTGAACGGTTTAATCATCTGACCACTTTCCCGATCTTTTAATGGTGAACTTGAATACATAAAAATCAGATATTCCTATTTGTTAATGGCTGAGTGACTATGCAAAAAGTGCGCCAGATGTGTTAAAATTCATTTGATGGGAACGATGGGGTTCCAAACCTGATATGAAGAATGCACCCTCTTTTGTGTAGTTTTCTGTGTTTTACGTGATATCAATATAAATTTAGAGACCCTTTTAATGAGTTTTAGATTATCATAAAATGATTCATGAAATCTATTGTCATCAATTATGGAAGTTTGATTGATTGTATAATGATATATTTGAATGGCTTGGAATTTCCATTACTAAATTTTAAACGCGTTCTGAATTTTGATTAAATGCTTACTCCAATCATCAAATGCTTACTTCAATCATTTACGGTTTAAAAGCATAATATCATGAAAGTAAACTACCACATTTCGTATAGAGTCAATGAATTTTAGCTTTGAAAAGGGCTTTTTCAAAATGCAGTTTTATCTTAGTCGTTAATATATAACATTTTATTTCTACTCTATAATAAATTCCATAAAGGTTTCGCACTTCCAAGAAAGGATTCGCTTACCCCAAAAACATAACAATATTATTAAGGACTTTACTAAAACATTTCAAACACTCGTTGATGATCACATTGGGAAGATGTCAAAATGTAATAATTTATATCTTTCAACTCAGTGTCTTTCTAATTGTGTTATTCTCAACGAACAATATTCAATTTTAAACTTTGAAATGAGTTAAATAAGATATTTGAAATTACAATTTTTAAAATGTTATTTAAGCATAAAGGTGATTCTATGAATTATCTGAGTTTTTACAAATATTTTGAATTTATCCATTTTGCCTTTCCTTTCATTTCCCCCACAGATCGTCCCTGATACAATACATGAGGCGTGGCGACCATTCCCGCTATAGCAGGGAGCTCGAAGCGAACAGCGACCATCGACCCAGCGGGTAGCTTCTGGCTCAGAAGTCACAGAAATGATCGATGGGGTGGTCAGCGGCTTGAACGCTATTCATAATCGCTCTTCTTCGAACAAGTACCGATCGTAAATTCCATCGAGTGATTTCCAAATGAAATAGATTTATTGGTCAGTATATTACCACAAGATGTTCATGCATTCAGTAGTACCTTAACTAAATATTGAATTTTCAAAGTTTTCGAAATAAGATAATTGAAATGAAATCGGACTATCGGAGGCGGTGAAGAAGACTTACAAGGAGACATGCGAAGAATCAGACGTATTAAAATGAAGACGATGGAGAAGAAGAAAAACAAGAGGAAGAAGAGAAAAAAGAAGAAAAAGTAAGAGAAGAAGGAGAATACAAAAATTGTAAAGAGAATAAAAAGGAAAGGAGAAATAAACGAGAGAGCCGGGATATGACTGTCAAACCAAAAAAGAAGTGAGAGAAATGCGAAGAAAAAAAGAAAGAAAATAAGCGGTTTTACAAAGGTAAGTTAAGAATTTTCATTATCAAGAATCCGTCAGATGAATGTGGATGTATCAATGAACGATGACAGAATTGGTAAATATAAGTATATTGTCATACGTTTTAAAATATGATTATTAAAAGCATAATAACATTTATTTCTAAAATAAAACGAACTTTTCTATGTTAGAGATTATTGTGTAATGGATCCAGCATTTGTTTGCAAAATAGCATCAAATGCCCTATTTTTTCGTTAAAAATGACACTGAAAAGGGAATTTTAATGCAAGAAATAAAGAATGAAATGTCTCATAATTTTTTCATTATACGCGTACCAATTTATCTCAAAACTTTTACAATTGCATAGCTTCACTCAATTAAAGATTACTTAAAATATAAACGTTCTTATGATTTTTATTAGTAATAATATAATTGACGATAATGTAATTACATCATATATTATTTATATTTATTTTTGATTTTGCGAACTAATAAATTATTGATACGAAAAATAAGAATTTCTGTTCGCTTGTTATTTATATTTTATTAAAAAGTTATGTGTCAATTTAGATCAAACCTCATAAGCACCACACCAATATCATAAATATATCAATACACTAAAAAATCAATAACAAATGTTTGCAGTACTTCCGATAATAAATAATAAGTGATTTTTTTCAAGAAAGTATTCCAGATATAACAAAATCAGGGTATGAATAATCAAACTATAATAACACTGGTGGTAAAACCATAAGATAGGCGATCGTGTTTATTTCGTAAAAAGACTCTAATAAGGATCGTCCAAAGTGAGTGAGATTGCCAATTCCGCCAAAAATGAATAAAATAACGACTTTTCTTGCTGTATAAAAATTGTTATGGGGCCAGTAATCAAAGGTGTTTTTTTTTTTATGTTGACGTTTTGCGAGAAGGATTTCTGTGGTTAAATTCGTTAATGATTTAAAAATATTAGCAGTATTTGTATTAAAGGTAAAGACCAGTATTGGAAACGCCCCAATTTAAAAAAATGAAATGGAAGCTCTCATTACCAGTCATGTGAAAGAATATGTTTTGACTAATACATGATGATAAAAAAATTGCCGGGAAACCGCCTACTAATTGATATATTTGGTAAATTATTATATCTATTTGACTGTGAGAGATATAGGGTAGTCCCATATACATCTTTCTGTGTATAGTGCTTGTAACTTTACGAAGAATGGGCCAAATTTCTTATCATTTTGATGATTCCAGAACCTTGCAGATGCTAGATGCTAGATGATCAACCTTTTCTGATCGATTCCACAACGTTTCTTTCACAATGCAATCGCATGACCATAACTGGTCTTTACCTTTAACGATTATATCAGATAACTAGCTCCGGAAAATTCTCTTTCACACAGCACTTTATGTAAAAGACAGACCTGTTCAGGACATTATTAATTAACATAAAATATGCGACAAATTCTAGGTTTAGTGTTTACTAACTCAACATGCTCCTCTCACTGAATGTATAAATTTACCCAGTCCACTAGGCAAACTTGGGCACACAGTCAGACGACAGCCTACTATTTTCTTTAGGCTTTCCATCCGCGCGAAATATATATATGTTTTTGGCGCTCAGGTATATACATATAAAAAAAGAGGAAGGCAATTGTCGTGTATGTCAACGAAGCTGAGATAGAGAGAGAGAGAGAGAGAGAGAGAGAGAGAGAGAGAGTAGAGTGTATTTATTCACATCAGTAGCAGATAAGATGGAGAGTGAGAGAAGTGGAATAAGAGAGAGCTAGGAAATGCTAACGTTGGTGTATGCTGTATATGCTTGTCTATAGATCTACAGGTCTGGGACTACTCTTAAAGTATATATGCTTTTCTCATTCGTCAGCAGAAACAAGAAATTTAGAATAATAGCAAAAGGACAAGGTCAAGCCGTATGATGTACCATTTTAAGGGGTAAGGCATGATAATTATTAAAACAATTTATGGTCTGATGGTTGTCTTGTTTTACGGTTTGAAAACAAAAAAGTAACAAATCAATTATTGCACGTATAATATTTATTTAAACAAATTGGAATGAAAACATAAAAATCTGCTTCTTTTTTTAGTCTTGATATTTTGCGATTTGCAAATAGCATTGATCATTAACATCACCAATACCACAAATAATTATATTGGCAACAATATGGCAAATAACTATATTGACAAAAGAATACACATACAGAGCGAGAGAGAGAGAGAGAGAGAGAGAGAGAGGTGGATATGGAGAAACTGCGATTAGGAAAGAGAAAGAGAGAGAGAGAGAGAGAGAGAGAGAGAGAGAGAGAGAGATAATCGAGAGAAGAAACGGGAATGGGTGAGAGAAGCGCGTGGAAAAAGAAAAAGAAAAGGAAAAATATAAAAATCACGCACGTGCAACCAAAGACAAAAAGATGAGTGAACGTTCACGTTCATATAAAACAATGATATGATATTGAATCCATTAAAAATTTCCTTCTTCACGATGCAGGACAAGGTCTGAAAAAAGAGGGAAAAGGCAAGTATTCAACCGAGATTTTCAAACGGTAATCAAGACCCGTATTCATCCCGGGGTGCATCTAATGGACATCCAAGTCTTAATGAAATTACGGATGCATTTAGCTATGCCTGATTAGACGTCTGATGGCTTTGAATCCTCTATTGCCGGTGAGATAATGGACGGAGAAGTCAATAACAGAATTATTCGAGCTTCACTTTACGAAAGCCATGGTTTTTGTTTCGGACTGATATTTTCTTTTCTTTTTTCCCTTTTCGAGAGGAGGCTCGCTTAATGATGATTCTATTGATTTTAGTCGGATTTTCCATTTTTGGGGTGTAATATGGAGTTAGTATGGAAGCAGAGGAAAAGTAGAAATGACATCAACTGTTGCACTGTTAGTCTGTCCTTCAACAAGTAAGGCCCTCTAAATACAGATGAAATATATATAAAGAAGATAAATATGCTAACACGATTATAGAACAGTATTAAAACACGATTTTGTAGAACAAAAAGATAATGTACACCCAAGATAAATGAATGAATGATGCAATTTTCGTTTCTCCACTATCGGATTATATTCGACTTCTACCAGGAATATTCAGTAAAAAAAACTTGGTTAAAGGTTATCCTAAATAAGAATCTGGCTCCTTTGTAAACAGATTTAAATTTATAATCAATATCAATTCCCCCTAAATCGTTATGTATATATATATATATATATAAAGGTTCATAATAAGAAACATATATAATTATTATTGCTCGGAAGAACACGGCAGCAGAAATAAATACAATATATTTTATGAAGGGCAATCTAACCTTTGCAAAAAGTTGAATTGGTGAAACATAAAAAGCAAGAGAAACAGGTTAATGAAAGTTCGAAAAGAATTTGTTAATAATGTGTATCGAAATTTCTCATATAATTTTGAATATTTATTTACAACTTTCTTCATCTTATTTGGCTCAATGCAAAATCAATTTTCAGATAAATTGTCTACATTTCTCCAAAGCAAACTAAAATGAAGATTGGCTTGCCCTTTAATAGATATATTTATCTGGTGTACAATTTTTGTTTTAAAGTTCCCGTTTGAGAAGAAAAAATTTCTTCCCACGTCCCGATGTCGTCTAGGTGAAAACAAACACTCTTGAAAAGTTAAGAAGAAAAGGAGATAACTCAATAAGGCTTGGTCCCTCAACGCCGCTCTCGAGTGGCATTGTTTTGCATTCTCCATTTCTGTCATTGTCTCTCTGTTTAAGGCTGGTACCACAGGGTAGTTTCTAAAGAATGCTGAAGAGTGTTTGACTTTTCTTTTGGTTGGGGTCATTAATACGTCGGCATAAGATGTGGTTGGCGACTCGGTGAGAGATGAAGGTGGAAAATGTAGAGATAGAGAGACGGAAGGAAAAAGAGAGAGAGTGTGTATGATTGTGTGCGTGTGCGTGTGTGTGTGAGAGAGCGAGAGAGAGAGAGAGAGAGGGGGAGAGAGAGCGAGAAAGAGTTAGAGAAATAAGTAATTAGGTTAGGTATAGACTCGTATAGGGATTTTGATGAAGGCATTTAGATAGATAATTTTTTTAAATATCAAAGTAAGACAACCAGATTACTAAAATAAAAGAAAAAGAGAAATTAACAAAAAGCAAACAGAGAAAGGAAAACATGCAGAAAAAAAAGGGGATGGAAAAAAGGAGTGAAGAGGGACAGAATGTCAGCAAGAGAGAAATAAATAAAAAGAGGTATTTTAAGATATGTTTTTAAGCTAACGGTCGGTGATAAATGGGAGGTAGATATTAAAAAGTCATTATGAAAAAAAACCAAAGTTAATGGTGATAAATGGGAGATAGATATTAAAAAATCCTTATAAAAAATATAGACAAAACAGTATAAGAGGAAGGGGGAGAGAGAGAGAAAGAAAGAAAGAGAAGGGAGAGAGAGAGAGAGAAAGAGAGAGAGAGAGAGAGAGAGAGAGGGGGGGAATAAAGAAAAGGAAAGTAAGAGGGAGCGAATAAGAGGGTGAGAGAGTGAGAGAAAGAAGTGGATTGATGATGAACAATACCTTCGTGGGTGGAGTGACAACTTGAGTTTGCTCTTGGGATTCTCCAACCGAAAATCGTTTGTCTTCTTTTCTCCGATGATGAAAGCGGGAGAGGAAAGTTTGGTTGACATTCTTTTGTCTGGATATATTCACGAAGTAAACAAGGCATTATCTCCTTGAATAGGGACGATTTAGAGCCTGGTACGTACGTTGGCTAAAATATATAAGAAACATTAAAAAATACAGAGAGATGGTGAGAGAGAAAGAGAGTAAGAGAAAGAAAGAGAGAGAGAGAGAGAGAGAGAGAGGGGAAGGGGGAGGAGAGGGAGGGTTTTTTAAGGAAAGAAAAAGAAATCAGAAAAGGAAAAATCCCATACATGAAGAGAGTAAGATACGAATGCAAAATGAATAGAGAAAGAGAGAGAGAGAGAGAAAGAAAGAGAGAGGGAAGTGGATGGAGAGGAGACATGGAGAAGGAGAATTGGAGAAAAGAGGGGATAAGTACACCATCGAAAGAGTACTCATTGGTTTTTTTTTTTTTAAATGGAAAACAAATAAGAAGAACAAAGATATGAAGAGAAATGATCCAGATTATTGGAACGAGTATGCAAAAGTTCATAGGCCCAGATTTATAAATACAGTAGTTTACCGCCACTTGAAAAGGCGTTAAAACTCACTGTGCACCCATCATCGATAGTGTGTGGTATCTTTTATGATACACAGCGGGAGAGAGATGACTTCACTTCAAAATCTGACATTAAAACCCTAAAAAGTTAATGGCTTCAAAAAAGGTTAGACGTAAACATCAATTTACCCTCCGCTTGGTTGGACAAAAGAGTGAATACACTCATACACAGGGCCTGATTTTTGAATAGGTGCTCTAAATTTTTCGACTTGTATATGATAAAAATGGAGACATCATCTCATGTCAAATTCAGCGCTGTTGTTTAGAGGGATCAAAAGAATCAGTCTGAAATGTATATACAAAAGGAAAATTATGCTTTTCCCAGGGGCCTCATTTTGTGGTTTAGCGGGACTTTGGAGGCATGTCTGACGGGCAACCCACGGCGCCACTTTCGCTCGTCTTCTGCTTGATTTGCGCCATTGCAACCGATCGTCTGTCTGTGGCGTGCATCCAAACCCGCCTTCCTTGTATTGCCTGCTCGGGGCGCGCAGAAGGCCGTGGTACCGAAAACGCGGGAGATTTCAACCAGATTCTCCCCACGTCCTCCGCGCTTGCGATAAAAGGCACGGCGCTGTGAAACAAGTGGCTTTCACGTTCCCTTCGTATTGTCCTCTTACATTTCTCCATTTTCGCTGCTCATTGGCCGGAATAACAGATAAATGGCTGTTAAAAGCACCAAAACTTGTTAAAATTGAAAAACTCCTTTTGAAGATGTGCATTGACTCGGATTCGTTCTGTGAGGTATTTCTCCCGCGGTCTGTATAGACAATAGAAAACCTTTCCCATCTCCCTTTATTGTGGTTTAGTCATGTTTATTGAAAAGGCGATTTTTATCCTCAATAATGACCTCAACAATCCAGCCAAGCAGGTAATTGTCGGATTGGAAGAGATCTGACAGCTATAAGTCAATATTTAGACAGTTATTTTAAATAAAAATGTCAGGGAAATTAGTTATTCGAGTGTAAAAGAAATGCTTTTATTTATCGGTAATCGTATAGCAGAGGGCACCCATCCCTTGGGGCCGTCTGGTAGAAATGGGCGGTGGCTTTATGGCGGGAAAAAATCAGACAGATGCTGGTATATAATGTTACCATGGTAACTGTGGAGAAATTTTTTCATATAGTGCAGTTTCAGAGAGTGAACTAGTTCATTGATAAAAGTGTTTTTGTAATAAAAGGTAAAACGAGCAGATCTATTTGCTTCATGTGGGTACAACACATGAAATCTTAATATACAATCCTGCATGCGTTTGGTTGAATAACAAAATGATAAAAGATAAACCATTCATCGATGGGGTTAAAGTTTGGTGCATATCGAGATAAAAGGGAGAGTCATGAGACTATTCTAAAATCAAAACTTGCAATGTCAAGGAGCTCATGTTGGCTTGGTGATTTGAAATCGTCATTTGTTCCGCATCTATAATATAATAAACGATTATGTGTAAACTTAAGGAGAATAATGATTTTTTAGGGATTTTCTCTGATATTTCGCATGAAGGTTTGGTTCATGTTACTCCTATAACTTATGTCTGTCGTAGGTGATTTGTTTATCTTCTTCAGGGAAATAAGAAACAAAAAATGAATGGATGATCATTGATGACCAATACGATTAGGTCTCGAATGAAATAATGACGACAGTAGAAATTGTCGGTAGGAGAATTCACTTTTAATTCTTTTATTTTGTAGACAGCATACAAGTCATAACTTTTTAGACCATTTCAAGCGCTGCGACGGACCTGCCAATCACCGATGGAGGATTTTCAATCGTGTTCCGGCTAACTTCTCGCGAGCTTTATGCTACGACGACGAGAGAAAGAAGAAACAAAGAGAAAGAAAAGAAGAAATTAAGATTATGGTCACGTTCCTATCAGAGCGACCCAAATCCTTCCCGTCTGCCTTCCCCTAGATTCCATCTCTTTAATCATGCTCATCCCCATCCTCCTCCGCCCTCATCTAATCTCCGTCATCATTTTCAGCCATGAGGATGTCGTCCCGTCGCTATGTCTCCCTCTCTCCGTCTCCCTATTTCTCTCTTCCTTAATACCCTAGGCGCACGATTACCACGACATCGCTATCTGGCTGATATTACGAGCAGCCAACTAATCTAATAACCATGGTGCTAGCTCTGGATTGTCTTAGAAAGTAAACAGACAACTTCTCTCATCGAGATAGCCGTGGTCTTCGGGGGCGCTCTCGGCCTCATCAGCTGTAGCCATACCACGGAGGAGCAGTTTGCCTTCCTTCATCACCGCCAAAGTCAGACCTGGGTTTTATCGATGAATTTAGCAAATTTATCGCTAGGAAAAACGGAAGGAAAGCGCACTATCTCTTCTTTTTCAATCTCTCTTTTTTAACAAGAAAAAGATCAATACATGGACACCTGGTCGATCCACAAACACACGGGAGAAGAGAGCGCTAGAGAGCAGGCAAGATCCGGTGGGTGACGGTTATGTGGTGTTGGTTGGTGGTATGGGGAAAAGAAAACTGATCTCAAACCTGCGTACAAAAAGAACCCCTCTTGAATATTCCACTGCGACTATTGGTTTCATGATAAAGATAGGTTAACTTCAAATATCAGAGAGTTAGCTGGTTGGCGTAAGATCGATAACGGGTGTCGAATTTTACATCTGCCCTTGACTTGGTGGCCTTAAAATGTTGTCACATGTTGGTTTGCTCTTCCTATCCCTGTTTCCATCTCCATCTCTTCTTCTTCTTCTTCTATTTAGACTTTCCTCAATATCTACGTCTTCTCTCTTTGCCTCTGAGAGCTAGCGTCTCCTCCAGACCTCAAAACAGGGTCAAGAAAGTGATTTTCCACCTACACGTAATGTTATTTTGTCATTACTTCGTTTGTTTAGTCCAAGCTATTCTGTGCTGTTTTATAACTGATGAAAGTCCTACGAGCATGACAAAAGAGCCTTGATTAAACTAAAATACCAAATAAAATGATATCGATTGATTCAATCCATAGTAATGGTTTCATAATACTTAGAAACGTAAGTGACACCAAATGACCAAATATCTTGAGTTAATATGCCAAGAAAGAATGTCAAAGAAAGTCACCTTGAATATTTCCTTCGTCAACCATTACAACCCGCTATTGATATACAACATTTGGAGCAACTCCATCTGAACGTGCTTTTAACTGTTATCATATTAGTGTCTGTGATGAGTATGTGATTAATACCTCGTCGAATTTCAATGTATCGTTACAGAATGCAGTGTGAGTATGAACTTAACAAAAAGTTAATCCGCATAATGACAAATAAAGGTGGATATACTGTTAGGAATATGACACAATCTTTAATCTTGTTGCTTTTTTCAATCATACTAGTACATTTCGAGTTGGATGTTAGATACCCGAGTTAATCAGCAGGGAGTATTCTTTTCTAACAGAAATGATTACCGTATACGATAGGGAGGTGTAGATGAAGAGATCAATGAAAACATAAAATATTGTTAAGGTCTCAATCACGTAACCAGAAGGTGTTCGGTCTTGTTTCGACGTCGTATACAGAATTACTTCAACTTTTTGATTTCAACATTCAAACAATTCTTAAAGCTTTGAAAAACAAAAAGGGTCACCACATCAAATCATTATGAAACAATTTTGATTAGATTAAAATGTCGGTGCGTCAGTCAAAAGGTATTGAAGTTTTACTCAGAAGAAACTCTCAATACCGAACAAATAAAAGTTTTTCTCGATTATTACATTCTGTTTCCTTAACTCTCATTCCAGAGATTTGAAAACATAACAAGTTTGCAAGTCAGAGTAAAGGTTTTGGACGTTTGGGGCATTTGCTTGAAAAAGACACCTGAATAGTTTGAAAAGCTCATCTTGTGTAAGTCAAACAGCTTATACTCTTATGTGCAAATACAATATTACTATAAGTTGTTAAAACTTGAGGGACTTCGTCATTTCTATCGATCGAATACAATAACTTTGATACTTGTTCATAAACGCATTTCATCTGTTTATTGAGACAACTTTCAATACTCTATGAAGTGATTGAGGTACTTCTCGAAATGTGGCGACTCGCTTTAGGAAATGAAATGGAACAAATGTGGTGACGTAGGACCTCATTAACCTTACTCTATTGATTTAAGAGCTAATAATGATAATGGTTGGAGGCGTGAGAGCAAGCCATGACGCCCATTTTCTATTCTCTTATTCGGTCAAGTCACGTCTCAACCATCCTATCTCCATCTAACTTTTCTTCATCTTCTTCTTCGTCATCATCAACTAACGTCAATTAATTCTCTCGCATGCCAAATTATGCAACCAAATCTGTAGACGAGATAGAAATAGAGTGGGAGAAATTCGTTGGAAACTGGTAAGAAAGGGAGAAATTCTTTATTTCTTCTTTAGTTGTGGATGCAATAATATTATGGGTAGGTAGATCGATACTGGGAGCGCGGCAGGCTGATCGTATGTTTGATTAAGATCCCGTTCCAAGGCGAGATAGCGGACGGACTGGGGAAGACGAGCGGAGATGCTTCCATTACCTGGTCACGCAAACCTACAAGATTGACAGCTACCAAACAGATAAACTTGGAGCACGAGGAGAGAGAGAAGGGAGGAGAGATAGAGAAAGATAGAAAGGCAGATACAAAGGATGAAGGGATAGTGCGATACATGTATAAAGGTGAGCGTGAACATACGAAAGATATAAAGAGAGAAAAGGTGATTTAATTGTGAGAAAATGAGAAACGTTCAATGTGAAATAAAATACGCGCGCACACGCACACACACCAAACTCACGCGCACGCACACACATCCAACGCACACACTTTACTAACCTGTAAACACATTAAAACACATTTTAAAAAAAAATGTGTGCTCAACTTCAAATAAAGAAGAGATTTACTGATGTTACAGATAAACACGTGCAGGTGTATGTGAATGAATGCCGAAACAAATAATAGTAGTCATACGTTATTAGATCATATTGCTATAGATAAACGAAACAAAAACTTTGAAAAGTTAGAGCGACTTGTGCACGGGTAGGAGAGGAAATCAGGAGAAAGAAGTGGAAAGTAAAGGGAGAGGGGTTAGTAAGTCAGTGAAAGAAGTGGATAGAAATGGAAATAGAAGAGAGAGAGAGAGAGAGAGAGAGAGAGAGAGTGTGTGTGTGAAAGACAGGAAAAAAGGAAGAGGAAGTGAGGGAGAGAGAAAGAGATACCGGGATAGAGAGAGAGACAGATATATAGAGAGATGTAAGATTGTTATTGCTGACGTATATAGGTGTGAAGCCTATAATCAAGAAATTAAAAATATGAAGCGCGGTTAATTTGGATAATGTTCGAAGCGCTGGGAGATTAGATAGGAAATGAAAACTGCAATTTGAATTAGAGCGAATGACGAATGGACAAATGGAGATCTTTCACGCATCAACACCTCATCCTCTCAGTGACAGCCTGTACAATTACATTAAAAATAGATAGAATCAAAGTAAAGCCATACAATTGTGATTATACACAATGGAAGATGTATTTGAAAAGCAAAGTTTGGTGTAATGAAATCAGACAAATGCAAAACGCAGGGAATTTAGATGCTTCAGTATCCTTTATTCATTATGTCACCTATTTTGGTATATTTTCTCCCCTCGAGCTCTTGATCTGTATACGCTTTATATTTATGCTTGACAGTTCCATCAATCGCTGGATCATTCCCCTTACTATTTTTGTGTTTACTTTTTTTGAAATATTCTTTTGCTTGGCGTTACCTTCTCGTTTCTTTGCTACCGTTTTTTCCTTAATTTGGACTTATATTTAATGATTCGATTTTTAGATTCTACTTCTTTTTCATTTGATGACTACTTTCATTTCTCTTCATTATCTTTTATTTTTCTATACCTCTTTTAATACTCATGCTCCAGCTTTTTACGATCTACTCGTCTTGATATACACTGTCGCTCATAAAGGTGGAATATTTTTTTAAATTCCAATTTATGGAATTATTTTAAAAATAATTTAAAAATAATAGATCGAGATAATAGTATACATTCTCAGATTTTATTAAATAATAATTTGCAAATGTGTGTTTTGCGTGACTGCTAAAGCATGTGTATGCTACTATGCTTATCAACTAGGGGACCTATGCCCTTAAGTCATAAATGACAGTAATGAGGATTAATGCCCCACAAAAGGGCACTAACATAGCACATCGACACGGTTTTGATCCTGGGGCCTCACAGTTACGAGGCCATTGCTTTGTCACTGAACCATGACTGTACGCAGCGGGGGCTAGGGTAGGGGGCTGTTTCCATAAATTAAAAAACAAACAGAAAATGCAATAAATTTTCAATAATTTATTGCATTTAACCCCGGTGCCAAACATAAAACAAAATCTGTGTGACCATGCCTTGAGCCATAATGCATGGCCGTCCAGAGGATTTTTTTATGTTGGGGACCGGGGTAAGATGCGATAAATTATTGAAAATTTATTGCATTTTCTGTGTTTTTTTTAATTTAGGGAAACTGCCCCCTACCCTAGCCCCCGCTGCGTACAGTCATGGTCCAGTGACAAAACAATGGCCTCGTAACTGTGAGGCCCCAGGATCAAAACCGTGTCGATGTGCTATATTAGTGCCCTTTTGTGGGGCATTAATCCTCATTACTGTCATTTATGACTTGAGAGCGTAGGTCCCCTAGTTAATAAGCATAGTAGCATACACATACTTTAGCAGTTCCGCAAAACACACATTGGCAAGTTATTATTCAATAAAATCTGAGAATGTATACTATTGTCTAGATCTATTATTTTTAAATAATTTTTAAAATAATTCCATAAATTAGGGTAAAACTAAAATATTCCACCTTTATGAGCGACAGTGTATGTATATATTCATTTCCTCTCCCCTCTTTTTCCCTACAATACGTTCCATAAGTGTCATAAACTTCTCTCTATCACACCAGCATTTGAAAACAAACCAACAAAAATAGTTGCAATACTTAACTAAAATCTTTTAGCAAAACTTAGGCAAATTGAGTATTTTTCCATGAATTCGTTACCCATTTAACAATGATTATAAATTAGCAAAAAATGCAAGGGAACCATTTTAAACTTTTTTTTTTTTAAACTTTAAATTTACACCTTCCGGACAAATATAAAAATTAAAACGATAACAACAAAAAAAATCAGTTTACGGAAGTAATTTTGTTTTATGTTTCTAAATATAACATGTTTACGCTGAACCGTAACCAAAATAGAGTTATCGGACAATTTCCTAGAAAGAAATTTGTAAATAGACTAAATTTGTTCCGATGTCGTCAATGTTTCCCTGGAAATGATCCACACTTCCAGACCTCAGAATCGGATTAAACCCTTCTCTCGTGATCTCGGTGAGAGAACCACTTCGCGGTTCTGCTTTTCCCATTATCATATTATCTTGTCGCTCTCGAGATGGTTGAAAAGAAAATATAAAAACACGAGGGAAAGTAAAATCAGACCACCTTCATTCGTATTCATTGACGTAGGTCTGAACGCTCTTGTTGTCATCATTTTCAACGCCCTCTATGGAAAGGATCGAGGGAACAATAGGGGTAATACAATGGTGCTTGGTGGGGTGAAGTTTGCTGAGCGTGTTAGTGACTACAATGGGGGAGGAGGAGCGAGGTATGGTTGGGGTTAGATTGTGGTTTAAGAATTTCTATACTGATCATGATCATCCTGATGACCTACGATAGCAACGAGCTGGCTGACATCACCATCAACGTCATCGCAGCCACAACTCGACATCGGCAATGTCATCAAGCTTTAACGCATCCAAGCAACCTCTAGAATCATCGTTGCAAGTTCTAATGAAAAGAGTCACCTCCTAACATTTTTACTCGTGTATCAATGTTCCAACAATATTATATAATATTGTCTTTATTTCATTATTTCCTTATTACAGACTACCATTCCATCGTTTATATATATATATGTATTTGTGTTTAATCATTGATTCTCTTTATAAAGCTATAGCTTTTGTCCTTTCCTCCTGTTTAACTTTTAAATTACATTTGATAAAACATTTTTATGAAAAAAGCCTAAAAATTACACTAATCTTAGAACGAAACCGATTTTTTAAAATCCCGGAAGGTTTTATATTTATTTATATATAAAATTTATCTAATTAAGGAGGAAGACTGTGATCTATATATAAATACCTTCCTGTGATTTTATTTAATCGTTTTTGTTCTAAGATCAAAATTAAAATTATTTTAGGTACATGCAATTAAGATGGACAACATATTAATTCACCAGCTGATACCGGTATCTTAAGCTGGTCGAATGGATGAATGGCGCGCATGCTATTAGACGAAAAGACACTGTTTGCTAAAGCTGTACCGCTGGCATTGATGAAAAGAAAAAGAGAGAATACAGAGACATGTGCTTTTATGAAACACACAGTAGAAGCCTTCAATTAAGAGAATACTAATGATGTAATTGGTTTTGTCCAACCAGTAACAATAGAAAGCTTGATGGCTTATTGTTGCTTAAAAGCCGCAAATTACAAAGTCGAATGGAGGGGGTGGAGAGGGCTAAATCGAGAGCAAACTTTAAACTAACCATACTACCGGTGGATTTTGATTAGAGTTCGTTACCTAGAAAAAGACAAGATGACATCAAAGGGTCTGAAAAAAAGAGATTAATTTTGTTAGGCGCCGATGCCTTTTAGAACAAACGTACACAATCGACATTTTGGCCTCAATGAACTTATCATTAAAAAGAGTCATGATAGTGACCCTATTTATCGGGTTAAGCTTTAACATTTCAAACGAAATTCTTTATTAATGGTTGTTAAAATACGTTTGAAATATTCTTGGTCCAACTGTTATCCGCTTTTTCCACGTATACTTAGCTACATTGTGTATAATGTTACGTTACCGCTTGAACTTATTTGATTTTACACGGAAGAGACATGTGTAATTAATCAAAGCCAGATCCTCGTAATAACAATATCATTTAAACATAATTTCAATTCATATTTTAAGGTGTACACTTTTATCAATAATCTGTGGCGCCCGAATTCAGAGTGAACAGTTATGTTTTCAGCTAAAAGATAAGGTTCCTCCCTTTTGCCCAGTGTTTACAATGAAGCTTAGATGTTGCGCATCACCTAAATACAAATATAAACTTGAATATTTATTCTGAATACTCGACATTAAAAAAAATATTATATCGAAAGCATTCGAGCCAACATTCTAACCTCTGTCATGAAAAACTTAAACCCAGTTGTCGCATTTGATGGGTTACATCGGTTACAAATCAAGTCGATTGAGACATTTTAAACCAGGTTCTGATCATTATTTTTGAAAGAAAAAAAATGAACACGAAATGATTTTATCATTATTATTAATACTATTATTGTTTTAAACGTATAAGGAATGTATGAAAGAGTTGTTTTGTTTAGCAATTGATATTAATTAAGAATTATACTTTTGTATTGTATTTTGATTGTTCTGAATGTGATGTAAAGTCAGTAAGATGTTAATTGCATAATTTTGATTTATTATGGCAATAATGATCTAATTCAGGTATTGAGGAAATAAAAAACGTTATACAAAATATTTATTTAAAAAGAAATTGGCTAAAACTGGCCCCTTTTAGGAGTAAGATGCTCAGGTTTCAGCCGTTGTCTCAGCTTGCCTGTATCGAGACCTATTTTAAAACATTGATTAAGACAGAGATTGGAATATTAACGTCCTATATTACGTAATACTATGTCACTGTATCTTCCTTAACCACGTCTGCTTTGTACATGATAAAGACTGGATTATAATGCATAATTCTTTTAATATGTTTACTAAAATGCAGAGACGCTACCATTTGTTTTGCAAGTATAAGGGAGGAAGCCGAGATGGCTGTAATATTGGTTGCAGTTTTATTTCAAGCTATACAATGTTGGTCGGTTTATATACCACTTAAACGGTTTGGAGAATCTGATTTAGATAATACGTTTACATAATATATTAAGTGTAGTATTCTACATGGATCGGTCAATGAACATAATTATTTGAATGGAAAATTTGAAGAAAAACAAATAACTCAGAAACTGGCTCTCATCAGTAATCAGATTTTTTGGAAAACGGGATTACAAATGATTAAGGTATTCCACACAAAAAGACACATATCATAGTAGCTTTCATTATGTATAGCATATTACTGAAGTAAAACAGTACTTTCTTTTAAAACGTGACGTGATATAAAATAATAAAGGCCGATTGTAATAATTGAAAATGGACTGTATTGAAATGGAATGGATCAGCAATAAATAGACATTATTCCTTTCATCCTTTTCATAATCAATAAGTGAATTCAGCGTAACAACAGAAAAACGAGAAATTTCTGTTCGTCACACCTAATCAATTTCCGAGCTATCCAATTTTTAAGTATTATAACCACGTTTCAAAGGATTAAGTATACCTCAGATGTACAGATGAATCTTTTTTGTTTCTAATTTTTAAATGAAAAAAATATTCGTTCAGCTATTGATCACCTTGATTAACCTTGCCTAGTACGTGCTATAGGTAAACATATCAGGGCGAGCTGGGCCATGTTTCAGCATCGATTCCCTCTGGCACGGTTAACCATTAACCCGATGAACAATACGAACATCCGTCTCTCTTAAAAGGGGCGTGTACCTGTATACCACTCAAAAAGGTGAACTCGAAACTATAAAGTTCGCCCACTGATTTCTTATATTATATTTTTTAACCGGATAAATCGAATGACTACTGTAAGAAATATGTGTGTGATAACGTTGATGTTCTTTTTTTTTTCTTCACGAGTATTTTAAAACGGATGTGTAGTTGTAAGATGGTATATTATATTGTTGTATGATATGAATATGATTGTATTGATCTATAATAACCAATCCAAATGCGAAATATTACAATGTTTAAATTATCTTTAATTGTATTTACAACATAATGATGTAAACACACACAAGTTAATCGCTACCAAAAGTAAAAGAAGTTTACATGGAAGCAGAAAATATCAAGCTTAGTGCTAATTGTATCTGCTCATATAATTTATATTAAGATTAATTACGATACAGCAAGGTTGAATTATGTGTATATACATCATACACACATTATAAGTATGATTCTAAATTAATCCCACACTTCCTACTATGCTCACTTGTATGCAAATAATTGATATTTATATTCTAACAAGAAGCATAATACTTTGGTTCCATCTGTTAGGATGCCCCAAAATGCTTATATCCTATGTGATTATCGCAACTTAATTTATGATGCTAAATAGGAAATATAGCTGTAGAAAATGTTAGAAACTATCAGGGTTATATGCAAGGCTTTTGATTTGGAATATGAACGATAATAAAAGAAGTAAACAGATATGAATACAAATACAATTGTGATGCTTTTAAGAAAATGTCAAAGGTTCTAGGGCATGCTCTAGAAAAACAGAGGAAACTACTTTTTTTCCTTCAAAATAATTATTTTAATTCTGAAGTACGGTGGCGTGAAACCGCTGTGTTTTTAAGGAGGAAAAGTGAAATTATTTGGCAATTTGAGTATTTCACTTCCTTCTCAATGAAAGAGACCCAATTTTTAAGTCCAAATCCAAGGTCTGTGCGGTCGAGGGTTTCTAGTTACATTTCGGTCACGGCCAAGAGATTCAAAATCCAACCAATTTTAGATCAGACCACGAACCCAGCCGTGATTGGCATGTGTCAATATAAAGACATCAAAAGAGAGTCGGAAATTACTGATTTTCAATTTAAAGAGAAAAGGAAGAAGAAAAGAAAGGGTCCTGACAAGGAGAGAGGAAAAACATATGAGGGCTACAATAAAGAGTTGAATTTAGATCTCTCCCCCAGCGCGGCGCGGCGCTCTGGTCCAAAAAATGCGAACACAATAAGATGAGGGGATATGCTATGCGGAGGTGTGTGTTATTATGGAGGTCGCGGTGCTGGACTGAGAGCTAGCAACACGGTACGTGAGCTTGACAAAAGATCCCCGGACTCTGGCGGACTGAGTTGCATGTAGACGACACGCTTGTCTGACGATCCTAGCGGCCTTTTATTCTCTCTCTCTTTCTACTCTTTCTTTCTTTCCTCTCCCTCTTGATGTACTATCCCCGTCACCATACACCTTTTACCCGCACTAAATTGAATGGGGACGGCTAACTGAAATCAAAACCGCCTTTTTACCTTCATGTGAATGAGTTCTAAGGTCAAACAGTTTCCCCCTTTTCAGTCTTCATAAACCCACCCCACCAAACACATGCACAGACACGTACGTCCAATTATTGTGGTATGACAGGGCTATGATATGGCAATCAAAATGGTCAGAGAAAAGTATAATCTATAAGAATATTTCTTGTTGTGGTTTATCAAGATCAATGTTGCTGTTATAATAGTGACGTCACTGCGGTAGACATAGAATAAATTGGATTGGAAGTGATGCATGATGGAGGCAGGAATAACTGACAAATAAATATTGAATGGTAATCCGCAAACTATAGGCTTAAGTTAAATAGGAAGAAAATTCCCAAAAATTGCCCGAGGGAATGGTATCAATCTCGTGATTTGACATAATATTCGGAAAACCTACGCAACTGTGCAATAGAAGAAAAAAAGTTCAGTTACAGTTCACAAAAATATTTGATAGGCGTTATGAATTTTGTCATTTTATAGTTGGTTACATAATAAATTGAAACATTGATAACTACGATCCGGTAGCAATGTTGCTTCTATTTTTTTCTCCTGTGGACATAATTGAGTTCCTTTCTCTCTATCTCTATCTTAATTGTGTGCTGATCTCATATTATGGATTAGTCAATCATATCAATCGGTCTATATGAACAATAAATCACAATAAAATTGAGACAAAATAATGAAAGATAATAAACATCATTTTAGAAGTTGTAATTTTGAGAACCGCGTTTGGTATAAACTCCTAAGTCAATTTGTCAGACTTGTAAGATTATTAACAGCAATATTATAAAGGTTTACGTTTTTCAATGTTGGGATAAATTGTAGACAAAAGCAAATGCAAAGTGAATTTTTTAATAACATTTTACTTTCATATTGAATGAGCCTTTCCCCTTTTTGCCACGACGTTTAATTGTTAAATCTTGAAGTAATTTTTTTGAAACCCAAAATTTGAAAGAGAAAAAATATGTATTTCCTCAGTACTATTACAATACCTAACATTCTGACTTCAAAACTATTTTAAATTATTTTCATACTCAAGGCAGTTGAACCAGAAAAATTGTTTATTTCAGGTAACAACCCAGTGAAATTGAAAATTGTTTATTTAGAAATACTCGTCATTGTGAATTCGTGAATACGAACTTTGCGATTGCTTTCTCAACGTTTTCATAATTTAACAACTTTGTTCATGCTTGACGACACATATCGTGAGAGGGCAGGCCGCTAGAAACACAGTGTTTGTATTGAGTAGGGATGTCTTGTTCAAATCATGTTCGGTCAACTTGGATTTCACCTAGATTATGATACCGGAAAATGAAGAAGAAGAAAACAATCACTTCTCAGGCCATACCAGCCAGCAAACCACAATTCAATCAAGAATCAGACATGCATGCCATCACAGTTTGTGGAATCTAGAGTAGGATAAAAGTGTCAAACAGGTATAAAATGGGAAAGGAATAATAATATGGGGTAATTTTAACAACAAATTACTTTGTTCAAATCATCAACTTATATTTTACATAAAATTCATACTCAACATTCAATTAACACTTGAGAAGTATAGTGTATCGGTCTCTATGTTTTCGTTGCGATTGTGATTTTCTTCTTCTTTCTTTGACGTGTTTGTCATCAATGTCACAACATTTTTGCTTTCAATCTTAAGGCCTAGGATGTCATGTCCAACAACAACAACTAAATAATACATCAAAACAAAAATACTTTCAAAAAAGTGCAATAAATCATAAAATAAAAAGCAGGGGAGAGGTCAATTATCTTATGAATATATTCGCATACGCAATTTCGTTTTTCTCTATCAAAATATCGATGAAAAAAATTATGAATGCATTGAACAGCAAACAACGTATATGTTGCCATAGTAACCACGGTAGGAGGAGACATCTGGTTGATATTCAATCGCTTGATAATCAATAGACAACTCTATGCTTTGATCGTTTGTCGATTCCTGATGGATGATATCTCAGTGTGACCCGGCCCAGTTGTGAGGATATTTATATATTAGGTCGGGTGTGTGCGTGTGCGTGTGCGTGTGCGTGTGTGTGAATGGATGTATGTAAGACATAATGTGCAATGTGCGCACACGTGTATGTATTTATGTTTTATTATTAAACTCATCAAACAAATATTTATGTTGATGGCCTTTCAAATCTGTCGATTTCACACGACGGTTCACGCCTTCAACATGAATATCAATAACCCGTGATTCTATTTTCATAAAATTAGCTTATGCTAACTCTTTGTATAACACTGATTTCATGACCATTTCCCTCTTAAAACAGTTTGCATTTCAAAGCGAAATCCGTAACCACCTTAGCGAATCAGTACAAGGCACACCCTCTTTTCACCTTATACACAGATATGAGTATGAAATAATTATCAGAACAATAATGGGTGTGTCACATGCATTTCATACACACCAACTCCCCCGCGTGCCGGTCTATCTGTAATTACAGTCACCGTTGGGCGTTGGTTACAAAATGTTATGGTTTGTTTTGTTTTCGCATATACATATTGAATTCAGCACAAGTTCGATGAAATCAGCTCAAGTTCGATGAAAATGTTCGGTTCCATACAGTAAAATATAAATTAAAAGGCATATTGACACATCGATGCCATCTTATTATTTGCAACGTTTATAGAAAAAGGCCCACGGAAAAATAAAAACATTGTTGAACTCTTATACTTTATTTGTGGTATGGATTTAATGTTTTACGATGTTAGGTGCTATTCTAGTAATTTATGATTTCATAATTTTCATAATTGCAGCCTAAAGGAACAGCTTTTAGAAAATTGTTAGGGTTCAAACCTCCTCATTAGTTTTTAATAATAACCAAAATCAGAACTACAATTTCCTTTTTCTTTCTTTCTACTATACAAAGCTTGAACATGAAAGCGATTGAATTCCAATTTCAAGCATACGTCATGGGGCCATGAAATATTACTATACAACAATACAAAATGGCAACAATGATGGGAGGTGTCGAAGCCATAACAGATAACGGGATGATGGACACTAAATAAATTTCAATTCAATTTCAATTTATTTGCTCATAAAAATCCAGAAAACACACATGCGAACATTCATAAATCAACATAATACAAAGGGTAAAATTCACAAGAAAAAATAATAACAAAGTATACATTGGATTAAGTATGAGAGGGACAGCAAGAAAGGAACAAGCCTTGTGATTAGCTGACCCTGTAACATAATACATTAAAGACGCTACAAAAATAACAAATCACTTACTACAACATAAGGGGGGGGGGTATGCCTATACATTTAAACAAACAAACTTGGTGAATACCTGTCTAAAATAAAGTGCCTAGATTTTGTCTTAAAAACATTTAACGAAACTGCTTGTTTAATATCTGAAGAAAGAGAGTTCCAGATTTGGGGTCCTTGAAATAATATTGAGTTTTTAAAAGATGAGAGCCTCGGTTTGGGTAAATGAAAATCATTAGCATTTCTTGTAAAGGGATAAATTTGGGTTGAATATATTACAACAGATACACAAATATATGACAACTGATAAATTGTAGAGAAATAGCATTAAATAGTATATGAATGGATAATTAGAGTTAGCATGAGAGAAATCTGTTGAAACAGGTAGATAAATGCCAAACAAACAAAGCAAGGAATCCCGTCGAACAGAGTAGACAGATTGCCTGTGTGTACATCCCACTTGATGTTTCCCCTGTCTCTTGACTTCTTCACTCGTCGATCGAGTGCATTTATGTATAGCATCTCATGCTAGATTAAATAGCTGATTAATTTGCTTATTCTATGGCGAGATGTCAACAAATTCACGTCGGAAATTCAACATTTGCCTGCCCAGATATCAACACTGTTCTACAAATACTTCCACTGCATGCGATGAGATAATACAAATTAGCCACCGGCCTACACTGTCTCTATATTGACAAGTACCTCGTTATATATACTCTCTTATTATCTCTGGGTAAATTAATTTGTAAATATACAAATATGTAAAACCGGAGGAGTGTCAATATGTAAAGATTATATGCGCTTACTATTAACGGGCTTCGCAGATTTACAGAGGACAAATACACGATATATGTACTGAAGACTGGCATTGCAGTGTTAATGTATGAAGTAGGAGTACAATTCAATTCCATGTTTGTCTGTCCACATTTTGATTGCAGATAATCTTGAAGTTTGATACTTCATTTGATGAGTGTCAACTAAAACAAAAATAAACATGCCTTCTAGAGTATACAGTCAACGCAAGACGCACTGCGTTCTGGATACAGTGCAGTAACCCACTGGAAAACAAAGATTCTTTCACATTTAATTATCAATGTCTGAAATCATAAAATAGAAGGATAAATTAAATATCTACAGAAGTATGTAAAGAGTAAATTGTTGCTAAATGTTTAGAGATAGTGCTTTTAGAAAGAGTCAGGCTGCATTGGATTCACCAAGATAACGATTTAGGGATAAAAGTAACCATAACACAAATTAGGCCCTTTTATTATAAGGTATTTTAGCGTCACCTGTGATTGGGAGGGGAAAAAGAACTGCATCACTAAACTGAACAAAATGAATATTATAATTTCTTCATGAAAAAGATTGTGATAATTAAATCACCGTTTTCTTTCAGAATGTCATTTATAGTCTTTTGATACTTATTGATGGACCTTGTTTTTAAGAAGTTACGAATCGAAAGCTAAGCAATGTATTTGGTGTTTATTTTGTTATTCCTTGACACATCCAGGAACGTAAATTGCTTTTAAAATATTCGGGCATTCGACGACCTACTTTTTAGATACAAGGAATACCAGACAGAAAAATACCGTTCTTACAATTGCGAGGTTAATTTTTGTAAGACTTATTTGTAAGATTTCAAACAAAATGATTGGATTTGCCCAAGTGATTTTCCTCGCAAACACCAATTGAACTAGAATGGAACTGAGCTGAAATGATAACACAAAATGAATGAGTGTCACGACCTTGGCTAGTTTGAGTGATTAGGCAGATCGGACGGTTTAAAAAAATTGACTTCTCTCTTTTTTCTCTTCTTTTTGCTTGTGACTTTAAAAATATGCTAAAGACAAACACGCCCCGGTGGTTCTAAAGGTTGGTATAGCAGAGTCAACAGAGACAGAGAATGGTAAATAATTGTGTTTGGGAAAGAGCTAGAGAGAGAAGAACTTAAACCAAAGAACAAACGGATTGAACTAATCCATCTTATGATGTCAAGATACGGGGAGGGAACGATAGAGGAATATGAGAGAAACGGGAAGGAGTAGCAGAGATAGAGAGATATATAGATATATGGAGATAGACAGAGAGAGATATATATATACAGAGAGAGAGAGAGAGAGAGAGAGAGAGAGAGAGATAGAGAAAGAGAGAGAGAGAGAGAGAGAGGGCAGAGTCGGTATAAAATAGAATTCTATACTTTATATTAAATAAGAATAAAAAGCAATTACAAAAAATAAAATGGATTAAATTTATGTTGAAACTAATGACAGAGCAAGGTATGTAGAGAGGGAGAGGGGAAGGAAGTGATGGAGAGAGGGAGCAAGGAATAGAGAGAAAGAGGGAGACAGAGAGAGAGAGAGAGAGAGCAAGAGAGAAAGAGAGAGATGTGAAGTTAAATGAAAAGAAAAGAAATAGAAAGAAGGGCAGAAAGATCAGATAAACGTACACAAGATGATACTGTGTTGCCCTTTGATCAGCCTCCTAAAAAGCTATCTACAGATAATGACGCTTTATGGTAGGTTTTTATGTTCTTTATCTCTATTAAATGCCTCATTTCAACGTTCATAATTACAAGGGCACACTCGTGAGGGCGTAGACTTAATAACCATCGCCATAAATCTGTATAATAAAATATAGTTCGTCATAATTATATATGCCACGCATGTTCATCTTAAAACACTGAACGTTATTGTGCTGGCTCTGACATGTACACTGGTTTAGTAAATTGGAATCCAGTGAGCGCAATTGAAAATCGAATTCTATGGCATTTAATATCTTTAAAGTAATAAATGCTCATCGGCAAATAAAGACTTAACATTCTTCAATTTCTTCAACATGAGAAAAAGCAACACAAAATGCAGAAAATATTCATAAAATATACTGTCGTGTAAATTGCACTAATCAATGTTGTGTTACTATTGTAACATTCTCTCCTTTATTATAAGTAGCTGTAAGACTTCTCAATTCTACAGTGGATTAATAGTCGAGCAGCTAGTGTACCACTTGGTTGCACATGTATTTCCATTTTATCCTTCTCGTTAATGATATCTGTCACATTTTAACACGGTAGATTCAAAGCAGAAAATTCTTTTAGAAATGATCAATGTTACATTGTTAGAAGAGTGAAAGGAATAGGCTACATTTTCTCAAAGCAGTTGCAATTCAGTGTCTATCTGTTTTGACCTGATCACACCCATCACGGCCTCGTTCACACTCCAACCCAGGACTACATGTATACAACACCTTTTTCATCTATATCATACAGATCACAATCATCATCACCACCACCAAAGGTCAAAGGTCACTTCTATCTGTGATCTGGGGGTGAACCCGGGGGAAATCTCGGCAAGTAGTCAAAGAGGAATTAAACCAAAAAAAATTCAATCACAAGCTCCGTGTTTACTTGCACACATTACTGCGTTTTATTGAGGAATTGTACTTGCACCCAATACAAATAAGGGCCAAGTGGTACTGGTTGGGGAATATAAAAGAGTAAATAAAAAATGAAACATGCATTTTGGCATAAATGATAGGCAAACATAATTGGGTTAAATATTTCTGGCACAGAAATAAAAGGGGTTTGTATATGGAGGAGATCATTTTGTATATTTAAAGCACAGACACCTTGTTAGCTTAAAATTGATAACATCTACAGATATCATTGACTTCAACAGTTACTTCCATTTTAACTGTTTACAGTTTTAAAAATGCAGCAATTTTCTTTTTGATTGTAAAAATGGCAAGGACCGATATTTTGTACTTGGCGAAACTAAAAAGATTAATCAAACATTTGTGCCTAACAATCACTGTACTAATTCGACAGATATGATAACCCCCAATATTACCAGTACTCACTATTTTTAGTATTAGGTTTGACATTAAATTCAACAAGATACATTTTACCTTATATGAATACCCGTTTTCAAATTTACTGTAGCTAAAACTTTGTCAACTGATAGACACCAATCAAATATTATATATTGAGCACAACAACAAAAATAGTCTGATGACAAGGATAATACATATAAAAAAACAAAATGAACTTTGATAAAGTCTATCTTAGCTTTTAGATGCTCCTAATTTTTTGTAAATTGAAGAAAAAATGTATTTCCTAATATGAATGATACTATCACACCAGCATCAAAATCAGATCATGAATTTCATTGACACCTATATTCATATAAAATGGAATTTATAGACATCCATTGATAGCATAGAATATCATGATTTTTTTAATTTTAGCTCTATCCTCCTTGCGTGGGGACGTCGTACACAAAACTAGAGTATGTATATTAGTGCACATTTAACTCATAACTTGATATTACTGCACACATTCAATCAATAATTTTCACACACATACAAAATCTAGAAGATGTCAAGGTGAATTATACAGGTACAAGTACTAGCAAAGTGATTGGTTTTTGTACAGAACTGGATGGAATATAGATATATAATACTCTGAGAATATGAATAGAATACAATGATTGTGAATATAGTAAAAGAAATAAAAGATTTCAGTTGATGATAAGAATCACTCTACATTCTAATATATACATGTTGTACATTAAAACTATAAAAAACAATGTTTTCATCTTCACATTAATATAGGAATGACTTCCTTTTTAAAAAGACACATAAAGACATGCCTACAAAAAAATCCAATTTAATGTTAACATAATTTAAAAAGGGTAGTACTAATTAAAATCTGACTTTTTTTTTTTACCTAATTTCCTTTCCATGACTATCACTGTAAAGTAATATAATTTGTGACAGGCTAAATAAAATGATTTAATTTGCAAGAGCCTAAAATCTGTGTATACAGTAGTATCATGACAGCATAGTAAATCACTAATTTATTCACAAATTTCTTGTGGATCATGATAATGTTAAAAGGATTGCTGAAACTTATCAAGATGACCAGTGCTAAGAATATATAGATGTTTAAATAATATGTGTGTTTCATTTTCAGTTCTGGGTGGAGTATTTTTTAAGTCAATAAATATTTCACACTAAGTTTTGTTGCAACATAGATAATCTTACAGTCATCATGCCGAGTACTGTATTTAAAATTTCTGGTTATAGATGTACAAGAAGTAGAAGAGTTATGATTATGAGACCTAAATGATTTACGTGTATCTGTACACGATCGTCAAATAATCAAACTATACACCAGCCATACTCCCAAATGAATGAATAAATCAACATTGTCATATCACCCTTTTCCCCCCTTCATTTAAAAAAACAATCGCTTTTTTCTTCTTCTGAATTGCAGATGCAGAAGAAACTCATCAGACTGTCTTGACTGTTCCTTCAGTCACCTTCTTCCTCAGCACTGCCACAAGACGCTCCAACCTAGATGCACAGGCAGAGACAAGGAAGAACATTAGAGAAGGAAAGGAAAAGTTCAAAGAGAGAGAGAGACAGACAGATTTATACTTGGCACAAAGTTGTATCATTCCATGTAAAAATGCTTTATGAACAGCAATGTTTTTTGAAGATATGTAAAGTACCTAAATGCATACACAAAGATTGTCTTTTCCATTTATTTCTTCTGAACGATGCTGTTGGTACATGTACATCATTTTTTATTGAAACTTCAACAATAAAGGAACAGAGACATTATGACAAAGAAACACAAAGAAAACTAGAACATAATGACAAAAGCACAGGACTTGACTTGATTAGTGGTCCATATGCAGGGCAGGTAAGGTAAAAAGAATATAAGTAAATCTGACTACAATATTACTAATCTTTTTAAAACAGAAGAAGGAAGGAGATTAAAACATTAACCTATGGACTTCTGGGTTCACTCATTCCTCTTGCATTAGTGCAGGAAACGGAAAGAGCTAGATCTCACAGGTAATGGGTTAAATGATTGCAGTAGAAAGATTGGTATTAAACTCACTGGTGCGTTTTACTCTTGAGATGCTGATTCTCTTGCTCAAATCTCTGGAGTTGGACCACCATCTTGTTCCTTTCATCATTGGCTGCTCGGACCTGCTGGGCCAGCTGGCTGTTGTTCTGCTGGGTCCGGGCTAGGACCTCGTCCCTGGTCTTCACTTGCTCCTCAATGCTTCCCAGCGTGTTGTTGAATTGGTCCCTCATGTTGGCTTCTTGGGACAGAGACTTATGAAGGCTGAGGAAAAGAAAGGATACAGTCCAAGGAAATATTTTGTTATATAAGAATAAGCTTATCTTTCATCTCCTTAAAGGTAATGCAAAATTTCAGGAAATTAAGCCCCTAAAACACTTCTGCTGTTGAGAAATTAAATTATCAAAAATTTACTGGTGTTCCAGGTAAATTTAAAATATTTCAAATAGCGCCTAAGGCCATTCCATGGTAGCTGCGATCCTGAAAATCTCAGAATATGCAGTTCTGATATATAATTTTCAAACGGGAATAGCAAATCGGTCAATTGTAGTCAAGAAACATTGTTTTAGAGCTAAAGTAATATCAGTCTTGAGAGGGCGCTATACAACATAAGAGTTTATTATTTACAATTTTATTACTTTAGACTCGATTTCAAACCGTTTTCGAACCGCGACAACGATCATTGAATATTGTAAAATTGCATAGGCTTCTAATATTTACATTTGAACCAAATTCATGGTTCCTTACCAAAACTTTGTAATACCTAATTTAATAATTAATTTAAGACCTTCACTTTTTCTTCTAAATATTATTCATAATGTCCAATTTTCTAAGATACTAACCGCAAATGAGTGAGTCATTTGGTTGAGTTAAAGCCAATTTGGAATCGGTTCAGTGGTGCGACTAAAGGGATTCTTACCTGTAATACACCTTCAGTGATTCAATCTCATCCTTGCGCTTCTTGGCAGCGACTAAGGCCTTGTCCCGCTCATCACGGGTGATATCAAGTTGTGCCTGATAACACACAAAAAGAAAAAGAAAAGTGGATAAAAAGATGCATTATTTGTCAATTTGCTTATTTGGGATGGCCATTAAGGGTGAGCTGTCTGCTCTTAAATTGTCAAATATCATCTTTTTTTCTTCTTCTAAATATTGATGTATTTACCCAACATATTACACAGGGAAACATTTGTATTAACAAAAAAATAGTTTTGAGGGAAAAGTTTGAATGACTCTCAAAAATCAGATACATAACATAAAGTACGAATTAGTCAATGGTGTTGATCAATTTCAACTAAAATGTACACGTCCAGTTCAGGGAAGTACATGTATACATGTATGTATAGTTTTTTGTATACTTAATATGTTTCTTGATAAGACAGGTGTGTTTCTCCCAGCCTGGAGTTTACACAGCATGTTGCCTCTTGACTAGACACATGTATATGCTCACCACAGATACATTGAAAATATCAATGAGACATTCCACTAATCATTAAAACGGAGAAGCAAAAATCCATAAATAGAGGTAAATTTATAATCTTATATACATGTATGTACAGCATTCATGAAGCTGTGGAATCTATACAGAATTTTAATACATTATCATTAGGATATATAATAATCTACAGGTGCCATACCTGACAGAAGGCCTACTTGTTTTTTAATGAAATCAATGCGTCGATGAGGGACTATACTGTAGCTGGATAACAATTTTTACGAAAGCCTCAAATTCTAAAATCTAAAAATATATGAAATATATCTAGGTCAGTTCACCAGCAATACATTTGACATATAAAAATGGCTAATTTCTGAAATAACGAGACTATCCATTCCTATAGCACCATGGATTCTAATGCATACACAAATAATTATAATCAAACAGTACAATATCTCTAGTTTATCAAAAGGAAAATAAAAGATATGAGACGGGTGCCCCATTTTTGCATATTGCTTTTCGTTTTGTGTAACCGTCAATCAACCTGGAAATCGGAATAGAGATTGAATTGAGATTTGTGAGAGAGCATTTCAAATCATCACAACAAACACACTAGATCTCTCCTATTGACTCAATGAAATGAGGTTGACCTGTTAAGATGGGCCAGTGTTTACCAATTATTCTAATATCCAAGAGCTCCATATCTTCTCTCATCCCAATATAATCACCCGATATATACATTTCTCCACATTGCTGGGATAAATTTAGACCCAAGAGAGAGACTGTCAGAAGATCGAGGTGTGAGAGAAGATGAGCAGGTGAGACTAAAATGACATCAAAAGCAATCTAAAGATTCATGGCAAAACTTTGATTTATTTTTAGCAGAAATACTGTAGCCACCAGAGAGAATAGGTGGAAAGGGGGAAGGGGGGGGGGGGGGTAGAGAATATATTCAATGGTGAAATAAATGGGGAAGGTGAACATGAGTGGGAAAAAGGTCAGAGAAAGAAGCATACACTACAAAAAAGCCACACCTTGCACTGGATCAAGAGACCTCTGAAACTATATCTTTAGTCGTTTAAAAAAAATAAAAATGTAGTTCTGCATAATGACTATAGTGATGTGGAAAAACAGGAGAGAGAAATGAAGGATAGACTGAGACACAAAGAGGGGACAAGTATCAAATTAATCAGAGAGAATGAAAGAGAAAGAGTTGTGTGACTGATATTCCTACTCTCCCTATACATGTCATGAGGGCTCCTCATGACCACAAAATGCCTGAATGTAACAGCTGTTGGCACAAAACTGTTAATTGGCTTTATGGAAAAAGCATCGACATCACGTTTTCAACTATGAGAAACAGGATATTGTGTTAGATAATGCCATGGAAGGTGTATATCTAACAGTGGTACACATAGAGAGAGGCGTAATCATATCTATCTGATGGATTGTATGTGTTGAATATCAAACCACATCGAGAATTGAATATGTGGAGAAAATAGATGCATATGCTTTCGCTGATGGCTGGCTCTTCAGCAGATAAAATTACCCTGAGTAAACAAGAAAATCATTGAAACTAGAGTAAGCTATCTCGAGTTATAACAAGGGCACATGATATTGAGTGGGAATGGAAAATAGGATACCAGGTGTTTGCATCTTTCTTTTATACAAAAACAAAAGAAATGACTATTCATCCACATATCATTTTGCAATCAGATCTATGGGAGGGGTTCCATCTTTATAGCATGGTGAATGGAGGGGAAGAGTTGTAAAGGTCTTCTCATGCAGCGTGATATAATAATCACTTGTAAAATGAAAATGTAGACTATGAGAGGTTCATCTAAAGGACAAAAAAAAATGTCTTTTGTGTGTCTTCAACACAAACAAAATGAACAATTGTACATGTAAAGCAAAATAAAACGGTTTATATCCTTCTTGTTTTTACATGGTATGAATTAATTTTTCATCTTTATCTCACTTCATTATCAACTGTACCTAATATTTGAGCCATTAAAGTGCAGAAATTAGTGAAAAATTTGATATCTAACTCCTTGTGTCTTTTTGTTAAATGCATTCCTACATGTATACATGTATGTGGAGGAAAAAAAGAGCAGAGAGAGAGAGAGGGGGAGGGGGAGAGAGAGGGGAGGGGGAGGGAGAGATAGAGAGAGAGATAGAGAGAGAGAGAGAGAGAGAAAGAGAGAGAGAAAAAGAGAGAGAGAGAGAGAGAGAGAGAGAGAGAGAGTTGTATGAATGCTTAAAGTTGGAACATTGAAAATTTAGCAAGTAATTTGATTGATTTTCGTGGAGCACATCAATGAAGAGATATTGACCTTGAATATAACTTCAGTTTTTTAAAGTCAATCTTGAAATGAAAATTGCCTGATTGTAATTTATAATCTAACACAAACTAGCCACAGCCAGTTTTTACATTTGACTCTCACTCAGCATTGAGCTAGTTTGACACTTACATTCCAACCAGCTGCTGCGAAAACAGCTTGTTGAAATCATTCATGGAATATAGCTTCACTAATGACATTCTAAACTTTACATTAGAATCTCTGGTAAATATAGAGTTAAAGCCTCAGAATGTTGATTTGGGGAATCTCTGCAGTAATGAATCAACACAAAGTGATGATAACACCTTGGATTTTGATAGTTTCCAGGTACACAAGAACGCACGCTTCATTGTTTGACTCAATTGCTAGCTGTTGATTCAAAAATTATTCCCTGCCATTTATGTGCGTTATTGTGATATCAGCTCATTAGCCAAAGAGACCAAACATGCAAACACTGGCACTCAGCTGGTAAACAATTATGATTTAGAGTAAATATGACTAGAAAATATAGTATCTCATCAACAAATAGCACTGTTTGTACTTGTGTAATTCATTTCAGATCATATGGAAATGTTTACAGCATCAACTTCCTAGGCAGGCTGTTCTCATAAAAATCAGTTGAACTGTACAGCTGCACAGGGTTTGTGCACATATTTACAAATTCCTTCTTTCTGTTTGAATAACATATCATATCACTGGATAATTTGTTGTCTAAAGGAATGATTAATAAATGCTTAGGAATAATGATGTGATAAAATGGTATGCAGTAATTTCCACATGTAATTAAAACAAATGCAAGAAAGATGCTCAAATGTTATTGTGTAATTCAGTAGTGAGCTGAAATAGATAAATGGCATGTCTTCCTTTCTTAAGTTATTATCATTAAATACATGTTATTTGATATATTATTGAGTTATATTGATATATATCTAAGCTCTGTTTTAAATGTACATGCACGGTGTTACATGTAAAACAAAATATGCCATATCACATATAAGATATATGTGCAGATGTTGGAAACGGAAAGTACCTAAAAACAGTATATTCATGTACATGTATATACACATATTTTTTTCTCCATAAAAGTTGTGTCAATTCATCTTTGTATAGGGATCAATCTTGTCTTACTATGTAGAATATTGTAATGTGTAAACTTGATATAGAAAGTAAAGAAAAAAGATATTCATTCAAAGAAATATGAGAATTTCCCATTTGTTTCCTATAATTGTTGTATCAAAAAATGTGAAGGCAGAAAGGCACAAAGGAATGCAAGCAAATCTTCATTAAAAATACATGCACAAAAATAATAAAACATATAAAAATACTTGCACGAGCACTTAACATCGAATAAAAATTGAAACCACAAAATAAATAATGAGATATAGGGCTGAGAAAAGGTGGCTGTGATACAAAAATACCGCTAAATGAAAGGCGGCATGACCCTTAGGGCACAGCAAAAGAGGGCGGAATAAAAGAGGAAGAGAGGGAGAGAGAAAGAGACTGAAAAAGTTTAGTCAATATTTGAGCTCCTCTGTGATGTGTGTTCTCATTCAATATAAATGGAAAGAAGGGGGTAAGAAATATTATTACTGGAATTGAAGAAATGCATTAGATTGTGGAAGGGTACGTGCGATTTGGGGATTTCTCACCGGTTTGAAGAGAGATTGTTGGTTTGCTGAAGGAACACATGTTTGTTTGGCCAGAAATGATATGCATATATGAGTATTCCTCTTATTCTCTGTTTCTTTCTTCAGTTTCACCTTCAATGATACCTCCAGCAATACAGCTCAAAAACTTATGCATAGTCATACATCAGCTTTTCAAGACTATCAAACTCAAACTTATAAATTCTATTCGTGGGATAGACGAAGAAAAAGAAGGATAAAGGAAATGAAAGACTGGGAGCACAAAGCAATAATTCAGAGAGAGAGGATATGCAATATTCCTCATGAAAGATACCCAAGTGTTCGATCGAATAGGTGTGCTGGTGCATTTTTCAAGGTTATGTCTACCAACTTCTTCAGTCGGGATTAATATTGAAAGTTCTCTATTCATATGAAAGAGAAAAATATATTGGAAATAAAGTGAGGAAAAAAAAAGAATAAAAATATCTCTTATATTGATTAGGTGTTTTTACTTTTTTACTGACCACGCAAGTACAAATACATGTATTGGTGTTCTTAAATCTATATTGCTTAGTGCAATGTGTGCAAAATATAACCTACACATGTCGATATATTACTATAGTCAACTAATTTGGTTCAAAGAGCAGTGCATCAAAGAGACACCAGTTTGCTGTTGCAAAATTTATAATATTTCTTAACATGTTCTATACTGCACAGATTTAAGGGGGGAAAAAAACGGAACAATATAATAAAAACACAAACCAACCAACACACACAAATGAAAAAATGAAAAAGAAAAGAAAATTGCTTTTACTATATGATGCACTCCAGAACAAATGATTGAAAAGAGGGGTGAATAAAAATAAAGTCAGCTATAAGTATCTCCTTATCAAAAACCTTTCATTACTCATCACGATCATAATGTTTAAAATTCATCATCATGGCTTAGTTTATTGGTAGTTAATGTTTCCATTCATATTTTCCCTTTTCCTAGTTTACTATTGGACAGCATTACCTCTGAGGAAAAATAAATATTATTGGAGTGGGGGGGGGGGGGGGGGCAGGGATAATGTGTATTTCTAACAAAATGGTGAGCAAAGTATGATATGGTATACAGAAACATACATATCTTTATAAAAACAGAATAGGCAGAGAGACAGAGTAATAGAACGAAAGCCAGGACTGTTTGCAACGTACAACAGTGTCAGGAGGTCATAATGAATATGCAAATAAAATGCAAATGAGAGGTGGAGCCTGTGACTAAGGGGGTGTGTTTTCAGCCCCGGTGAATACAAAGGATGTTTGCTCTTGACAAACATCACGCTGTGTATGAGGTAGGTGGTAGAGGGCAGCATTGCACTTTGGGTACCAGTAGTATGAGAGGAAAACCTTATGCCTTCAAAATTTAACTTTTGTAAAGAAGGATTGTAACTAGAAAGGTATGCTGCTACATAACGAAAGGTATCCCTACCCCCCCCCCGCCCGCCCCTACTATAATGAATTCACTTTAATACCCTAACAGAGACAGGAAATTTAGGGTAGTATCACAAAAACTATACCAGTCTTTTTTTTACTTCGTTGTCGCCTTTAGGATTCTTCACTTTTGACCCTAAATAAGACAGAAAATGAGGGCAGCACCACCCAAAGCAATAGGCCCTTTATACACTATCTCATAAAAACAGAATTAACATTTCAAATTTGAATCACATAGAGGTATATATGTGGCCTGTCAAGTGCACACAAGAAACCCATCTACATATGAACTTCGACCCTCAAATGGCAGAACAATAGAGCAGTATCGCCAAAAACAGAAGGCCTCTAGATTTGGAAAAAAATAAAAAAATAAATAAAGCTGTGCACAAATGCAGCCTGAAGAGTGCAAACAATACATTCAGCGAAATGTAATCTTTGACACCCCAAAAGATCATAACAACATGCTAAAATATAACAACACTCACCTTTAGAGACTTTTCATTGTTGTTCCGAGATTTGGAGCTCTCTTTGTTTCTCCTCAACTCAATCACTTCCCTCTCAAGCTTTTTGCACTGAAATAATAAATTTAAAAATGAAGACACTTCAAGAATGTGACTTCATCACCATTGCTTGTCTGCCTATATTGTATGATGGTACACATTTGTTTAAGTTTGAAGAGAATATCATTAAAGTGAATAGAATTTAGCTCTGTACCCGAAAAACTCAAATCAACCCTTACTGTCCTATCAAGTTCACATCTTTGTATTACATATATAATTTACAATTTAGAAGTTATTGGAAGGTTTTCTTTCATTGTACATCGTTTATGCAAACACCTAAACTGTTCAGTGATATCTTACTTAATAATTCATGAGCATATTTTGACTTTTAAGAAGAAAGTCATGATGTCCTTTGTACAAACATTTTACATACAGTATCAAATTTGGACAACAGTAGTTAAAACGTTTAAAGTTATGGATATATCTTAAAGGGATCCGGTAACTTTGTCTCAGATTCTGAAACAAAATCCTGGATTAAGCTCATGCTGCAATGATAATTATAAATCTTTAGGTCAGTCAGGAACCCCATGACTTTTACAAGCCGATTGCCCGTCTGATTATCAAGATATTTATGATTAAAAATCGAAACCAAATTTTGCGTTTGCCTTACGGTTTTCATAACAACACAGTCTATTGAGGAAAACGAGTATGGTAAAACTGGTCACTCATAGATTTTTACTTTTTGGAGGCACTTCTTTATCATTTTGAAGCGAGTTTTTTTAGGGCTTCAATGTTACACCATATCACAGACACTGATAACACGTAAGGCCGTGCATCTCAGATTTAACATTGTTAAACAATGCCTTTAAGTGACAAGCTCTTCAACACTGTAAATCACTGGACTGTTTAAAAACATAAAAGTTGATTCAAAGCTTTTCAAAATCAAAGGGACATATAAGAGCCAGTGTGTATAATAAAATGTAAACGATTGTCTACCCTAAAAAGACAAGCATTCATACCTTTGCTACAGCAATGTCCTTTTCTTTGAGTATGGCCCTCATCTCCTCTGAAGTGATCTCCTCCCTCCTTCCTTTGGTCTTTGAGATACGTCCAATGATGGCCGACCCATACTTGCTGATCGATGACCTGTTGTCAGCTACGGTCAACCTTGTCAGCAAATTATTGAGGCTCTGGGAACAGATGTGAGATGGGGCATGATTATAGAATCATAGAAGAGTCAGAAGAGCTTTTCTCCAATGGCAACAGTTTTTGAACTATGGGTTTAGAAGATCACTAGACATATTGTAAGTCTCAACACTTCCCAATCATTTTTTTTTTTTTTTTTTTTGGGGGGGGGATTGATTTAGGTATTGTTGACGATGGGATACGTGAAACTGCTTTTATAATGATTGAGTTCTTGTGAAGTGTCTATGCCTGATGCTGAAGTCTCTCCAATATTACCAAAGCTTGATAAGCTGCAAACTGTGGTGCTCTAAGCATTTTTAGAAACTTCTTCCAACTAAGATATCCTAGTGTAAATTTAAATACTCCCACAATTGCAAACCCCTTAATGATTTCAAGAATTTGGTTAATGCTTGATTGAGGTAGCCTGTCATTGAAATAAGAGCATGTCTGTATGGGAGGACTGTGTTTCTTTGGGAACATATCATAGAGTGTCTTTAGGAGTTGAGTGTTGTTTTTTTCCTGCTGAGTGTAGCCTAATAAAAACTTCATATGGTTCATTGTTGGTCTTTCTAGAACTGTTTCTTTTTATAAAAACATATACTGTCATGAATTGCTGAGGTTTCTGCCAGTACACATCTGAAGAAGGTGTCTCAACTTGACACAACACTTTTGCGAAAATCATCCAATGACGATGGAAAACGCCATTAAAACCAACAACAACAACAACTGTCACATAGGTAAAACATATTTGGATGTGTCACAGAACTATTTTTTTTAAAGTCCTGTCGTGGATGAAGGCATACTGTACCCTCTGCTGAGAAACACCGGGGCAATAACTCATCTTTCATTATCGACTTCACATCCTCCTGTTTTTCAGCAGCCAAGATGTTTAAGACCATCCAAACATATCCAGACTTATTTCTACTCACTGCGTCAGCTGGGGTGTTGTCTTCTTCATTGGAGTTGACATCTGTCCCAGAATCAAAGCCATCTTTAGAATGATATCTCTGAAGTCTGGCAAAGGCATCATCTCTCTCGTCATTGGCCAGGTTCAGTCGGGACATGATGGCTGCATCATGCTCCCTCTGGGCAGTGTAAATCTCCTCTATCAGAGCTGTAACGGGGAGAGGGGTAGAGAAGAAAAGAAAAGGGAAATTTAGAGAGTGAGAGAGAGGTGGAGTGAACAAGAAAGAAGGAGAGAGGGGAGGGAGGGAGAGGGAGGGAGAGAAATGGAGCAAATAACAGAGAGACAAGGAAGACGTAGGGAAGGAAGATGTAGGGAAGGAAGAAATTTGGAGCAAATAAGAAAAAGAGCAAGGAAAGGAGAGAGAGTGGGAGAGAGAGAGGGAACCAAGAAGTAAGAGATAAATAGTGGTGAATGGTGACTGATAAATATGATAAATAAAAATAACAAAGAAAGATGTACAAAGCGAGAAATAAAAAAGTGGATGAAGGGTAGATACTAACATATACATGCATATTGGTTCACAGAAAAATAAACAAAATTGGTTCACGGTTTCCAAAATACACACATAAAAGTAAACAAAACAAGAGTCGCCCTGCAACTGTCTAATTCTCTCATAATACCTTCAACTCTAATATTCAATGAGTGTATCATGAATATTCTAAAATTAAATGCATATGGGGTATTACTTACATGCTCCCTTGGCTGCTATCTCTGCTTCTGAC
The DNA here is from genome assembly GCA_035222895.1 of Strongylocentrotus droebachiensis. Classification (NCBI taxonomy): domain Eukaryota; kingdom Metazoa; phylum Echinodermata; class Echinoidea; order Camarodonta; family Strongylocentrotidae; genus Strongylocentrotus; species Strongylocentrotus droebachiensis. The sequence goes on along the minus strand of JAVYIG010000609.1, from coordinate 187,021 downwards.
ATGGCATCTTTCACACCAAGCTGCATTTTCAAAGACTCTATCTCTAGCTTCGCTTCAGAACACTTCTCGGATAACTAGGAATGAGAGAAAAGGAAAAGAGTAGACAGATGTAATCACTGGACACACATGTAAAGTGTTTTTGGTGTATAGGGTTATTATTCATAAATTCCTTATTACAAAATATTCATTGGGTATACAAGCAGTTTCAGTTACATGTGAAGGGGTGTCTACATTTACATAGCATTGAAGAAGCCATGATCAAACCCAAATTTCACTGAAGTATCAGTCCTTGTTTGAACAAATATTGTTGGGTTATTTAATCTCTGCCAATTTCACTACACCTGTCAGTGTCTGCATTTAAAAACTGGACATTAACAGCAAAATAAGAACATTATTGTGCAATACACAAAACGTCACATCCTTCATAATTTCAATGACTGGGAGACCACAAAGGTGTCGTGGTCCGGACTGTGGACCACAAGGTCGTCGTCCACCTGCGGTCCAAGTCCTACCGCGGCACTAACGTTCTTGGGCAAGAAATTAATTCGACACACGACCTACATGTACATGTAGGTGATGTAAATGGGTACCTGGCAGGAATCAAATCCTTGAAATGCTAATAAGTACAGATAGAAACTGATAACATCTATTATACAAGTTTTAAATAGCAATGAATTTATGTGCAAGCTCCCAGAATTACCGGACAGCTACATGGCTTACATGTATATAAGCCTAAGTTAAGAGTTGGAAGTTACACTGTACTTTCAAATACAAATACTCACCACTTGATTCTTGTCTTTGGTGGCTCCAAGTTCATCTAGGAGCATTGGGACCCCTCTTTCATCAAAGGGTGCATTCCTAGGCATTCTGAGTGGACTAGTCCCCACCCCAGTGGACACAGTCTCTGATCTATCACTTGTATTTAGCCGAGACTCTCCTTTAGTGGCTGATTCTGTCATGGAGGTGAATGGTTGCGGGGACCTGTCATGCTGGGTACTATTGGGAGACTGCTGGATCTGGATCGTGACAGGGATCTGCTGAGGAGCCGGCGAGGAATGGCCTTGAGGGCTAGAGTGCTGCAATGTGACCCTGTCCATGTTGCTTCTGACGTGATCTCCCTGGCCGCTCTCTTTGGTCTGGGCCGGGATCACCAAGGTAGGGACGGTGAATGGATGATTGGGATCTCCCGAGCTGTGTCTGCGCTGATGATCGGGTGTGGATGTAGAGTGCTGGGGTATGGCATAGGAAGGGTAATCCGGTCCGATGGTGTGAAGGAGGCGTGGGTCATAAGATGGAATAGGAGGCACTCGATGTGGACTGATCCAAGGGTTGGGGGCGGTGTAGGCAGGGTGAGGTGGAGGAGGAGGAGGGCCATACTCTCCATACCAGGATGAGGGATGATGCCTTCTTCTACTATAGGAGGACCTTTCATCCCATTCTTCATCATCATTACCTGCAAATTTGGTGAATGAAAGACAGTAAAATGCTTGTGAATAAAGAGTAAAGCATTGTACAGATACATGTATGCCATGGTAAACAGCTGCATTATCTTTTATCATGACATCAAAGTATATGCTTCTGATTCTTGTATTTTATACACATAAATACAAGCAAATACGCATTGGACTTCTGTCGCAAGCAGTTGCTATTCATTTACACATTATTTTTAAAAAGAACGCTGTACATGTACATAGTTTACTGCAGCATATATATATGAACAAGTCTTTGTGGATTGGAAAGCATGAGCGTTTCCACATAAAGATGTGCATCTTTTCAACACTAAGCACATTAACTTTGTACATAAAATAAATCAGCATACTGTGACAATTAGTATTTCTAATTGATAATACTTCAAATGAGCATGCATGGCTATTACAAGAACATGTGTGATAATCAAGTTTTGCAGGGATAATACATGAACCAAGTGCAACATGTAATATGCAGGCCTTAAATTTCGTCATTTTTAGGGCAAGGCCAGTTTGGCCTTGAGTACCTCATATTTTTAAGGGCACCAAGGCCAAAATATTTTTACAAAAAGGGCATCGAGGCCAAAATATTTTACAAAAAGGGCATCGAGTATGAGGCCAAAAAAATTGATTCTATTTTTGTTAGATGTCATGTGTATTTTATGAAACTTGTGCGGGATCAATTTCCCATGACTTTTAGCACCAGCTTCTTCACAGAATGTATAGAGGTCTACGGTACATACAAACAAGGCGGCGGCCCGCAAGCCTTAGATTTAGCAGCCAGGAGCAAGGGGCAATTTTTTTTTAAAGTTGCCCCTTGCCCACGGGAATTTACCAGAGCAATGGGCAATTTTCCAAAAACAGAGAGGCCCCTTATCTAATCATAAGTTCAAAGAGAGTCTACAATGTTAATTTCATAATGTGAATAGAACGATCAATTTAATAACTTTTTAATCTTAAAGATGAAGTTGAGTTCTGGTCATGCGATTGCATTGTGAAGGAAACGGTGTGGAACCGACCAGAAAACGTTGATCATCTAACATATAAGTATTTGTGTGTATTGCAAGGTTCTGGAATCATCAAAATGATAAGAAATTTGGCCAAATCTTGGTAAAGTTACAAACACTGTACACAGAAAGATGTATATGGGACTACACGAACACGTGGCGTAAAAAGCCGGCCCCCCGATTTTTACGATGTTACATGCATATTTAGAATATGAAGGCATTTGAAGAGCCATGCTTTTCAGGGAACATGTCTTATCTGATGTTCTTCCACACTTGCATAATAAGAATGAGTAACGCTCACAAATTATTTTTCACCTCTTCCCAGAACTCAACCTTCTCTTTAACAATGTGAACAGGAAAGATTGATTAAGAACATCAAACTTGCACATTAAACAGTATTTTAAAGTAACTAAAAATATTGATGAGCAAATGAATAAATAAATTGTCAATTTCACAAACATCGAAAGTCAGAAGGACTTGGCAAGTTTACCGGGCCAGGCCGGGTATCCCAAATCGAAATCGCACCTCACACACAAACCTTCCGCCACACTCTCGGTAGTAGGAGCAAATTTGAAGAAATTATCTTTTTAACTGTTGTATAGAAAGGTCTAGATAGGCCTAACTAATGAAATAAGATGTAAAAATGTCATTAGACATTCGACAGCTGAAAGTGACACGCTCAGCTCAGTTGCGTTCACGAAACCAAAATCACACCTCGCACACACACTCTCGCCACTTTTGGTGGGAAGCTGTCGGGCTGGAAGTTTGCCAGCGAAACCGATGCACCCTCGGAGATAGCGCGTAATTTTACCGGGACGCGAAACGTTCGTCTTGGGAAGCTGGCGGGGTAGCTTTTTGAAGCTAGGTCGGCTGGTGGCAAAATGAGAGTAACTACGATCGACAACATCGTAGGTGTTCTTAACTTATTAATAAGATAATTCTAAATTCTATTTGAGATAAAATAATAAACTAGACCTACAAACAAACCTCGACAGATCTCTAATGACTATTTGAATGCTTGTTTATTTCTCCATTTGACGATTTGTTTTCTTGATCCTGGCCTTCGATTTGTACGTAAATTCTATGTGCGTGCGTGCGTCAACAGCATGCACCATATCATATCAAGCGATCGCATGAACGTACGTACGTGCGCTAGCGCATTGCCTATATAATAACAAAGGGCGCATTTGCACGGCACTTGCGCCTTATTAAAGCAATAAATACGAAACTAGAAGAGAGCTCGTGGGCGGCAAACTGTTCGTGATTCGTGTATTTTTACTGTTCTAATAATTTATGGGCGCATTTTCACGGAAAACAGTTGCGCCTTGCCGTCTAGTTTTAGATGATTATGGGCGCAATTGGTGGTTTTATGAGCGCAAATTTCAAAAAAAGGGCACGTCCAGTTGGAAAAAAAGGCACGACGGCCAGTTTGAAAAAAAGGGCACGGCCTTTTTGGCCGTGAATTTATCTTTTTTGGGGAGGGCACCACGGCCAGTCATAGGGGCATCGACGGCCTGGCCGTCGATGGCCGTCGATTAATTTAAGGCCTGAATATGAATGATCATCAAAATACAAAACGAAGTAACCACAAGGAGACCTCACCTCTCCTGGCTTGACCACGCCTCCTGCCCTTTTTCTCTCTCATCCTCCTATCTTCTTCTGAGCTGCAGTAGCTCTCAGCAGTCATTTGCTCCTGCCCCTCAGCCTCATCACCTTGATGCCTTGGTTTGCTTTGTGTTGGGGTTCTCTCCTTCCTCTCTGGGGGAGAGTTTCCTCTTCCTGATGGATCAAGTCATTAGAGATATAGTCAACAAAATGATCAATTTCATCTCAACATCCATGCTACACAATGTATATGGTAAGATATATATATGTATGGTAAGATATATATGGAATCTCTCTTTAAAAGAAAATTAACAAGCACATACCAGCTCTCTCTCCCATGCTCTGAATGCAGAGATACTGTACATGTGCATGTATGTAGATATATTATTTCTCACAAGGACACATAGGAAAGCTACACTTCTATCACTTTTCTTTGTCAGTACAAGAGAATTCAAAAGTATTTTTATTTGGCTAGAATATTACACATGGATCCATGTAACTCAGAACTAGAGTTTTTATATTAATGCCAAGATATCCTGACCCACTTGCGTTACAGGTTTGCAGGGTGGAGTCTACATGTCGTTTGATATCAGACAACAGTTCTTACATATATGCTAACAATAGATGTACATGTAAGAATATGTATTTCAAAAATTATTTTTGCTATACCTTTTCTTCAACTGACATTGTGAAATAATTTGTCAACAAAAGCAAAGGGAATAAGAAATGAAACTAAAACTTAAAAATGCATGTTAAAAAGAAAGAGATATAATATTGTTTCATTGGTAACTCCCAAGAAGTGAAAAGGATGATGTTAAAAAATGTAATGGAAATGAATGAGTTGAAGATGATCAAGCGATGAGAACCAGCCGAGCATCTGTGTCGGAACCCTACCCATTAATCTCTTCCGCTGAGCTGCAGGAGACAACCACTGTTTTAATTCTTCCTTCACAGATGGGCTAGAGCCAGCGTAAGGGTCAATGTATGTACCTTCTGTACTCTTGTCCTGATCACCTCTTTCCGCTGCCTTTCTCATGGCACGCTCTCGCTTCACCTCCTGATCCCTGAAAGCAAAAACAAAATATAAATTTTGTTTTATGTAGCAAAGTTCAGAGTGACCAAAGGTTTGCGGTTCTTGAAATACCATGTCAGAAAAATAAGGTCTTGACCATAATTACTAAATTAAAAAAAAATCTAACAACAATTTGTCATGTTTCACTCTTGAGTAATTTCATAGTTAATATTTAAACTGGTTTTTAAGATTGCAATAACTATGAAACCAGTACATCAATTTTTTCCTGAAGCCAATCAGCAGCCTTCAAATTCTTAACATTTTACGTAAAAGTCAATTTGCATCAGGCAGGATCACATCATCCATTATGTGTACTAACGTGTACATACACTGTCCCGCTCAATACATCTGCCGTAAGTAATAGAAAATGTGGTTATCCCGAGTTCATTCTGACTCATGTTAATACGTGTTTGACAACCTGGCAATAAGGGAGATCCTAGCCAATTTTATTAGAAAATTCAACTTATTTAATTCAGATGTACACCCACTCATACTAGTATGTGGTAAATCATAAGCATGTCAGCATTACAGTAGAAGAGCAGTCTGCAGCTAACATGGTAAAAAGAACAAACACAATTTTTACATACAATTATGGCATTTCCAGGGTTATTGAACTAAATTACTTGAATGAGACTTTTCTTGTTAGTTGTATTAAACTTTCATTCTTTTTCTGGGGCACAAATATATATCACTTAAAGCTGTTAAAGGTCTATGAAAAAAAAATTTGTTGCATGTTTTGTTACTTTATTTTTAGAATCATGCAGTCACGCGTAATGGCCAAACTGACGTTGACATTACTGGCACATTAATATTATAAAAATGTATCGATCGGGGTTGGACCTAGACCGAATTTTTCGTCTCTTTCGTTCGTTAGCCTCTTATTGGGGTAGGGTCGGCGGCTCTCTCTTTAGAGACCGAAACAGACCATCCCGCGAAATGTGTAGGGTTATGTGGGCAAATCAGCACACCAAACTTGCAAAACTTATCCCCGAATTACTCCTTTTACAGGATGCATATCCGATGCATTTATAGCCCTAAATTAGGTATATACTTAACTACTTCGGTTCCACTTACCAACTTGGTTGAAATATTCCGTTTAATGGTCCATTTTTAGGAAATTATGGGTCGAAATCGAAATCCATGATAAAAATCTTGCAGCGGTGGTTTAAACTCTCACTGCGCATAAGGTCATCTAAATCTCATCCATTCTAGTCTACGCCGAAGGCAAAATGATTATAACGGAAAAACTGTGCATGTCATTACGAACTCGTAGCTCGTGCACAGTTTTTCCGTTATAATCATTTTGCCTTCGGCGTAGACTAGAATGGATGAGATTTAGATGACCTTATGCGCAGTGAGAGTTTAAACGGAGTTTAAACCACCGCTGCAAGATTTTTATCATGGATTTCGATTTCGACCCATAATTTCCTAAAAATGGACCATTAAACGGAATATTTCAACCAAGTTGGTAAGTGGAACCGAAGTAGTTAAGTATATACCTAATTTAGGGCTATAAATGCATCGGATATGCATCCTGTGAAAGGAGTAATTCGGGGATAAGTTTTGCAAGTTTGGTGTGCTGATTTGCCCACATAACCCTACACATTTCGCGGGATGGTCTGTTTCGGTCTCTAAAGAGAGAGCCGCCGACCCTACCCCAATAAGAGGCTAACGAACGAAAGAGACGAAAAATTCGGTCTAGGTTGGACCCTTAGGTGTCCAGACACTTAACAAATTATATGAAATATATAAAGCCTTAATTCTCTTTTGCCTTCACTTCAGACTGAACACAAATATACTGTAGACCAAACACTATTACTAATAATAGTATCGACTAAAAAGTTATGACAGAGATACGACGGGGTCGGAAGCGTTTTAGACTATTCATAACTAGATTTAGACTACTTAGTTAGGATGTTGTCTTAGGTCTTGGCAAAGAGGGCTTTGTGAAACACGTAGCGGACAAGTAGCTGACTAACGCTGATGTAGTCAAGAAGGTTATTTCTCTCTTTTGGGTACTATAGACTCGAGCCTTCTCTTCAGAATGCAACTGGTCTGTAAAGAATGATCTGCATTGACCATTGTAAGCTTGAGCATTAAATGCAAATAAAAGAGAATCCTTGTCAATTTCTAGTCAAATATTACTAGGTAGCCTACGCAGACGTCAGACAAGAGACGTCAGACTAAAGGGCATAGAGCCAGCTGGAGTAATCATAGACGTTTATGGAGTAATGGAGGGCAGCGCTCCAGTCCACATGGTCCAAGCGCAGGCCCCCTGGCCGAACGGCAGCGACGGTGCGGTGTCCTATTTTGATCGAAGTTCATACACACTGACACTGCTGCACAGTTATACAAAAATGTAAACAACTCACTTGTTTGCAACTTCTTGCTTCAAATTTGATATCTTAATCCGCGTTTTATGTACAGCCTGATGAATCTGGCCAATAACCTCTTCACTATGCGAACTGCTAACCCTGTCTGTATGAGGAGAAGCAACACATTTAGGCTGTTGGTTGATTCGAAATTTGTGTTCGTTCAATGAGGAAATATCGGCCATTTTGGACGCCAATTGTGTTGCCGTGGAGCTTCATGGGATATGCACCACCGGATATTACCCATACGAATACGCGTACGGTATGTACAAGTCGGATCGGAGGGGCGCGGCAGAATTAGGGTGTGGTCATAATAATGCTGAGTTTTTTTTAGCTGGGTGTGGTAGTGGTGAGGAGTGGAAAGACGAACGTGAATTTGAATAGTTAATTACTTGACATTATTACATAATTATAGACTATTGCAAGGCCTATAATCTTTATTGGTATTAAAAAAGGGCCTATAACCCCTAATTTGCCTAAAGTCGTGACAAGAATGCTGGGAATTTTGTGTGAGATTCTTTTAAATGATGATGTTAAATATGATGATGATGATGATAATAATATTAATAACAAGGACAATAATGATAGTAATAAAAGTAAAAATTGTAGTAGACCTCTAGTACATTATGATAGTAGCAGTAGTACCAGTGGCGTAATGAGCAAAAACGTTTGGAGGGAAGGGGGGGGGGGGGGGCAGAACAAAAATCCGCATCCCCACCACTGTAACATGTCATATGCAGGCCCCACGGAACGTTTTTCAAAGTTGGGGGAGGGGGCTATATTACTTACGATCAGGTAGAGCGGAGCAAGCGAGTGGAGCGTATATTGGCGCGGGATCCAGGGGGCAAAGCCCCGGAGGGGTCAAAGGGCGGAGCCCCCGGAAGCTCAGGGGTTTTAGGCATTTAATAGCGGGGTCAGATGAGCATCCGGGGGCCCGCCTAGGGGGCAGAGCCCCAGGAAGTCCAGGGGTTTTAGGCATTTAATTACGGTCAGATGAGCATATTGTGATACCTTATTTTTGACACCTGCAGGTTACTAATTGGCTTGGGGTACAGGGACAGAGCCCCCAGAAGCTCAGGGGTTTTAAGCAATAAATTACGGTCAGCTGAGCATCCAGGGGCCCCAAGGCGGGCCCCTGATGGGTTCCAGGGGGCAGAGCCGCAGGAAGGCCAGGGGTTTTAGGCATTTAATTACGGTCAGATGAGCATTGTGATACTTTATTTGTGACACAGGCAGGTAACTAATAGGCTTGGGGTCCAGGGGGTGGAGCCCCAAGAAGCTCAGGCATTTGAGGCAATAAACTACGGTCAGATGAACATGCATATTTTGATACCTCATTTTTGAAACTGGCAGGTCGCTATTCTTTCTCTCTTTATTTATATAACTCTTTTTCAAAAAAGTGAGAGGGAGGGGCTCGAGCCTCCCGAGCACCGCCGTTCCGCAGGTCCTGACATGTAGGACAAATAAGCACCCGTGGGAATTTTATTTTGGGGGGTCAAATCCGGAAAATCATGTCATTGTAGCAACATTTTGTAAGTCACTGGTATCGAATTAGAAATAAACCACGTTTGAATTTTATTTGGGGGATCAACTGGCCCCTACCCCCCCCCCCCATCAGTATACGCCTGTGGTAGTAGTAATAGTAGTATAGTGCAGTTCAGTTCAGTTCAGTTCAGTTTATTAAAAAACACCAGACATAGCAATCATGACGAACAAACATGATCCAAATTGAGACCCCAAAAAGCTGTGCTTGTGAGTGGGGCCCCTGGGCTGGATGGACCTCTCAATCATGTAACTTTAAAAACATCTACGAGGACACAAAGCATGATTTAAAAAAAACATGATATTAAACAATAACTGATTACAATGAGCTTAAAAACAGGAAAAAAAGCTGAATCACTGACAACATCATGAAACCCCTTAACACAACACACACGCAGGGGCGTCGCCAAAGGGGGGGGGGGGGCGTGTGGGGGTGCGACACCTCTCCACCTGTCAGGATAATGTCGGTAAAATTGCGCTGCCGTCGGGAAAAAAGAGAAAAGGGGGAGGGAAAAAAGAGAGGGAAAGGGAAAGAAAAGAAAAAAGAAAAGGAAAAGAAAAGAAAGAAAGGAAAAGAAAGGAAAGAAAGGAAAAGAAAAGGAAGAAAAAAGAAGAAAGAAAGAGAAAAAAAGAAAAAGAGGGAGGAGAGGAAAGAAAGAAAAAGAAAGAAAAGGGGAAAAAAAAGAGAAAAAAAGAGTAAAAGGGAAACAAAAGAAACGGGGGTGAAAGAGAGGAGAGAGAGGAGAGGTAAGAGCCTGAGAGAGGAGGAGTGGGAGTCAAAGAGAGAAGGGGGTTGTTGGGTGGAGTCGTCTCGCCGAGGGAGCAAGAAAGACACGGTTTAATATGTTGCTATGTCGGGTCAGCTGTGTCGGTATTCTTGCTCGATCCTCGTGTACTATATCAATGCAGAAGTTTGAAGTCGGTGAGATGTATATTGTCGGTCGGCCGACAAGTTTTTTTTAACTACGAACTGTGACTTTTTATCCGCTGTGACGGCTTTAAGAGTGACTACAACTACAATACTTGTATTTTCTCGAAGTTTCATTTTCCTATAATTATCAGCTAAATAAATCAGAGGTTTACAATTTTCGGGGAAACTAAATTCAAATAAGGTTTAAGAGTCAACAACGGTACGACGAATCGTCTTCCTTTCTCTATATTGTGATGAAACGCCCACAAAAAAAACCGCGCTTCGCGCGGAAGGGGAAAACTGAATTCAGACAATTAGGGCTTATTAAGAGTCGAAAACGGTACAACGAATCATCTTCTTTCTCTAAGAATTTAATGAAACGTCAAAATTTCCGCGCTTCGCGCGGGAGGGGGAAGCTTTATTCAGACAAGGATTAAGAGTCAAAAACGGTACAAACGATTCGTCTTCTTTCTCTAATAATTTAATGAAACGTCAAAACTTCCGCGCTTTGCGCGAGAGGAGGAGAAACTGAATTCAGACAAGGATTAACAGTGGAGAACGGTACAGCAAATCGTCTTCTTTTCATAATAATTTAATGAAACATCGAAGCATTCGCGCTTCGCGCGGGAGGGGGGGGGGGAACCTCATTTAGACGAGTCGAGAACGGTACAACGAATCGTCTTCTTTCTCTAATATTTTAAGGAAACGTCAAAGCTTCTGCGCTTCTCGCTAAAGGAGGACTGAATTTAGACAATTATTAGGGCTTATTAAGAGTCGAAAACGGTACAACGTATCGTCTTCTTTCTCTGATAAATTAATGAAACGTCAAACTTCCGCGCTTTGCGCGGAAGGGGGACAACTGAATTCAGATAAGGCTTAAGAGTCGAAAACAGTACACCAACTAGGGCTTAATATTAAGAGTCGAAAACGGTACGACGAATCGTCTTCCTTTCTCTATATTGTGATGAAACGCCAAAAATTTAGCGCTTCGCGCGAAGGTAGAAAACTTTATTTAGACGAGTCGAGAACGGTACAACGAATCGTCTTCTTTTTCTAATAATTTAATGAAACGTCAAAATTTCCGCGCTCTGCACGGAGGGGAAAGCTTCATTCAGACAAGGATGAAGAGTCGAGAGCGGTACAGCAAATCGTCTTGTTTTAATAATAATTTAATGAAACGTCAAAGCTTTCGCGCTTCGCACGGGGGGGGGGGGAGACTTCATTAAGACAAGGATAACCAGTCGAGAAAGGTACAATAAATCGTCTTCTTTTCCTAATAATTTAGAGGCCTATCACCCACACCCCCTAATGAGCGCTCTTTAAGTGATTCGCTTGCTCACTATACCGCCCTCCCTAAAATAAGATCCTAGCTCCGCGCCTGCATTAAAATATATCAGCTATGATGCTGACTAAGTTGACGAAATAATTCGTATATTTATGTCGTCGAGGAAAATGACCATTTGCGCATATGCAAGTACTATAGATAGTCCATAGGAAAAACAATTTAGCCTTCGGCCCCGGGTTTATAGGGTTTAATTTGTAGATATTTGACATTTCATTTTGTCGGTAATTGGTCGCTAGTTTTGTCGGGAATCGTTGGCCTCTACACCCCCCCCCCCACCGAAAAAGGTCTAGCGACGCCCCTGCACACACGCACACACACACGCACACGTACATGCACACACACACGCACACACACGCACACACACACACACACACACACGCACACACATACTCTCTCCCTCTCTCTCACTCACTCTCTGCCTCTCTTTGCCTTTTTTAAAATCTTGCATTTCACATTATGCATATTGCATTTGTATTTTGTACATCGATCTAGATCGTCTTCGAATGCATATCTGTTTTTTTATACCCCAGCCCTAATTTTATAAAACAACAACATATCGCACTTAATTTTTGTTTAATTGATTCTAAATGAGAAATAACGACTAAATTGTAAATTGTGAATTCATTGGATCCTTTATTTAGATATTATAATTATTAAACTATGATTACTGCAATTGAAACTTTCAACACGTATCATACATGATCATGTCATCACCAAAGTAATCCAGTTCCTACGATCATACTAGTGAAAAAAGATTTGAAATATAACAATACATAGATCTCATTTATATTTTTGGTGTCGGACTTTCCACTGACTACATTTAGGAAAAACATTTTTTTTTCCTTCTAGATTTTGACTAATATTTAAAAAATATATAATTAAAATGACGAGAATGGAAATAAGATTACTCCTTTATCGTGATAGCATAATGAATGAATGAATATAATAATAATAATAATAATAATAAATATAAAAAAACGGTGCTTATAAAGCGCTTCCCATCGTAGTCTTTTAAAGCGCTATAACAAACAAAATGCAATACAAACAATATTATATATTAAAAAAAAAAAATACAAATAACGTACAAAGTACAATACATACGAAATATGCTATAAACGTTAGAGTATTACTCCATTGTTATACTATCTTAATGTGCTAATGGTAAATAAAATTTAAAATGTGAACACATGTACGAGGTTAATGCAATAGTTACTTCTTTTGGACTAGACATTGAGTTTCATAATAGTCACAAGAGCACCTTATTTTTTTTACCGACAAAGGTGCCGCTATTAGGCCTATAAAAATTAAGGTAAAACTGTGGACCTTTCAGTTTCTCCAGTTCTGTTTTCAGTAGGATATGCAGGGTACATTGTGGTAACTGGTGATATACTTTCTAAAGGTACAGTGTAGAAATCCACTCTTTGAGGATTCATATTGGGGATAAATTCACGTTGGAGTGGAAATCCACGCTAAATAGAGTGGACTACACTCTCAAAGACTGATTCAAACCACTACTTTGAGGTGGATTCCACTAATATTGTGCACTAAATATAATGACAATACAACACTCTGGCCAACAGATGATAAGAATATCAGTTCGCTGCACTAATCTTCGTTGTCTGGATGAAACCACGTTGTCCTCCAACCAGAAGCTGGGTCTACCAGCGCACAGCGCCGCGACAGTTGTACCGCTAGACCCTTGTAGGAAACCCGCGGGGATCTCGCCAACGTTCACAAAGTTCATGTCGGTCAACTCTCGGGCTACGATGTCAAGCACTTCACCCTGGGTTAGAGAGAGGGAATGTTAAAGATAAAATTAGCATTAATACTATTAATATGATGGACTTATATAGCGCCTAATACACTCTCTAAGCGCTTTACAGATATCATTACCCTGCTCATTACATTCAGGCTGGCATGCACACAAAGCAGGCATATAAGTAGGCCTATATGCGCCTTCCCCACTTCGGCCTTCTAGCCGGGCGCCTTTTAAAAGACGTTGCATCCTACCAGGCACCCATAATTTCTCAGATTCAAACTAACTAACTCACTGAATACTGAAAATAAACGACGCCTGCCGAACAATTTAAAAGATGTAATACGCAAAGAATGACAAGAAGAGGGAACTAGTCACCCACGTGGTTCCTGTTAATGATTTACAACAATCTTTGGTCATATTTTTGTCTTCGTACATATCTTATTCAAAAAATTATTAATCCATCTATTGCATGATAAATAATCTTGAAATAAGCTTTCAAATTCTATCACTATTATTATGATAGTGATAGAATTTGAGTATTTCACTAAAGCAAATTAAGACATCATTTTCCACACCCCTCCAAATTACGGGTCAACAGGGGTCACAATTGCAGCAGTTACACTGACAAATGCAAAGTCCTTGTGAATATTCGTACTCCATATAAGATGATGTCATCAAGATGGTATCTATTTTTTAGGTCGACATCTTCCGAATTTCAAAGCTTTAGATTTCGAGTTTTTAGAGCGCTGTTACATTTCTGGCAGACACTATAATAGCATAAAATTGATATTTTTTTAATCTATGACTTTTTCCGTTTTTCCCCTTCGATATAATCATTCATTTAATCAATTTTCCACTTCCAACAGGGTCATATTAACGTGATGAATGGCACCTACCTCACTTTGCTCGCCCTCCTCGGACATGAATTTTTTCAGGTTGTTAGCCATTTCTGCAGGCCATGGGAATGCAATGCAGATGTTTTCATCGTGTATGTTGACAAAGACCAGGGACTGTAGGTAAGAGATACAAAACATAATGTAAAATTATATCAGTCAAACAAAAATAGAAAATTAAAGACTAAGTCCACTCCAAAAAAATTGCTTTTAATATATGCAGAAAAACAAGAGAAGCAGAGCAAAACAATTTGAGTAAAATCGGATAACTAATATGGAAGTTATGATTTTTTGGAAAAAGTATGACAAAGTATGGAACAATGGAAATCACTACACAAATTGCAGATTTGGTTATCAGTTTGTGACGTCATGTCCTCACTATTTATCAATTGCTCTATATATTTTAATCCCATTAATTTCCCTTTTGATCCCCCAAAACTTGATTTCTCCATGCCTTTGCCCAGGTTATATGATTTGTATGATATATAATGCGTGCATGTATTTTCACAAAATCTTTTATGAACTTTGAAGTATATATACTATTTTCTGAATATTTCATATTCATAATTATTGATTTTATCAATAATTTATCAAAATTCACATTTGTTCATGAATTAACTGAAAAAATTACTCTTTTGTGCACCCACACAAAATCAGATTACTATCAATGTAACTTGGATGCTGATGTGAAGAAATAATGAGAAAACAATTAGTGGATAGTGAGGCAATGACTTAACAGGCTCATGAGTAAGTTGCCAATTTAGTTGTGTTTTTCAAAGTTTTTCATGTCATTAAATAATTCAAACTTTCTTATTAGTTATCCGATTTTTTTTCAAACTTTTTTGATTGGTTTGTCTGATTTTTCAGCTTCTATTGAAAGTAAGTTATCTTTGGAGTGGACTTGCCCTTTAATGGAAATCTCTGACTTTAATAATTTGGTGTTTACTCTATTTTATTAATAAATTTAAGACAAGGAAGTAAAAAGAAAAAAAAGTTATGGTTCATATATAAGTGAAGGGAGGATGTGAGAGAACTCTCTCTCCCCCAATCTCTCTCTCTCTCTCTCTCTCTCCATCTCCCTCTCTCTCTCTCTCTTCCCCCTCTTTCCTTTATCTCTCTTATACAAATTAAAATTAAAATTAATTAGAATCTGGACAATATCATAGTTAAATATAATTATAAACGTATAAATAAAACAATGAAAAATCTAAATAAAAGTAGGCCTACGCCGAATTTGACTAGGAAAGGGGATGTGCCTCCTCCTTCCCGTTGCCCTCGTAGCTACGCCAGTGTGGAATAATGATTATGAGACAGTCAAGTACATACCCGATCGTAGTCCAATGCTACGGTAGCCCGAGAATAGCCGCTGAAGTTACTGGGCGGGGTGTGGATGAGAAGGGTATTGCTGGCTTGATTGTACTCGAACTGTTCTGTCATGATACGACCATCTCCCATCACTAACTTGGTCTCCTTTATCTATAAAAAAAAAAATATAGTTTTAAAACGAAGTTTGATTATTATTTTTCGTTTGAACGAAATATAATTCGCACAGTTTGGGAAATTTCCATGACAGTCTTGTTCATCTGTTGGGTGTACTTACTTCTAAAAGTCTACAAACTTGAAATAATGCACTATCTATAAAGATTGAACAGATTGTCCCTGTGACTGACAGGGATAGCCTAACCTGCCCATTTAGGCCATTCAAGGGAGCCGAAGGAGTCATATAGCTCCGTTTAGTCTCATTTGACAACGCCCCCTATCGTCAGAGTCAGCAGCCTAACATGTTAGCCTATGGAATTTTACCCCCCCCCAAAATCGTTAAAAATTCTTTCTTTTTTTAAACGAAAAGCACATCCACCCGACGTATGTTATCACTAGCTCTTTCATTGGAACCCTCATGTCCCATTGACTTTTGAAAGTTCACCCACCGTAATTTGATCAAAATAGGTTGCAAGCTCGCCATTGCCTATGTGAAACAAGTCGAACTTTGGACTCAGTTTGCCAAGCGATTATAAGGTTTTAGGTCAAGCGTACGAAGGGTAAGAAGCATGAATTATAATATATCAGTTCTGATCGGTTCATTATGTCGTTTTCATCCAACCCCCACCTTAATTTTTCCATTGAAGATAGGCAAACATTTTGCCGAGGTAAGCAAAAACATGAATATTCATGATCGCCATGGACTATTCGATTATTTACAGAGGGGTGCAATTGTGCACCACATCAAACTACCATACTTAAAGTCAAGTATATCATTGTATTATGTAGTTTGGTAGGTTTATTTTAATAACTGTTTAATTATCAGATACCAATGATAGTTTAAAGACATGAAAAATGTTCTTGTATTTTACATTTAGCAAAGCAATCTCACATACAAATTCACTACCAAGTGTCGTCTAATCCGCCGATTGTCGTCTGCTATATACGTCCAGCGAGCAAAAATGAGACAACCAGAGCAATATGGACCACTGTAGACAGGTGACATTTCAAAACTGTTTATACAACACATACTGCTCCCTAGCGGGGACTTAATAATGTGGCCTCATATTATTTCTATTAGCAGAGACAGCTTCAACTATATATACAAGCAAAATGATACACGACATAAGTTAGAAAATATGTTACCATTATCACTGCACGATTATCAATGTATTCCAGGTTATAGAGAGAAAATATAGAACAGCGATGGTTCACTGGTAGAGCAGTCGTCTCTCAACCGGGAGGTCCCGGGTTCGAAACCAAGCCGATTCGCTAGTTCCTTTTAGTAAGGCATTACTTTTCATTACAAAGTCCTTCGGAGAGGACTTAAGCTGTCGGTCCTCTGGTTGCTTACTTACAAGAATACATATGCTTTCTCAGCAGTCAGAAAAAACAGACCATCAAACCAAACCGTCAACTACTGCACCATAATTAAAATTTCGACCTAACTGCAAATTGATCTAACAAAATGTTAGTTCCCCCCCCCCCTTTTTTGGGGGGGGGGGGGGGGGGCGGGCAGTGCTACACATATATTCTGGCATCTAGGATCACAATATGCTTACCATATCACGGTCGAAAATTCCTGCTTCTTCTCCCGGAATGACATCTTCCCCCGTGCACTGATTGCCACCATCTTGAGCAATCCAAACGGCCCCAAGAATACACCCTCCCAGCACCAAGCTAGTCAAGACGACGGTTGAGAAGATCGTCACGGATCGAATGGTCGTCAGACGAACCGAATTTGACTGGCTCTCCTGAGGGTATACCTCATCTACTTCCTGGAAGAAAAAGATAATAGAAAAAGAAAGGGAAAAATAGAAAATGATCAGGCATACAGTTTGAGCGTTTGTTCTGTATACAATTGTTTCACTGCATGCAGGGCTTTATCCGAGACACATTATATTATCATTTGGCTACTCCTCTTATTATTGGGTTCAACTGACCCCAATCTGCCACATCAACAAGAATTACAACAACAAAAACCTGGGTAAACTGAAATGCAGCAGAAAATATCATCAAAAATGAATTGTGGAGTTGGAAGAAGAATTTAAATATATATGCACGAGTGACGATTCAAATGGTATGGAAAATATGAATTAGAAATCGAATGCAAGCATATGGCCACCTCACTGACACTTACTTTGATTCCCTTTTCCATGCTGGTAGCAAACTGCAACTTGATCGCGTACAAAGTTTTTAGTAAATACGAGCCTCAGGATCTTTCGATGGATTAGCGGTATATGAATTTGCGCTGCCTTAAGGCTGTTACAGAGAGTCAGCCAGTAGATGCCTCGCTTTGAATGAAGATTATGATTTTGCGAGCAGTTTTAGCAGTTTTTATAGAACTTTTTTTCAACTCAGAAGTGTTAATTCTTCACGGGGCTTCATGGAAGACCAGATATATAATACCAAATAAAGGCATTCAACAAACTACGTCAATGAAACGTAATTAGAAATCTGCTTTCTGATTGGTAGGTTAGTCTTGAGGGGTGTGTCCTTGCTTTTCGCTAGCCGTTGGTTGGTTTGAAGTATTCATGCGGTATAATTTCGAGGTAATCTCTACGAAATAGAGGCGTATTCACAGATCCGGTTTTCAATATTTAATTTATGATGTCATTTTAGGGATTTATTTTATTCTTTTGAAAGAAATATGGTGGCCTAGAAAGTTATAACATAAATATATGAAATCCCATGATCGGTTTTTGTTATCCCGTCAAATAAGCCGGGGGGGGGGGGGAGGGGAGGGGTAGTGAGCACTATTTTGGGGTGCTCAACGGGGAGGTGGGGGTGCTGGGGGTATGTAGCTTTTTTTGGGCCAGGGGTAGGTGCACGCCCTCCCCCTGGATCCACTCTTGTGACATGCACATCCCAATCATTTATATCGGGAAGAGAGACCCGAGGGTTACAGTGATGCAGTTGTTTTTCTCCTCCCATGCACAGGCGACGCCAAATAATTACTTCTACTACTACTACTACTGCTACTACTACTAGTAGGATCCAGGATTTCTTTTTTTTTTTTTTTGCTCCCGAAAATTTGAAAATCGCGCCGGCCGAAAAGTCGCTCAGTGGGGGGGGGGGGGGGGGGGGGTAAGCGGCACTTTTTTTTGGTCCTCGAAAATTTTAAAATTTGCACCCTGTTACACCCTCAAATGTAATAACTCCCACAAATGTAATAACGCCCACAAATGTAATAACACTTTACCCACAAATGTAACAACACCCACAAATGTAATAATTTCACCCACAAATGTAATAACCACTTTACCCACAAATGTAATAATTTTTAATCACCCACAAATGTAATAATGACTTTACCCACAAATGTAATAAATTTGAAGTGATATTTTGAATCACCCACAAATGTAATAATGACTTTACCCACAAATGTAATAAATTTGAAGGGATATTTTGTCGAATTTAAAACTAAAACCCTGTAATAAAGCTGGGTATAGCGCGCAGTCTTTGCTCCAGACCCGGTTATTTAAAAAAAAAAAAAAAAGTCTTCAAAACTAAGACCCCACCATCTTCCAAACTGAGACCCGGTAATAAAGCATGGGTTTAGAGCGTAGTTTTTCTTCCAGACCCGGTTATTTCAAAACTTTTTAAAAATCTTCAAAACTAAGACCCCATCATCTTATTCCTGTGGAAGAACATATATAAGTATTGAGCGTAGTCTTTCCTCCAGACCCGGTTTTTCAAAAGTTAAAAAACAAACAAAAAACAAAACAAAACAAAAAAACCTTTTAAACTAAGACCCCTCTATCTTCCAAATTAAGACCCGGTAATAAAGCATGGGATTAGAACGTAGTCTTTACTTCAGACTCGGTTATTTAAAAAAAAAAAAATCTTCAAACTAAGACCTCACCATCTCATTCCTGTGGAATAACATGGGTATAGAGCGTAGTCTTTCTTCCAGACCCGGTTATTTCAAATGAAATAGAAATTTAAACAAATCTTCGAAACTAAGACCCACCATCTTATTCCTCTTTTTTTTCATTTAAAAATAAATTACATTATTACATATGTGGATACAACACGTCACAAATAAATGATTGGTCGGCGGTCACACGAACTGACGAATCAGTCAAAATGGTCCATATATATAACACACAGAGGAGGGACCGATTCGATGGTTCGTTGACCGTTGATCGGAGAGACAAAAATCATATAAATAAATACAGTACGGACTACGTCCAACTTTCTATTCCTCCATTTGCTTCTTCGCCGGCAGCATATCTTCCTTGAGATTAATTATTATAACATAATTATCCCTGATGATTTACACATTATACCTTATATTTATTATGTACTATGACCCTGTTTTTTCTTTTTTGGGGGGATGATAATCGGTTAACAAGCAAATAACAACGCATACTTTCATATAACAAATCATAAATAGCTGTATAACGAGATCGCGCGAAACATATTTGCATGTTTTGGATGAACGATTGCAGAACCCTTTGACTGATAAAATATCTATATACTCTCTCAATCAATGTGAGTAAAGTGCAGAGGTTATGGTTTTATAGTATTAAATGCAATGATGGATACATAGATTTTGTAAGATAGAAAGTATTTTATTCCAAACGAATGAAGAGGTTGTTTCATTAATATACAGACGGTAACAGAACCAAAATAATTATTACGTATAAAAAGGTGGAGTAACTCACATGTCTTTTACAAGCAAACAAGGTTATAATTTGGGCAATATTGAACCTGATAACATCAACTGAACTTGATATAAAACGCAAACAACCTAACACGTGACAATTCTTCTAAGCTAGGAAAAACAAGAGAACAAGATGCCGAAATACTAAATGTACCTGGCTTTCTGTAACTTAGTATTCGTCCATATAAAACTACTTAACACGTACAACTCCAAAAGTTTTTCAGTAATACTTTTCAGATGCTTTAAGAGTAGACGGAGTTGAAATGAAGTATGACTGATCAAAAGGAAATAATTATTTTAATTATACAATGAGATAAAGAATATTAACAACCTTTACCTGATTTGGTATGTTTGGTACATTAAGTTTTTTTTCCTGGGATCTAATCGTTCTTTTTTTTACACGCTGCAAAGCCTTGTAAGCCTTTCTTCGAACAGCTTGTACATTCTTTTCCCAACCATGGATAGTATAGTTTGTTTTTTGACGGGAGATATCATTTTGTTCTGGTTTCCTACTAAAGAAAATCTCGAAAGGAGATTTCCATCCAAGGACCTTTTACGGGTCCTCGTTTAGGAGTTTTGTATAAGAGGGAAGCTCTTTAACCCAGTTGATACCCTTTTGTTTGTTTACAATATAATATTTACATGATTAAGAAATCGTCGACGGTCAACGAACCATCGAATCGGTCCCTCCTCTGTGTGTTATATATATGGACCATTTTGACTGATTCGTCAGTTCGTGTGACCGCCGACCAATCATTTATTTGTGACGTGTTGTATCCACATATGTAATAATGTAATTTATTTTTTAAATGAAAAAAAAGAGGAATAAGATGATGGGCTTAGTTTCGAAGATTTGTTTAAATTTCTATTTCCTTTGAAATAACCGGGTCTGGAAGAAAGACTACGCTCTATACCCATGTCATTCCACAGGAATGAGATGGTGAGGTCTTAGTTTGAAGATTTTTTTTTTTAAATAACCGAGTCTGAAGTAAAGACTGCCCTCTAATCCCATGCTTTATTACCGGGTCTTAATTTGGAAGATAGAGGGGTCTTAGTTTAAAAGGTTTTTTTGTTGTTTTGTTTTGTTTTGTTTTTTGTTTGTTTTTTAACTTTTGAAAAACCGGGTCTGGAGGAAAGACTACGCTCAATACTTATATATGTTCTTCCACAGGAATAAGATGATGGGGTCTTAGTTTTGAAGATTTTTAAAAAGTTTTGAAATAACCGGGTCTGGAGCAAAGACTGCGCGCTATACCCATGCTTTATTACAGGGTTTTAGTTTTAAATTCGACAAAATATCCCTTCAAATTTATTACATTTGTGGGTAAAGTCATTATTACATTTGTGGGCGATTCAAAATATCACTTAAAATTTATTACATTTGTGGGTAAAGTCATTATTACATTTGTGGGTGAAATTATTACATTTGTGGGTAAAGTGTTATTACATTTGTGGGCGTTGTTACATTTGTGGGTAAAGTGTTATTACATTTGTGGGCGTTATTACATTTGTGGGAGTTATTACATTTGAGGGTGTAACACACCCCCCCCCCCCCTTGAGCGCCAGGGGGGGGGGGGGGCCCAACCCCCCAAAAAGGTAAAAATCGCGTGATTTTACATGATTTTTTTTCTCAAGGGGGGGGGGGGGGCCCGGGCCCCCCCCCCTGGATCCGCCACTGACTACTACTGCTACTACTATGATTTGTACATATGATTTGTATCCAAATAATACTTATTAAAAATGATTCCTCTATGGCCACCATTTCCCCCTCTCTCTCCCTCTTACCCTCTATCTGTCTTCTTTTTCTCTTTCTGTTTTCCCCCTTCTTCTGTTTATCACTCTCTCGATCTTATTTTCCTCATGTATCATCCTCATCTTGTCATTCTGCTACTGTTTCTGATTTGTTTTTGTTTTGTTTAATTGTTTGTTTGTTATTGTCTATCATTTTTTTTTTTTATTCCGTAATTTTTTTTCTTCAAAATTAAAGATAAACTTTAGTACTGGTAATGCGATTGCATTGTGAAAGAAAAGGTGTGGAAAGGATCAGAAAAGGTGTGGAAAGGATCAGAAAAAGTTGATCATGTAGCATGTAAGTATTGGTGTGCACTGCAAGGTTCTGGAGTCATCAAAATCATAATAAATTTGACCGAGTCTTGGTAAAGTAACAAGTCCTGTACACAGAAAGCTATATATGGGACAACACACATGGTGTCGGGGCTAGTACTACCTTGATTTCCTTGTCTTTCTATGCTCATTACTCAGCCAGTATACATTTTCTTCCAAAATTGTTTGGCACATGTCATTTATTTGTTATCTTGAACATTCAGTGTAAGTTTCGTTTGATTCTGTGAGAATTATTTTTCTTTTTTTTACCAGTACTGGAGTTTATCTTTAAGTTATAAATATAAAGTTTAATTGTTAATGTGCGAACCTACATCTAACAAGCATTACTTTCAAGTTGGTTCGTATTTTTTCATTTCCTGTAACCAAATCTTTTTGCATTACAATGAACAAAAACAATGTCAAAGATATTTCAATGCTCATTTCTGTTATATCATTACGTTTATTATTGTCTGTCATTGATATATTATGTGAAAAGAAATGAAAAATAAATTCGCTCTGTATAGAGCTATTACTACTACTACTACTACTACTACTTCTTACTACTGATGACGATGATGATGATGATGACGATGGTGATGACAATAATAATAGGCCAAAAATACAACTATACTACTAATAATAATAATAATGATAATGATAATAACAATAATGATCATAATAGTAACAACAATAATTAGGATAATGATAATAATGATAATAATGATAATGATAATAATGATAATAATGATAATGATAATAGTGATAATAATTATAATCATAATAATAATGATAATAATAATAATTATAATTATACAAATACAGATAATAATCATAATAATGATAACAATGATAATAACGATGAATGATAACAGGCCTAGTTATATCGAGAAGCCCTAATGGCCATTCATACTGCTATACATTATACAAACGAATAATATATTTAAGCGCAATTTTGCGAATTGGAATCTTACTTCTTAAACAAATATTGCTATTCATTATCATTATTTATAAAAAAAATCCCTTTAAAGGCTTTCCAGATTTATCATTGTCATAAATACAATATAATTTCCATTCATCGAAATGATATCCTGACATTTGTCAGAAGACAAACAGACCAACAAAGAAATCATATTTTAATTGCAAGAGCAATAGCTACAAGGATGTGGATGCTATTTATACATTAGCCACTATTCATCGTGTGCAAAGACCGTGGATAATCATAATCACGCTTGTGGTAAACTAGGCTATACAATGGTAGAAATTGTGGATTAAATTGGGGGGAACTTTATATTAAATCCCCCCAAAAATACCACAACGCCTACCAACACCATCACCACAACGCACCAATACCACCACTACTACCACCACTACTACTACTACAACTACTACTACTAATACTACTACTACTACTGATAATAATTATAATCATAATAATAATGATAATAATAATAATTATAATTATACAAATACAGATAATAATCATAATAATGATAACAATGATAATAACGATGAATGATAACAGGCCTAGTTATATCGAGAAGCCCTAATGGCCATTCATACTGCTATACATTATACAAACGAATAATATATTTAAGCGCAATTTTGCGAATTGGAATATTACTTCATAAACAAATATTGCTATTCATTATCATTATTTATAAAAAAAAATCCCCTTTAAAGGCTTTCCAGACTTATCATTGTCATAAATACAATATGATTTCCATTCATCGAAATGATATCGTGACATGCGTCAGAAGACAAACAAGACCAACAAAGAAATCATATTTTAATTACAAGAGCAATAGCTACAAGGATGTGTATGCTATTTACACATTAGCTACTATTCATCGTGTGCAAAGACCGTGGATAATCATAATCACGCTTGTGGTAAACTAGGCTATACAATGGTAGAAATTGTTGATTAAATTGGGGGGAACTTTATATTAAATCCCCCCAAAATACCACAACGCCTACCAACAAAATCACCACAACGCACCAATACCACCACTACTACCACCACTACTACTACTACTACTACTACTACTACTACTACTACTACTACTACTACTACTACTACTACTACTACTACTACTACTACTACTACCACTACTCCTACCACTACTACTACTACTACTACTACTACTACTACTACTACTACTACTTCTTCTACTACTACTACTACTACTACTACTACTACTACAGCTCATACTACTACTACTCTTACTACATCAACTATTACTTCTATTCGGCTAATACTACAACTACCACCACTACTACCACCACTACTACTACTACTACTACTACTACTACTACTACTACTACTACTACTACTGCTGCTACTACTACTACTACTACTACTACTACTACATGTACTACTACTACTACTACTACTACTACTACTACTACTACTACTACTACTACTACAACTACTACTTCTACTACAACTATACTTCTACTCAGTGGCGTAATGAGCAAAAACGTATTTTTGGGGGCTGACAAAAAAATCGCATCACCCCACTCTTACATGCAGGCCCCGCTGAACGTTTTTCATACGTAAAACGATGAAGCGACAGAGCGAGGCTTTAGCGGCGAGGGAGCAGGGGTTGGTCTGGCCTAGGAGGAGGTTCTGACCGCTTCCAAGAGTGGGAAGCATTTGCAATTTTAGAACCATATTTGGCACATTAATGTCTACCAGCACTTTCTGGAAAAAATGAGGCCTTCTGATTGGTTAGAAGTTAGAAAAAGTGATCTGTTACGTCGCGAGACGCTTCGTTTGCTGCACAATGCACAAAAATTAATACGGTGGTCTGGTACTTCATCAGTAGTACTTACAAAAATTATTTCGAGTGTATAAACTTACTACTTCAATCAATAAACTTCAAAAATTTGTTTAATTATTACTCTTAATCCTTGTCTGAAATCATTTTCGCCCATCCCACGCGTAGAGCGGAAACTTTCACGTTTCATTAAATTATTAGAGAAAAAAGACGATTCGTTGTATCGTGTCCTTGTCTGAATTCAGCCCGGGAATTCAGTAACCCCATCCCGCGCAAAGCGCGGAAGCTTTGCTGTTTCATTAAATTATTAGAGAAAGAAGACCGTTCTCTACTCTTAATCCTTGTCTGAATTCAGTTTCCCCACTGGGTCGCTTAACGGTACACGTGCAGTGTTACATGATGTACGTATGGAACATTCGTTCACAAATCTGCGCGTGCACAGCCCGAGTGAGTGGTGGGTAACATGTTATCTCCCAGCAGTGCTTGTCGCAGTAGCTTCTGGAAAGGAATTATCAACTAGTGTTACTGTTAGTGGCCACTAATTAGGCCCATTGGTGACTATATAAAACATATGCTCTTCCTGGCTTTTTAGGAATGTGTCAGTTTGCAACATAAATGGAGAAACGCGCATTTTGTTGAAAATCATGTGATATCACTAACATATTTTATAAATCACTTGTATGGAATTGAAAATAAGTCTTTTTTGTTGGGGGGGGGGGGGCTAGCGCCCCCAACCCCCCCCCCCCAGCAGTACGCCAGTGAGTAGTACTCTAATAGTAGTAGTAGTAGTAGTAGTAGTAGTAGTGGTAATAATAGTGATAATATTAATAATATTAATAATAATAATATTAATAATGATAGTAGTAATAAGGATAATATATAATATAAATAATAAAATTGGGGGGGGGGGGGAATATGTATCATATATCACTTTACTTATCATTCATCATTTAGTCATCATTTATCTATTTAGTATTTATTAATTCAGTTGTTAAATTTTTCAAGTAATCTGAACCATTGTTACAATGTAATATCTCATAGTATCAAGGTGCTATTGTAATCAGATAATTTATTTTGTAGTAAAATCTCTACAGTATACAGAATTGATATGTTATGTGCCATTTAATAACTTTATTGTAACCATCATTATCATCCCGGGGGGGGGGGGGGTTCTCACATATTACAACATACGGGGTGGGCCGCTCTAATGGGTCACTTTTTCACAAAAAATCCCGAAAACATGTGTCTCATTTTTTAACAAAAATATCACTTTACATGGGTTTGTTTTTCAAAATTTTAGAAAATGGGCCTTTATATTGAGAAAAATCACCCAAAATGACCCTCAAAAATGGGTAGGGGTTTCGAGGCTTGAGCGGCACACCCCCGTCCAAACAAAATCAGAGTATTTCTTAGAGCTATTTCAATTCAATATATTCTCCAAAGTCAGATATTTTAGAATATTGATAATTTTGAGATGAAGTTGTTCAAATAAAGTATTGAATACTTTTTTTGGATCTGTCACTAATCTGTTTCTCTGATTTTTCTTTCAAGCCAATAAAACTTTACTTGGATATTTTTAAAACTAAAAAAGCCCTCATAAAGTCATCATCATTCCGTCCCGATAGACCCATTCCTCTCCTCTCCTCCACCTTTAGCACCCCCAATCTCTCTCTCGCTCCCTCTTTTCACAATAGCATAGATTCCCTAAAATTATCAAATACCAGTAGTGAACCACTGTGATATCTTTTTCACAGTAAGCTCTACTCAACTCTCACCATTTACTCCTTGTTTTTGTTCAAATTCTTCCTTCCCTTGTCTGCAGTCATTTCATCTCCTTGTCTTTCTCTCTCTCGGTTGCCTCTCTCTACCATACCATAATTACTAGTACATTAATAATTCATGTTTGCTAGTGTATTAGTTAATATGCACAGCAAAAAGGTCAAGTCACAATTAGATAATGAACTAGACTTGTCAAGTTCATTATCCGGCTTACTGTTACTTAACTGAGCTTCAAAACAGGAATTATTATTTTATAAAACAGGTCTTGAATATGAACATTAAAAAAAATAAAAATAATGACAAGAGTTGCAGTCATAGATGCAAACATTTGCTTTATTGAACGACATCACATAAGCACAGCCAGACGTATTAAATTCCTCACATCAATGTCCTTGCCATACAAAACTACATGCTTTCCATCACATCATTATTTTGAACTCGCCAGTGATATGCATAACTCGTACGTATACGCATATATCTGCCATGCATTACCATTTTTTTGGAAACTATTTTGCATGCAGGTGTCGTAGGAAAAAATGCTCACAGCCATGTGGTGTCATTTGAACAAATTGGCTGCATCTAGAATCCATCTCATAAAAAACAAGAAACGAATTCGTCACTTGACCAATGAGGTGGTCCGTCTTTATAAAAGGATCTATATATCTTGCATAATTTGTTTTGGTTTCTGTTACGAATTGATGAAGGATTTTAATAAGAAAATGTTATTTTGTTGGCTTTATGCAGATATATAGAAATTTGCTTGTTGCAATTGATGAGAAATTGGGATGATTAGTGAACAGAATTTGCAACTTAAGTACGTTTATAAAATTGCATACTATATTTAATTAATATGTGTGTTAAATAATATGTGCATTTTGAAAAAGTTATTTAGAATGGAAAGTAGTACCGTAAGTATCTTTTATACTTAGTACTTGTGTGTTAACAAAATAAAAATAGAGCAACAATTTGGCAGGTGCTATAATCAGCAAAATATTTGATTTAAAGAGATGGATCCATCAGTCTAGCTTAAAAGGATGGTGTGAAGAAAATTTCTTGGTACTAAATATAGCTAAAACGAAAGAGATTACTTTCAATTTTCTTTTAAACAAAGGTCAAGCAAATCCAATCATGCTTAAAGGAGAGGACATATAGAGGGTCGAGAGTTTTAAGTACCTTGGTACAATAATTGACAATGAACTATCATGGAAAGACCAATGCCAATCTCTGTATGCAAAGGCTCAACAACGAATGTACTTTCTACGGAAACTGAATTCGTTCCATATAGACAGAACCATCCTGAGACTATTCTACAAGTCAGTAATAGAAAGTGTAATACTTTTTAGTTGTTTGGTCTGGTATGGTGGGTGCAGACAGGAGAATCTTAAGAAATTGCAGAGAATAGCCAATCATGCTGGCAAGATGACTGGCGAAGTGACAGACTTGAAACAAGAATGCGTTCATACAATTCTGAAACAGGCATCACAGATTTTGGAAAATGGTAACCACCCCCTTCATCCTTGCTATACTCTAATGCGATCGGGAAGGCGGTACAGATCAATGAAGGCCCAAACTTCACGATTCCTTAATTCCTTTGTTCCGCTTTCCATTCGTAAATACAATGAACAACTCCACTCAAATTGAATAGACCTGTATCTTGCCACTTCGCTATTTATCCGTTTTCTTTCAACCAATGTAACAGTATCACGAGGAAATAAATAAATAATACTCTATGATATCATATGTTATTCCGAGTTTTATTTAATAATAATAATAACAGTGACAATAATAATAATGATAATAATAATGATGATGACGTTAATAATAATGATAATATGAAATAATAATACGAAATAATAATAATAATATATCTCTGAATTCTACGAAATCGTACATTTTCAATTGTTGTAAATCCATTTACTTTCTTATATTATTCCACGATGTAAAAACAATATTTATCCGTGTTTCCATCTGACTAAGCCATTGTAAATTTGCTACTGTGTATTATCTATTTGTGTATTATATTTTCTATTGTATTTTGTTCATGTGCTCTATGTAATGCCGACAAACTGAATTTCAAAATGGACCAATAAAATTAATCTGAATCCGAATCTGGATTTATACTGGGCAACAGGAGCAGCTCAATGGATGCCAAGGGCACCTACAAAGTAACACTACCATCACCCTGGCTTTATCCAAGCTGCCCTAAGGTGTTGAAAGCATTAACAGAATTACCAGGTACTCATTTACTACATCTGGATTGAAGTTGCAATGTATATTGAAGTTTTGAAAACAACGGGAGTGCAGCATCTAGGACTCGAACCTCGGACCACTCGATCCACAGTCCGTTGACGTAACAACTTCACTAGTTTGATTGCAAAGCTATGGAGAGTGAGGCATTGAATCAAGTTCAAATGACTTGGACTTGTTGCCAATGCAACAATTCTGAATTCTCATAAAAGTTTCAGGGTCTTCAAAGTGCACTCCGTATCTCAGTCTTGCACTGCTGTATTAACACGAGTGAAGATCAGCACTTTATCACTCTTTGCCCTTGTCCTTTGCTTTCTGGCACGTAGCATGTGTAATGATCAGAGACCTCACTTCCTCCTTCTCCTAACAGAGCTAGATGAGCAGCATCGACAAGCACACACATAGTTCACTCATCTTGTTCTTTTACAATCAGCTCTCATCATGAGCAAGGGATGGCATCTTCTTCCGGTCCTTCTGGGCATTTTTCTTCCGCCGTTTTGCGAGGTAGTTATCCACCTTCCCGCTGCTCTTCAATGCTTTAAACTTCTCTGCTAGCTCCAACTTCTTCTTGTCAGCTGCATTCAAAGAGACAAACCCGATATAAATTGAACATCATAAGCTACCCGACATCACTCTCTCAATTTTGTTTCTTATCATTCTCACAGTCATCTTTTTCAAGGCATCAATTTACTTCTGATTGGTAGCTATACACTCTTGCACTGTACAATGTTTCATCAAGGTAGAACAATTATAATGATATCTTCACGTGAGGTTACATTTTTGACAAACTTGCTTAATTAAACATTCATCTTTAATACCAGTGAAATCTTTAATATCAGTGAAATCAGCATCATAAAAGAGCAATAAACTGGGATATCCAGAGCGTAAAACAATTCTTTCGGGGCAGTCGAGTAGAATGTCATTATAGACTCCATCAACAGACAACTTACATTTCTTGAGGAAGAAAGGTTTCTTCCCTTGTTTCACAAGATCCTTCTCTTTTTTCATGTACTTCTTTTCCAACTCCTTGGCAGTATCCTTCTTGTTCTTTGTCCTTTCTTGTTGTTCCTACAAATGGAGAAATATCATTTCAAAAGAATTTAAAGAAGGCCATATGGAGGTAGACTGGTAGACCACAAAAAATGATGTTTTTTTTCAATGTCAGATAATGGGCTGACTGTGGGCTGAATGACCCGCAATTAAACAATTATATGAGAATAAAACATCTTTTAAACTTCTTGCTCATATGCACAAATTCAACCAAGTGGATTCCTAGTTTCCTACCTTTGTGTGACACAACATTCCTTACAGTCTAAATGTACAAACTGCATAATGACAACATTCAATTAGGCTAATATGTTATACACACTGCCAAAAGTGCCAATCCAACACCCCAGCAACTCAAAAATAGATCAATTATTCGCCAAATCAGATAATGTAATTTTTTGTTGAGTCAGTTGTCAAGTTTTGGGTTGATCTCATCGACTTAATCAAAGTTTATCTACGAGGTAATATCAGTCTGGGCACATATCTCCTTTGATCATGACAGGAGGTTTGTAGATGCCATAAACAGTAGCCCTACACAAAGTTTGATTGGGGTGCATATCTCAAATCCAATATATACAATTCATCACCTCATGTATGATGAAAATCTGTATTGAAATACAACTCGTTTTGCCATTTTCCATATCTTCAACATTTCACACACTTTTCACTAAAGGTTTATTTGTACTTGTGTTAGTAGGTCAGAGTTTGGTGTTTTTTTTGTTGTTGGTTATTTATGTTTTAGTAATAACAATCAATCTTAACTCCTACACGAAACAAGAGCAAGGGGGAGGGAATGCGTGAAGGGGTAGACCATATCACAAAGTGACAAGAGAACATGACTCACCATTTTATAGAGATATCTTTGAATCTTGAGTTGTTTCTGCGGATCCTTTGTTTGTTTCATTGACTTCTCTAATTCCTGTACGAACACCAGATTAAAAACAGACAGAAAAATGAATATGTTGTTACTGAGACCAACTATTTTACATGTTCATATATTACATTAAATTAATAACTGGATCTATATCCATCTTTTTTGAAAAATAAATATCAGTACAATCCCTTCAGCTACTTGCATTTGTAGCTTTATTTCTGAAAAACCTAATTGTTGCAATGCTTACTGTTATGAAAGGAGAAAACAATTTCAGCTGCTGATTTGGTACTTCTAGATTAATATGGTCCATCTAGTTATATTTATTTCCTGCTGGGTGAAGATTTGCCTCATATCAGGAAGATTCCAAGTGTAATAAAATGTTGTTTCCAGAGAATTTAAAGTTTGAAAATAGCATATTATAGACATTTTTAATAAAAAATCTAAAGATTATTGATTTAAGTTTGTTATCAACTATTCATCTAATTTGTAAAATATTTAAATTTTAATAGCTTTGTTACAGAATGACCCCAACATAACTTTTATGTCATTCTGTAACAAAGTATAAAATTCATCATTTCATAAATTTGATGAATGGTTGATGGTAAATGCAAATGTTATGAAAGTATCTCATATTCATTAATATAAGATATTTCATTAACTTGTAGCTTTCTCATTAAAATATCTAGAATATTCTTAATTGAAAATAACTATTGGCTGCTCACCTGTTTTTCTCTTTCCTTGATATCAGTAAGAAACTCATAATTCTTGTCAAATGTTTCTTCCCTGAATTCTCCTGATAAGTCATCGAACCGAGGATCTCTGGCCATCTGCAAACAGGAAGAGAAGATCAGAGACAGAATGAAAGAATCAAATAAATATAAAATAGAGGGATAAACTGAAAGAAAGAAGGAGAAAGAGATATAGATAGAGAGATGGAGAGAGGGGGGGGGGGGGATTCATGAGAGATGGATGGAAGACGGCTCATTATCTCATGTTTCCTTATGTGCAATTTCCATCAAGGGGCAGTAAAACTGTTGTGATAAAAAAAAGTGTATTCACTTACTTGTGTCTTACACCTCGAAAGCAGGACACCACAACTCATTATCTTTTAATTTCAACACAGCATTTTTATAGGGCGGTTTACCACCTCATATGGTTATGCTGGGGGGGGGGGGGGGGAGGGGGGGGGGGAGGGGGGGGGGGGTCATTAGATTCCAGGAAGAGGCTCAAATAGAAACTGACCTGTTTCTTGACTTCTACCACATTCCTGTTTCTTGTCACTTGCTTCTTAGAGGACTGTTCACGAGGTCTGGACAAAAATATAAAGGAAAACAAATGAAATGACTAATTGACTATACAAAGAAATAATATTAAATGACAATGCAAGAATAGAATGAACTCAAACATCTATGAAATACTAAAATGGATCCTATGGATGTCATAAGACCATTCAACTAAAACTAACAATGGTTTGGTAAATGATAAAAATAAAAGTGTGTGTCCCAATGCATCAATTGTACATATGGCAGATGCAAGTGGATATCAAAGCCTATCTGCACTAGTTTGGCTAGGAGGGATTAGACCTCCCTGCGTGGTCACTGGCAGGTGGTTATCTCATCAAATCAGCTCTCAATTAACATTAAAAAAGTGGACCATTGGGGATCAATGGGTACCGCTTAGGCATTGTTGGCTATATAGAGGGCACAAGTAGCTACAAGTAGTGCAATCCTGCTTTAAAGTGTACCAATCACCAAGAAATATTTTGTTCTTAATGTTAGAGCTTCCATGTCCCTATACCACACTATAAGTTTAAAAAAGAAAGAATTACAAGTATTACTTCTATAAAGAGATATCGCAAATTTATAATTCATTCTCAATCACCCAAAACAGGGTGACTCGTGAGTAGACTACAGGCATGAGCATCTGTACGCGCTTACAAAGACTACTGCCTCACTGCATGGAACCAAAGTCTGACTTGACTTCTATGCTCAGTGTTGTATGTTAATCTTTTATATTCGTCTTATTTTTTATCAGTTAGCCCATTTTTTCAGGTTTATTTTATACATTCTAGCTGAATTTAACTGTATGCTTATTATTATTTTTAAGTCGATTGGTACACAAACAACAACATGGAGTAGCACTGCACATGCACATGTGGCTCACGCCTATTCCAACTGAAATGAAACAGAATGTTATCAAGGCTTACCGGTTCTTATTTGCTCGTTTGAATGGTTTAGATGCCTCCTTGGATTTCTCCTCTTGTTTGCCAAATAGAGCTTCATGATATCTGAAGGAATTGATTTTAAACAAGAAAAAAGTATTTGAAGATAAGCTTGAGATCTGGTAATGATAGGAAATATATTCTCACAGAATCCAACAAAAAACTTGCACTGAATGTTCAAGATTACAAAATAAATGACAGGTGCCAAACGATTTTGGTAGAAAATATATCAGGGCTGAGAAATGAAAATAGAAAGATAAGGAAATCAAGGTACTGTAAGTAGGCCTGACACCCTGTGCCTAACACAGGTCACTAGGTGCAAATGAGAGTTGTGGTTTATATTGAAGATGATTTCCAGCAAGTTTTTGTGAGTTTGTTTTTATTTTACAGATTCAAACAATCAATCTACTGCAGGAAAAACAATCCAAAATGAATTAAGATTAGCTTTAAACTGAAAGTGAACATCTAACAATTTTTGTCATTCATTTGTCTTGGTGTACTTTGAATTTATAGCACTTACTGGTTATTATTAAACTCATAATTACCCAATATTACTTCGGATGGAAAATTGGACCTGGAATACCCATTTTACTCACTTTTTGGATCCAATTTTCTCCTGCAACTTCTGTAGCTCACCAAATGGGACTTCTGACAGTTCTGCTCATGAACACAAAAAAAAAATAACAAATAAGAAAGATGTTTTACATAAATCTGTGATTGTAAATAAATGTACTTTAAAATATTGACAAGCTCTCCTGATTGTAACACACAGAAAAGTGTAAAATAATAATAATAATCTACACCAAATAAGCATTTCATTGTAATCACCCTTAAACTGCTACCTAATAACTTCATATACTATAAGTTTACAAACATATCTAAAATGAATTTAGCAATAAATGTATCATCCTATTTTAAATTTTAAGAAAGGAAAACTAAGTTGAGAAAAAAAATTAGTGGAAAGAATCTCAAAATTAAGCTGGTTAAATAGCCTATAGATGGTACTAAAAGGGCAGGTGGTCTGGATGTCTTAATTGCAGAAAAAACAATCATACACAATTACACTAATTTATCGTGAAATTCAAACTCCACAGTACCCACCTTGTCTGATAGCTTTCTGTGAAGAGAAAGAGAGAAAGAGAGACAGAGGAGAAAGAAGAATGATTAAAACAGTGGTATTTGCAATCAATTTCTTGGAAATAAAAAATTCCTTTACTCCGATCACTTTATAGCAGATGTCTGTGTCAATTTCTGGGAAAAGCTCACAGAAAAAAATCAAACAATCACAAAACAAACAAAGAAAATTATCATGTGTACATGAATGACAAAAATTAAAAATCCTACCCCAATACCAATATTGAGTCTATGCGACCAATTGCCACCTACCATCATCACCAACAACAACAATACAGAAATAATAAAAATAATTATTAAACAAATATATATAATAATAACAATCATAATAATTTATAACAGTAGAAGTAGTAATAGAAGTGGTGCCAAGATTTACATTTACATGATGCAAATGTAGAGACAATCTACATATCTGCGTAGTGACAATTCTTTATCATGTACAGTATATATAATTTAAGGGGAAATATTTATTTTAGCAATTTTTGACGCTACACAGTACCCACGGTACCCTTTGGTCAAAATTTGGTATCAAAATATAGGGGGCGGGTGGATTTGGCCCCCCTGGCCCTTAAAGCGTTAAAAAAAAAAAAGCCCCCGAGCTGTCTAGATTGACAAGCCCTGGTCCAGACTTTGAGAAGCGCTGTGCTAGAGCAGGCATCTCTACACTCTATATCTAATCCTAAAAAACAATATGGTTGTTTGATTGATGCATAAACACTTACCAGTTTATCAACATCAGATTGTCTCCTTCCAGGTCCATGATGGCCTTTCAGGGAGCTTTGGGAATTCTAAGGTATAAATTCACACAGAAGAGTATAAGAGTTGCACAATTTCCAGTGTATTCAATTCATTATTTTACTGGTAATGCAACAAATGAAAAACAATTGAAAATCAAAAAATCCAAAAAATCTAATAAGGCCATAAAAGGCGTTAGCCATTGTTTACAAATCTCACGATTGGTGTGCTAGAAGAAAAAGGTCAGATTCAGGGCGCGAGGTTTGGCATAAATTTATCAAACTATTTATTTATATAAAAGAAGCAAAGAAGGAAAACCTTGATTTTAATACCATTCAGGGCTCAAATTAATTTTTTGTCCACGGGGGCTCTTCCAAAAAAAAAAGAGTCCCCGTGAGCCTTCTCACGGGGGCTCTTTTAGTGCCGACGGGGGCTCTCATTTTAATACAAATTTCCATTGATTTAGTACCCATGAAACTCCTAAATTCCTTGGTATTTTATCATTATCATTCATTTAAGTCAGCATTTTCCCTCTTAGAAATTTACTTGTTACATAGTTGTTATTGACTTTTATTCCCATGATGACATTCTCTTCCCGTTCTGCACATAATGGCCTCCACATTATTCAGAGCGACCTTATTTACATTTTTTCTTTACTTTTAGTCTTAACCGTATCCTTCCAAAACACAGGGGCGGATCTAGCATTTTGCTAAGGGTGGGGGGGGGGGGCCGGGGGTTAACCCAAATACGATGTGGAGATTGTCCACGAGCCGCATAGAGGCGAGGCGATTTTTGTTGTTGCTATTTTGAACCCCCGTAAGATGTTTACCTGGCATCTACTAACATGCGGAGCAATGTCCATGAGTCGCAAAGCGGCGAGGTGATTTTTTGGTGCTATTTTGAACCCCCGTTAGTGATGTTTTCCTGGCATCTACTGACATCTACTAATACTGTGTAGGTCTGGACACATGATAGCATTTTTCTATGCATATCACATTTTCACTTGGCAGCCCAAGGGGGGGGGGGGGGGTTAAACCCCCTAAACCGCCTAGATCCGCCCCTGCAACATCTTTGGTGATCTTCTTCTCAATATTGATTTACTGGTTGAGTTACATTATTTGCTGGTCTTTTAGATTAACCAGATTTCAGAGGATTCACACTTTTCACAACAAAAAACTCCTCCATGTTTCAGTCCTTGCGCGATCGTCTCCAGCTCCAGCAGATATTGGGCGTCAGCGTGCACACCTGTACTACGGCGCAGTATAGCCACTGTTGACGGCCGCACTGCGAGCTTCCATTGTTTGTATCGGTAATACTCATAGAGATGGGAGAGAAAGCGCCATTTAAGTTCCATTTCATTGTTTAAGGTTTTAACTTTGCAATCGCCCCTGTGAGCGACCTGACGGGGGCGATTATGGAGCTCACGGGGGCGAATCCCCCATCGCCCCCATGTATTTTGAGCGCTGATACCATTATAGAAGTGTTTTAATATTTTACATTGCCACTATGCCAGAAATATTTTGAATGAATATAAATAAAATTGTACCAGTAAAAATAGTAAACATATCAGGACGAGTTTCAAGTTTTATTTATTTCCACTTTATCAAAGATTAATTGAACATAACGTACATGGTAATAATTATATTAAAGAGAATGAAAAGGAAAAAAAATGGAAGAAGACAAATGAAATAAAGCAATATAAGTGATAGACCGAAAACTTCAGTCTCTCTAATCGTCGGTTGTTCCACTGAGACTACGTCTGGCTCCACTAGACCTCCGATTATATAGACCGCCGGGTGAGCCCCAAAATTCGTCAGTTTTGTGACCTTGCCTCGGCATCTACTTTTTTTATAGTGGAATTTACTAAAGAGTACATTTTGATACCATAGTCACAACTCGTCAATCGAAAACAATGCATATAAGCTCAAAAAATGGAAAAAAGGTGCTTAAAATCTTCTTTTTTTTTCACGGAGGTTGTCCAATCACTGTGCATGTATCAAGTAAGAATTACAGCGCTTCAAGCTTTTTAGCCAATCACAGGCAGTGTTGTGCACGTACCACTGGCGCGCGCTATTCGAGCTTCCGGTGTAGTAATCATGTCGTCAACAACTGAATGATTCAGAGGAAAACACAGGTTTTTGCTGCATTTATACAATTTCGACTCACAGTAAGGTGATATCTTTCAGTGGGAAGAGTTACAGAAAATTTAAGGAGTGTGCAGATCTTTGGAAGGACGTCAGTTTTGGGTTTGAACTAGAAAACAAAATTGCAACTTCGACTTCGACTCGTTCAAGCTGCAGACAGAGCAGTACTCGCCCGGCGCTTCGGGCGGAGCGCGGAGGAGTGTACCAGGGAGGTTTTCGAACTGCAACAAGTTCAACAAAAAAGAGGTAGGCCTAGATCTATGTCATTCCGAAGAAATTATTGTATTAACTATTTCAGCATGTTCAGAATAACTCTGATCCTATTCATTTTCTTCTTCTTCTTCTTCTTCATAATCTGCCTCCTTCAAATTCAATAGGCCTAATATCTAGATTAGTAGACCCCTCTACTAGACCAGTAGATGCCGTAATTGATACTCTGCCTGATTGGGGTGTGCAGGTGGACCATTACACCGGGGTTTCCCCCTACTCTTATATGAATAGTGCAATGGGTTCTTAACGTGCAAGGGTGGTGACTCTCCTGTACACTGGGCCTCCATTTAACGTCCTATCCGAGGGATGGAGTGTTTTTCACTTGACATAACCTGCGTCTAACAGTAACAGTAACAAGGGAAGGGACATGTTAACACACAACGCATGCTTCAGTCATCCGCCTGGGTGGGAGTCGAACCCGGGATCTTTGTCTATGTCATATGTCTATTTCCCGGCCCTAAACGTTACAACTAGAATCGGGAAAAAAGAGTCTAGATTAGAATATCTACCGGGTAATTTCTATTTTCTAAACAAATTCTATGCTCTCGAAATTGAGGCCTAGCTAGCCAAGTTAATAAGTGGTTGATCAAGTCAAATTGGATACTGGTCAGGCTTGATTCTATACTACATTAGTACAGATCAGGTCTTCATAATTAATGTGGGTATTTATTGTCCACATATCGATTACGGTATCGTCTGAGAAAAGCGTACTGGTAGGTTTTTTTTATTTATTTTTTTTTTTTGGGGGGGAGGGGTAGGGGCTACTGTCCCCCTAAATTTCCACAATCAAAGTGGTTTGTTTTTCTTTCTTTTCTTCTTCTTCTTCTGTTGAAGTACAGGCCACCATGTTTGACAAATTCTGCATAGTGAGGCCCCCAGTCCCCGTCAATATTTGACAAAGTTAAATTAATACGCCACTTGTGTTGGAGAATGAGCCTTGCCCTTGCCCTGGTGATCTGTTTATTCATGATGAAAATGTATTACAGTACCGTATGCCCTCCATGCTCTACAAAAAAAAACACTTTATAAAAATATGTGACACCACCTCCTTACGTTTTCTATTAAGCAGTTCTGAATAATTTCCACTGTTAGTGTCACTGATTTCCAGTCCGTTCACTTCCAGTTGGAGACAGTAACCAGTCAGCAAAGATATTTTTTCAATTTGTATTTTGATGATAGTTATATGCTAGATTCGACTCTTACTGTAGGTTTTGTATTGATGAATACTTCAGTATGTCTGTCTCGTAGAACTATAGACCTATTCTTTTTTAATAAATGATATTAAATGAGCCTTGCTTTTATTTATTTTCAATAAAGGTATGTCCAACCAGGATACCATGCGGGCTGCTACAGGCACTTCTGCAACATTACAACAATCACGTGAGCACAGATCAAGGCAAAGAGGGAACAATATTTAAGCCATTGTATGCCACATTACTTGTAAATGTAAAGCTTTTTTAGGAAATTCAATGTAAAGACCTTTCTTGTTTTTGCCAATTTCCGCCAGATTCGATAAAGCAGATAACTTTTATCAAATGGAATTTGGACAAATGTATGAAATTACCTGCTGGAAATTTTAAAGAACATGGTCTAGATATGTATATTAGACTGAAGAAGAATAGCAGAGGCTGGGACCCTGTCATCCATGAATTTTACATTTTTATTTACAATGTATATTTTATCTGTGTTTTTGCTAAAACATACATACATGTAGTAATGCTTTTTGAGCAATCGCTTGAAAGAATGTTTGTTATTGAAAATATTACTTGTAAATGTAAAGCCTTTTTTGGAAATTTTATGTAAAGACCATTCTTGCGATGCTCTATTTTGCCAATTTCCGCCAGATTCGATAAAAAAGATAACTTTTACCAAATGGCATTTGGACAAATGTATGAAATTACCTACTGGAAATTTTAAAGAACATGATTTAGATATATATATTAGACTGAAGAAGAATAGCAAAGGCCGCGACCCTGTCATCTACCTGTCATGTGTATTTTTGTGCTGAAACATACGTACATGTAATCGCTTGAAAGAATATTTGTTATTGAAAATATTTTAATGTGAATTGACAATGTGTTGTATAACTGATGATGAATCATTTCTCTACATCAACCCGAAGAGCAGTATCCATGTAGTCAAGCAGGCTTACAATATTATTGACCATGTATTTTGAGAATATGAGATAGTAATAATATGTCATAATTATATTTGATGTGAAACCAGATTATAATTGTTTAAACATGCCTTACAAACTTTGTTTTAAATTGTGATTTATTTAATTTAAAATGACATAAAAAGAGATAGAGAGGTGGGAAAGAGTGAGGGGGGGGGGAGTGGGAATGGGAAAGAGAGAGGGGTTAAGGAAACGAGAGAAAGGGAGGGAATGGGATGAAGAGAAAGGGAGGGAATGGGATGAAGAGAGAGAGAGGGGGAGTGAGGAAAGAGGAAGAAAGAGACGAAGAGGGGGAGAGAGGGGAATGAGGAAAAAGGGGTGGGGGGGCAAGAATGAGAGAGGATAAGGAGAGAAAGAGAGGGGGATTAGGAAAGAGAGAGAAAGGGAAGGAATGAGTAAAGAGGGGAAAGGGAAGGAATGAGGAAAGAGGGACAGGGGAATAGTTTGACTGCACTACAGCTTTGCTCGATATCAATACAAGTCATTTCCCTATAGCATAATACACAGCTGTCTCAGACTGGACCCAAGAGGGCGTTTGTCATATTTATTAAAAATTAATTTGGACATTATTAATTTGTGTGCAGTTTTTTCTACTGACGAGTTGCACCATCATCTTCAGTATATTTTTCTACATATTAGAGGTCATTTTCAAGTAGATGCCGAGGATGGGTCACAAAACACAAAAACTAAGGCACTTTTGAGGGTTCACCCGGCGGTCTAATAGAGACTGAAGATTGTCCTATCGGGACTGTACGGAACCAATGGTTCGGTTCGGCAGGACCGCGATGAATGAGATATGCTACGAGATTTTCACTCTTTACATCCTCACACATGCTGCAATATGACAATAATTAGAGTCTAATTAAAAAAAACATATATATAGCTTATTTGACTTACGATAGCTTGCTCATTTAGATCCTAAATTAATGATTAATCCGAGAAAGTCTCGTCGTCAACATTATCCGGCTTGGTTTTAGTTGATGAATATTAATTTTTTCTTTTCGAACGTCCAATAGCTACCGTAGCTACATACGAGTCGGCCCGGCTTGACTAACGAACTCCCACGAAACGAGTGCTCTGATTGGCCATTGGCTATGTTTTGGTAGGTGGACCCGGAAATATATCGGCCGCCGGGTAATATTTCGAATGCATGAACGTAAGTGCTTCGCGGTTCTGAGGAACAAATTGGATAATTCATATAAGTAAGTCCGAAAATTTCACATTCTATAATAGGTTAGCAAATTTTGAAAACTGTAATTAGGAGATATATAGACCGACCTAATTTACATCTGATCTAAATAAAGAAAATCGGGGGAGAAATGTCGGTAACGAAAAGCTGTTACGCTGTGGCTCTAATTTACCCCCACGGTACGAGATCTCTGGGTTGCCATCTGTATTGGGGAATGACAACAAATGTCAGTTTTATTAAAGAAATGACCCAAATCAGATGGTTATTGCTGTCTATAGGAACAACTTTAGAATACCCCACCATGCGAATTGAAGGTTTTTTTTTTGGTCCGCCAACCCAACGCTTCAACTTGTTAAAGTAGTACTACAACTTGGTGCCGAGATATAGTCTTGAATGGAAATCGCAATCGTGCCGCGAACGTGCCAACGAGCCAACATGAGTTGAGAGACTTGAAATTAAATCGCCAACGTGCCAACGAGCCAACGAGCCATAGTTGAGAGACTTGAAGTTATATCGCCAACGTGCCAACGTGCCAACGAGCCAACATATGAGTTGAGAGTCTTGAATTTTATATCGCCAACGTGCCAACGAGCCAAGATGAGTTGAGAGTCTTGAAGCTATATCGCCAACGTGCCAACATGAGTTGAGAGACTTGAATATATATCGCCAACGTGCCAACGTGCCAACGAGCCAACATGAGTTGAGAGTCTTGAAGTTATATCGCCAACGTGCCAACATGAGTTGAGAGACTTGAATATATATCGCCAACGTGCCAACGAGCCAACATGAGTTGAGAGACTTGAAGTTAAATCGCCAACGTGCCAACGAGCCAACATATGAGTTGAGAGTCTTGAATTTATATCGCCAACGTGCCAACGAGCCAAGATGAGTTGAGAGACTTGAATATATATCGCCAACGTGCCAACGAGCCAACATGAGTTGAGAGACGTGAATTTATATCGCCAACGTGCCAACGTGCCAACAAGCCGAGAGACTTGAAGTTAAATCGCCAACGTGCCAACGAGCCAACATGAGTTGAGAGACTTGAATTTATATCGCCAACGTGCCAACGTGCCAACGAGCCATAGTTGAGAGACTTGAATTTAAATCGCCATCGTCTTGGAAAAGGGCACTTATGAGAATGGAAAATGAACACTTATTGCAAAATAAAATGGGAACTTGTTGAACGAAAAGGGGTACGTGTAAAGAAGAGGGGGCACTTTTAAAAATTAATAGGGGCACTTTTCCAAGTAAAAGGGGCACTTAATTCTTACAAAGTTAAAAGGGCACTTTTCCTGTTTTAAAAGGGGCACTTTTGGAGAACTTGATAAAGTGGGGGGGGGGGGGCACTGTGCCCCCCTCCCGGAAGCGCCGCCTCTGATAAACATAGATACAACCATCACACATAATTATGTTTATATACTTTTATAAACGGAAAGTTTCGCTTGTACCAGTAAAATATTCGTCTAATAGTAAAATATCCTAAGCACTAAATGACTAATCGAAACTGTTTTATACTCGACCAAATGTAAAACGTTTTGTTAACTATAAAGGTCAGGCGATATTCATCCTATTTCATATACAATCATATGAACGAATTATCTCATGACTGCTCTCCTCATTTGGTAAGTGGGTTATTTATATAATATGTTTGCCATTTTCTCTGTTATTTCTCTGTTTTGGTTTACAAAATATTAACGCTGTTGATTTCTTCAACTGCAAGCTTGACTGCTGATACTGAGTGATAAGTTATACTTATAATGATAGTGAAACAAGGCATTTCCAGAATCTGTAGTAGTACCTAGTAGTTGTACTACTACTACTACTACTAAAGTTCAAAGCTTGCGCGCTTCGCGCGAGAGGGGAAAACTGCTTTCAGACAAGGATTAAGAGTCGAGAATGGTACAACGAATCGTCTTCTTTCTCTAAGAATTTATTGAAACGTCAAAGCTTGCGCGCTTCGCGCGAGAGGGGGGGGGGGGAAATGATTTCAGACAAGGATTAGGAGTCGAGAATGGTGCAATGAATCTTTTTTTTTTCTAATAATTTCTGAAAAGTCAAAGCTTCCGCGTTTCGCATGGGTTTTCTATATCCATCGCTCCTTATGTATTTGTTTGTTTAAAACTTCTTTTTCTAATTTCCTTATGTTATTCTTTATTTCTCTTTCTTTTCCATTCCCATTTTGCTTATTAGCACCTGTCTTTCCTTATGGTATTTTTTATTTCCTCCTTTTATATTTTCTTTCCATATTATTTTGTTTAATCTTCCATTTCTATCTTTCCACCAGTGTTTCTTTGTTTTAAACACCGAAGGACACCGGGTCCCCTACACCCTAGGCACCGTAGTTTGCGTTACCCTAACTCTCACCCTAACCCTAACCCTAGGACACCGGGTCCCGCTTCACCCTAGGACACCGGGTCCCGCGTCACCCTAGGACACCGGGTCCCGCGTCACCCTAGGACACCGGAGTTCGCGTTACCCTAACTCTCACCCTAACCCTAACCCTAGGACACCGGGTCCCGCTTCACCCTAGGACACCGGGTCCCGCGTCAACCTAGGACACCGGAGTTTGCGTTACCCTAACTCTCACCCTAACCCTAACCCTAGGACACCGGGTCCCGCTTCACCCTAGGACACCGGGTCCCGCGTCACCCTAGGACACCGGGTCCCGCGTCACCCTAGGACACCGGAGTTCGCGTTACCCTAACTCTCACCCTAACCCTAACCCTAGGACACCGGGTCCCGCTTCACCCTAGGACACCGGGTCCCGTGTCACCCTAGGACACCGGGTCCCGCGTCACCCTAGGACACCGGGTCCCGCATCACCCTAGGACACCGGAGTTCGCGTTACCCTAACTCTCACCCTAACCCTAACCCTAGGACACCGGGTCCCGCTTCACCCTAGGACACCGGGTCCCGCGTCACCCTAGGACACCGGAGTTTGCGTTACCCTAACTCTCACCCTAACCCTAACCCTAGGACACCGGGTCCCGCTTCACCCTAGGACACCGGGTCCCGCGTCACCCTAGGACACCGGGTCCCGCGTCACCCTAGGACACCGGAGTTCGCGTTACCCTAACTCTCACCCTAACCCTTACCCTAGGACACCGGGTCCCGCTTCACCCTAGGACACCGGGTCCCGCGTCACCCTAGGACACCGGAGTTTGCGTTACCCTAACTCTCACCCTAACCCTAACCCTAGGACACCGGATCCCGCATCACCCTAGGACACCGGGTCCCGCGTCACCCTAGGACACCGGGTCCCGCGTCACCCTAGGACACCGGAGTTTGCGTTACCCTAACTCTCACCCTAACCCTAACCCTAGGACACCGGATCCCGCATCACCCTAGGACACCGGGTCCCGTGTCAC
Source organism: Strongylocentrotus droebachiensis (assembly GCA_035222895.1). NCBI lineage: Eukaryota > Metazoa > Echinodermata > Echinoidea > Camarodonta > Strongylocentrotidae > Strongylocentrotus > Strongylocentrotus droebachiensis. The sequence goes on along the minus strand of JAVYIG010000609.1, from coordinate 142,835 downwards.
CCTAGGACACCGGGTCCCGCGTCACCCTAGGACACCGGGTCCCGCGTCACCCTAGGACACCGGAGTTTGCATTACCCTAACTCTCACCCTAACCCTAACCCTAGGACACCGGGTCCCGCTTCACCCTAGGACACCGGGGTTTGCGTTACCCTAACTCTCACCCTAACCCTAGGACACCGGATCCCGCATCACCCTAGGACACCGGGTCCCGCGTCACCCTAGGACACCGGGTCCCGCGTCACCCTAGGACACCGGAGTTTGCGTTACCCTAACTCTCACCCTTACCCTAACCCTAACCCTAGGACACCGGGTCCCGCGTCACCCTAGGACACCGGATCCCGCATCACCCTAGGACACCGGGTCCCACGTCACCCTAGGACACCGGAGTTTGCGTTACCCTAACTCTCACCCTAACCCTAACCCTAGGACACCGGGTCCCGCTTCACCCTAGGACACCGGGTCCCGCGTCACCCTAGGACACCGGGTCCCGCGTCACCCTAGGACACCGGAGTTCGCGTTACCCTAACTCTCACCCTAACCCTTACCCTAGGACACCGGGTCCCGCTTCACCCTAGGACACCGGGTCCCGCGTCACCCTAGGACACCGGAGTTTGCGTTACCCTAACTCTCACCCTAACCCTAACCCTAGGACACCGGATCCCGCATCACCCTAGGACACCGGGTCCCGCGTCACCCTAGGACACCGGGTCCCGCGTCACCCTAGGACACCGGGTCCCGCGTCACCCTAGGACACCGGAGTTTGCGTTACCCTAACTCTCACCCTAACCCTAACCCTAACCCTAGGACACCGGGTCCCGCGTCACCCTAGGACACCGGATCCCGCATCACCCTAGGACACCGGGTCCCACGTCACCCTAGGACACCGGGTCCCGCGTCACCCTAGGACACCAGAGTTTGCGTTACCCTAACTCTCACCCTAACCCTAACCCTAGGACATCAGGTACCGCGTGACCCTAGGACACCGGAGCCCCGGAGTTTGTATTACCCTAACTCTCACCCTAACCCTAACCCTAGGACACCGGATCCCGCGCCACCCTAGGACACCGGGTCCCGCGTCACCCTAGGACACCGGGTCCCGCGCCACCCTAGGACACTGGAGTTTGCGTTACTAACTCTCACCCTAACCCTATATAGGACACCGGGTCCCATTTCTGTTTGATTTTCTTCTTCTTTTGCAGTTTTACAAATATATAACAAACAAAACATTTTATACATGACAAAATAGTATATGTAAAACAAAGTAAGGTTGGCTGTAAGTAATCAGAAACATCAATCAGTTTTTATTGCTTGATTTTCTTTTTCTTTTTCAGTTTTACAAATATATAACAAACAAATCGCATTGAACATTTATACATGACAAAAGATTAAACAAAGTAAGGTTGGCCGTAACTAATCGAAAACATCAAACAGGAGGGTTGACAAAGTAAGCAAAGCTTGATAGCATGACTACCCTCAATGGATACATAATAATACAAATATGGAGACAAAAATATTGGTAAAATGGAAAAAAAGAGAGAGGGAGAAAAAAGGGGGAAAAAAGAATTAGGAGGGGGTGTACATCAAAATGTATAGATTTTTGTGGTAGATGGATTTCTATTGATATATTATGCTTATAGTATATTATTCCTCTTTTCCCCTTTTCTTGTTTTCAATTTGTTTTACCCACGACCACTTCTTCTTCTTTTTCTTCTCCTTTGATCTTCATCTTCTCAATTAAACCACAAAGATATTTATGGTTTTCTTTGAAGGCGTCACTGTGCAACACTCTCTAACAGTGATTAACAGTAAATTCTCCCAACGTTTTTTTCTCTGAAACTAAGACATAAATCAGGCTTTATAAAATCTTAACACTATATTGAGCCAATTCATTGCTTTGCCGATTTACATTCACCTAACGGTTACCATATGCGCATGCGCACCCTTATTATTATCATTATCATGTAGTATTATTCCTCAATCAATTCCCCTTTCTTTTGTTTTCAATTTGTTTTACCCACGACCACTAGGCCCTATTGTTCTCCGATCTTTATCTTCTCCCATTTCTCTTATTCTTCTTTTTTTATATTATCAATAATGATAATATTAATAATAATAATGATAATAATTCTCTTTCTCAATATCTCTCTTCGGACTATAGACTCTTTCTATTGTTCTGTACTTCATTCCTCTCTCCTTTGACGACTTTGCCGGGATTGGGTTGTCTGCCAACGATCCAACGATGTCCGCACTGTGTGACGTCAGCACCCCCTGTGCGTATAGCACATCGTTGGTCGTTGGCTCTCACCAAGAAGGTAACTTTATTGCTCTCAACAAAACTTTGCCGAGATTGTTTTGCCTGCCAACGGTCCTACGATGTTCAACGAGGCGCAGGAGGGGGGGGGGGGGGGTATAAGAGTCTGTAATGATACATTAAAGGTACTATGTCCCATTTGCAGGCCAAAAAAATGAATAAGTTAAATTCCAACTGCATTTGAAAGATAATACTAATCAGAACTTCCCTAAAAAAGGTGGGGCTTGAAAATGTCTTCAAGTGGGAAAATAACGACTATTAGTTATCAAATCGACTTTAGGGCTATAGAGCCCAAAAGTAATAGTCTTGATTTTCAGACAATTGTACCGAATGGTCATACGTTTTATGCTGCGCAAAGATTCAATCAGTTTAATCTTGGCCATCACAAGAAGTGGGTTATTGATGTAGGCAAATGCTCATGTACCCTTTACAACTCTTTTCATGTATGTTATTACCAAAGAAGAAAAAAAGCCAGTCATAGTCACTCAATAGTGTCTGACAGTGAAGTCTAGCAAGTAAACGGGTTTCCATGCATAATTTGAATATGAGGACACTGCTAACGTTTAAATTTCACAGATATATACATGACATATTCATAATTCCTGCAAAGTTCTACATAATTTGAGGTTGGCTGCAAAAGGGACATATAGTACCTTTAACAAATCGTCTTCTTTCTCTAATAATTAATGAAAGCTAAAACCTTCCGCGCTTTGCGCGGGGGGAGGGGGGGGCCGATTAATGAAACACCAAAGCTTCCACGCTGCATGCGCGGGAGCTAGGGGAAACCTGACTTCAGACAAGGATTATATAAGACTCTTAAGAGTCGACAATGGTACAACGAATCGTCTTCTTTCTCTAATAATTCAATGAAAGGTCAAAGCTTGCGTGCTTCGCGCGAGAGCAGGGGGGGGGGGTTGGGGGGAACTGAATTTCTTCCCCCTTTACTTTTACTTTTAGGCTACCTATTTCCTATATTATTTTCGTTTGGCAATGAGGGACGGGGGGCCAACGTGCCAACGCGCCAACGCACCTTATTTCCTTTCTTTGTTTGCCATGTAAAGGACACCATAAATTCCCGATTTTTTTTTCCACTTTACTTTTAGGCCACTTTTCGACAGTAGTTACATTGATTTCTGACGATTTTCAAGCAATATCAAGGGTAAAACATTACAACTAAGGTGAGAACATCTTTAACAAACTATAAATAAAATACTTTGATGTGTAAGAGGTAATAGGAAGGAGTTAAAACATAACAAATAACCATATTTCCATTCTCGAGTTGATGCGATGGCAAATTCAGAAACTGGTCACGAATACGAAAGGAAGGGACTACACTAAATTGGTACGTTGGCGCGTTGGCGACCAACGGACATACTACGTTTGGGTGGGGTATTCTAAAGTTAAGCCCTGTCTATATAAGTGAGAGCTTAATTGGCGTCAAAATCTGAGTGATCAGCCGGGAGCAATAGACCTAGATCTAATTGATCTCTGATTTATTTGATTGAAGAAGTTACCCACCAGTACCATGCATGATTTATACCGGCCATTTCCCCATCATAATTCCCCTCACTGGGAAAGTTCTCCACCGGCCACCTCGGTAGGTGGAAAAGTTCCCAGGTGAAAATCCCTGGGCTCCCGTGGAACAATCAAGTTCCCCGGGGAAATGCTTTGTTTGAAATGGGGATGGTTTGACTTTACGCAACTGGCAGCATGGGCAGTAATCGGCGGAGACTGTAAACCCATCGACTTCAGCACAGGAGCTGACGCCTATCCTACTCCTTCGGGCTCGGCCTGGGATATATGCTGACCCCAGCCCCCCGCGCCGCTTTGTGCATGCCGAGCCGTGCTCGACTGCTGGCGCCCGTGTGCCGTGTGGCAGTAGAGTTACGCACGCTGGGCCTTGTGTTTATTGAAAGGTCAGTACATTTGTCTGACACATAGTTTTGTTTCATTTTATTTTCAAACGGCATACATCAGCATATCACACGTACATACCTTCCGTGACATTCTTGTTTATGTAAAGAACTTTGCTTTGACTGAGCTGAGCAAGACTGAGCTTGGACAAATGTGGAAAAATAAAAGCTAAAGGGATCTGAACAGTTTACCGCGTCTCAGAGAAGGCAAAGGAAAAATGCAAAAAATTTGATTCTCAAAGTTCCAAACACCACTGTACAAAACTCAACTGAGTTCACTAGAAATCGGTACTTTTATATAGTGACAATTGATGACACCTAAATAGCAGTAAAATATACAGGCGCGGATCTACGGGGGGGTTTAGGGGGTTTAACCCCCCCCCCTTGGGCGGCCCCCCCCCCCCAAAAAAAAAGGAAAAAAAAAAGAAAAAAAGAAAGAAAAAAGAACGCACGCTGTAGAGAGAAACCCTTTCAAGTGCAAATATTGTGAGAAGATATTCAACTCATCTGGTAACTTAACCAAAAACATGATAACTCTGGATATAACTGTGTATTAAACTGTTACTTGATTTAAAAAGACGTTATCATGCACTGCTTTTTATGGTCTCCATTGTGTTAATAGATGCCAGGAAAACATCATTTACGGGGTTCAAATAAACACCCAAAAAAAATCGGCTCGCCGCTTCGCGGCTCGTTGACGATGCTCCGCATCGTCATTATTTTGGTCAAACCCCCCCCCCTTAGCAAAAAGCTAGCCCTTACAAAAAAAAACCATGGTATACCATGGTACTACCATGGTTGTTATGGTATTACCATGGTATTACCATAATAACCATGGTACTACCATGGTAGGCATAATTCTACCATGGTACTACCATGGTACTACCATACTGCCATGGTACTACCATGGTACTACCATGGTACTACCGTACTTCCATGGTATTACCATGGTACTACCGTACTTCCATGGTATTACCATGGTATTACCATAATAACCATGGTACTACCATGGTACTACCATGGTGCTACCATACTACCATGGTACTACCATGGTACTACCGTACTTCCATGGTATTACCATGGTATTACCATAATAACCGTGGTACTACCATGGTACGCATGATTCTACCATGGAACTACCATGGTACTACCATACTACCATGGTACTACCATGGTACTACCGGACTTCCATGGTACTACCATGGTACTAACCATGGTACTACCATGGTTAACATGATTCTGTGTTTGGCACTAGTTTGTCATTTGTTTTTGCTCTTTTTCAGTTTCCTTATAACTTATTGATATACCTAATCGTTTGCTCAAGGTAACTTTGGGCATGGTTTAAACACACGAAGTATAACCGAGTGTGTTATAGACCTACTCAAAGTTACCTCGTGCACACAATTCCACCGACCCACAAAATCTGTTTCAAAGAATGGGCTTTAAATTTTGAAAACAAAAACAACAACAAATTAGCGGACGCATGAAACCAAATAAAAAAAACATAAGAATTAATAACAAAATAAAAATAAAAATATTTCAGAATCATGAAGAAAAATCAAAACAATTATAATAATTATTGTTCCAAAATATTTGAAAAGAATTGTAAAAAAAAAAAAAAAAAAAAAAAAAAAATTTAAGTATCATTAATAACAAAATTGTTATGAATATAAAAAAATATTCAAACAAAAATATAAGAATTGTAGAAAGAAAAAAAAATATATTAAAAAAAATGATATCGCGTGAATCCAGTGCAATTATGTAATTACATAGTCCTTAAGTTTTCTAAGATTTTAGTTGAAAAACTGACAATTAAAAAATACATCTAGCAATCTGACTTAAGTTTATTATTTTAACAAATTCATTAATGTAGTTAAAACGTTTGCAATTATTATTAGGGGAAAGCAGGAGTTGAAAACTTATTTTCATTTGGCCATTTATCAATGGTGTGTACATTAGAAATTGTGCAACAGCTTGAAATATCATAAAGAAGGTCATACCTACAGGCTCCATATACATATACACACATACACACACACACGCACACGCGCACGTACTACACACAGCCAATCCTTTGGAACCGTTGTGCAATATAACCCCGCATATTTTGAATGGCTAGCTATGTGTACTGTGTACGTGTCAAAGGATCGCTGTACAAAGCTTGCATTGGGAATAGTGCACGCACAAGCTACACTATAGCTACTGTGTGCATTATAAATTCACAATGTAGCTTTGCCTAGACAGGAGCTAGACTGAATCTTGGTGTTTTCTCTGCAAAATAATGCTGAATACTGAGTTTTCCTGCTAATCTACAACAGTATGGGTAAGTTTAAGAATCATCTACCTTATTTACAATATGTACATAGATCTACTCGATGTCTAGATAGTTATTTATGACAGTGTTAACTGGGACTTAAAACACATTCCGACAGGATAAGACTGAACATGTATGATCCCATGTACGTAATTTGATGTAGGATCTTGATGAGTTTATGGGGCAGATATCATTCGAAGCAAAATTTGTCCATTTACATACACATTAACTCTGCTGTGATTATAGTATCATTGCTCGCAGGATTTAATGTTTTATTCTTTTTAGAACATACTGCATAAAAACCCAGCATATTAACGAATTACGCTTAATCGATGTCATGTCTGCGTCTGTGACTGTGTGATTTTATGTTGACAGTTGTTGATATTCATTTTTTTAATTTTTTATAGACTCTAATTCAAAATTGTCTTTTTTAAATTACAGATATAGACGCAACATGACAAATGAGTAGTTTCCATATCGACCTCGTTCTTTATCATCAACGCCACCATCACCATGTCTTTGACGTCGACCTCCGTTTTCGCGTTTGAACTTTGAAGATTGTTGCAAACTCTAATAATGAATTGGATATTGGCATTATCGACGTTTGTTCTGTCTTTGAACACTAGTCTCATCGAACTTTGATTAAAGGTAAGAACCTCCTTTTTACCTTCTTCGATTTGCGTTTCGTCGTTTGCAGGTCTGATCCTGACTCTGATTAATGATGACCTAACCTATCGTTCTGTCTTCAATCACCCTCGACGTCAAACTCTATACCGCGTTTCACCATCGCCGAACACGGCTCCGCATCCGATCGACATCGCCGTCTCTTGACTTTCGTTCATCATTCATTTTTGAACTGTACTATGATCACCGACATCATCTACGATCTGCCAAGAAGGCCTAGTCACCAATTGTTTCTTCAAATTTCGTCTTTCGACTGAATTCGAGTACGACATCGTCAACGAATCTCGCACCTCCGCTGGAAGGACAGTTTTTTATAATGTACTATGTAATTTGAATATGAGCGGCAGTCTTCCGCTATAGAAATAGACTAACCACTTTAAGATATTGTTGTGTGCTGAAAATGTTTAGTGTCCTGTACATGTATAATGATGTTACAAGCGGCAGTCTTCGCTATAGAAATAGACTTCAGTTTTCGACTGTAAATTGTTTTATATATTTTACGCGAGCTAGATTTTAGCTTGTTTGAATAAACGTTTTTTTAAAGTAAACATATTGTTTCCATTGTTTGATGTTTGATACGTCATATGATCATTCAACAATAATGATCAACATGATTGTGATGTCTTTTGTTAACAGATCGTGTTTGCGAGAGAAGCGGCTGAATGGATAATTGAGTTGAAAGTGGACATGCCAGCTCCTGTCATTTTTGCGTCTACTTTGCAGACCACTAGCATGCTATTTCAAAATTAAATAAACAAGGGCTGGCAAATATTATGAGGAATACTGTGTTGAAAGTGCTTTAATTATGTAGTAGATTTGTAAATTATACCATGGTACTGGACCACAATAATACCATGGTATACCATGGTACTGTACCACGGTAGTATACCACGGTACTGTACCATGGTACTGGAACACAATATATACCGTGGTATACCATGGTACTGTACCATGGTATACCACGGTATTATTGTGGTACAGTACCGTGGTACAGTACCGTGGTATACTACCGTGGTACAGTACCATGGTATACCACGGTATTATTGTGGTCCAGTACCATGGTACAGTACCGTGGTATACTACCGTGGTACAGTACCATGGTATACCATGGTATTATTGTGGTCCAGTACCATGGTACAGTACCGTGGTATACTACCGTGGTACAGTACCATGGTATATACCACGGTATTGTGGTCCGGTACCATGGTACAGTACCGTGGTAGTATACTATACCGTGGTACTACCGTAATAATTGTCATGGTACTACCATGGTAGTACCATGGTTATGTACCGTGGCCAATATACCGTCTACCATGGTACAGTACCATACCATGGCACTACCATGGTACTACCATGGTACTACCATGGTACTACCATGGTTTTTTTTTGTAAGGGAGATCCGCCCCTGATATAATCCTTGCAACTCACCGATGCTATAAAGAATTATTAGAAATTTCGAACCATGAGTCTACTGTCAAACTTGCCGATCAGCCACTTCGCGTATTCATTGTGTGCATAAGTGTGCAAATGTGTGCAATGTGTGCATCGTGTGCAGTTGCATGCTGCCTCTCAGCACGTAGTACAGAGTAGTACAAAGCGCTTTGAGCATGTTTATGTAAAGGCGCTACATATATATCAATATGTATGTATGTATGTATGTATGTGTGTTTGTACAGCGCTAGAGGTCAATACGCATTAGCATTGACTCTATGCTTTGCTGGAGTGACCCTAGACCAGTGACAAAACATAGATTTGCTTTGTAGATTTGGGTTTTGATTCGAGGAATATATTGATATGATATTTATACATCGGCTCATTAATTAGACAACGTAACTCTACTCATATCTATATCATTTCAAGAACTTTGTCACGTGCTTGAGTGACTTTCTTTTTCTACTAGGAGTCAGAAAAAAAAAACAAGACACAATTATTTCGAGGTATATTCGAAGTTTAACCTACATTCTTCAAATTGTGGCGTCCAAGATGAACAGAACATTTACAAATCATGATTTTTAATATTGGGTAGCTACCATCTGGTGAGTCCCTCCTTGTCACTTGGCCATAAGTCTCAGAAACTAACGCCATTGACTTGGCAGCTCATCTCTGTAGTCTCTCTCTCTACCAGACTCACTTCAAGACCATGGATGACGTGCAGGCAGGCCAAGATCGAGCTCCTTATTGACGAGGATCCAATACTTTTATAACGAAATCCCCCAGAGCAAACGTTTCTGCTGCCTTACCATACTATCTGAAATGTAGTTTGTGCATAACTTCTGCACCCTATCGCAAACTTGAAAGGTTCTCCTAATTTCCCCTAAGCAACTTTTATTTTCCCCCTTTCCTTGCCTGGGTAAGTAACATAAAAACTAAGAAAATATGCAATAAAAATTCACTTTTAACAGGTAGATATTTCTTTTTCTATACCAACATTTTGCCGGATCTGGTTAACAATTAACAAAATGCGACATTCACTAAGGAACAAGAAGCATGCATTAACATAACATTTCTATGAGTTTGATTTCTATTTCCTGAGCTGAACAAAAACCAGATTGACTCTGTGTCATAAATGCAAATGCACTACCGCATAATAAGCTTGACTTACTCTAAATAACTTGTCAGCAGTACATTTTCTGCCAGTTCTTAAACTTATACATTCCTTTCTAGTCTGGAAATAATTCCTTTTTATGAAAAAACGTACAATGCAATGTCGCCATCATACAACCATCAGCTTTTTGACAGTTTGACTTTGAAGATAATACTAATAGGCCTAAAATTAATTCCACTTCTGCACGATATTTATTTTCTAAATTATGAACGCTGTGACGAATATCACATTTTCATCTTTTGTTCAAAATCTAGAAATAGAATTTGACCGTGAAAATGTGTTTGTCTCAGCAAAAATACTCATGCTCACGAGTTATATTGTTAAAAAGAAAGTTGTCAAGTGAATTACAATTGTCAAACGATCAGTTTAATGCATAGAAATCAGTTAATATACAATCGGAGGTTAATAAACATTATTTGGTACATATAACGAACGTCCTTGAGAGTATGTCTGATTAATTGAAAGGCGGTTGATATTATCTATTTATTCAATACCTAGAATATCAAGACAATCAAATTAAAGCTGAATGTGAAAAATAGCCTCACTACAAATTTCACTCAGGGAAATCGCAATTCTAGATCATAATCAGGATGGTAATAAAGCTTGTTCAAGGTGGATTGAAAGGTGTGGTATTTTGGGATTGGGTTTGGGACGTTAAGGCATCTGGAGGGATCGGAAAGTCTGTAGTAAAATAAATGGGAGGCTTATTCAACCACTGATAGTGTTTGAGTGGCCTTGCGTGTTGGTCCCTGTTCTGAAGGGTTGCAGGCCAAGGGACTTCTGTGGATTCTTTGCGAACACTCCGTAGTCGCAGACGAATCGTTATGACATCAATGATTACAGAGACGCAGGTGCAGACTACAGGAATGGATATCGGAATGGCAATATTCACACAACTTCTAGTTCTCTCAGAAGATATTGCTGAAATAATATCAGTTGACTCGATAATTAGGTAGACATGGAGGTACACATACAGCTGGACAGTTCATGTATTTCGTAGTTATACTAGACCTTTGTTCAGCGCATGAAGCATTTGAAAGAAATTCCAATCGAATGATGGGAGTAACTCTATTTCTATTAAGGTATACCTTTTAACATTTATTTCTGTATTTAAGTCATTGACTATAATGTATCATGATGCGATTATAAAGAGATGTAAATAGAAGGTGACAAAATAAAAATAATGACTAACAAAATGTAAAAAAATCCAAACAAAATACGGGACTGAAAGTCTTTCAGATTGATCAAAGCTTAATTTTAACAGGCACCCCACCCCTCCACCTCCCTACCATTAAATAATTGTAACGCTTACTGTCCATGCCAGTCGTATGTAATAGAATGTTTTAGAATGCTGCCTACTTTATTTGAAGAAGTAATATGAACTGTAGAAAATAGAACATTTCAAAAGGTCCAGTACAATCTAGGCAACAATGACACCGGTATAACTTTGTCGTCTTCTCCAAAAAACACGAATCCTTATTAGTTCATTTACCGATGCTACGAGGAAGAAATGTCAAAACATGGTCAATAAAAATGTAAGAATTCAAGAGCAACAGTCAGGGGCGGGGGGGGGGTGTTAAGGCGGTTTAAACACCCTTGGGCGGCCAAGTGAAAATAAAAAGAGTAAAACAGTAAAACGGCGCGATTTTTTGAAGAAAAAAAAAATCGTCAACCCATATCGTATGACCAGACATTAGTCCTGAATTGTTCGTGGCCTTGCAGCCATTGGTATTAAAAGACTTAATAAACTGAGGGTTTCTGTGGTAATGTGAGTGAAATTGAAATTAATTAAATAGCGAAGTGGACTTCGTCTATAATGAGGTTTCGATTAGCAATAATTAATTGCATGGATATCACGTAATCCAAACACAATAATTAATTGCATGGATATCACGTAATCCAAACACAATAATTAATTGCATGGATATCACGTAATCCAAACAATGGCAGAAAACGTTCAGCCTGATTACTGTATGTGATTCACATCACGAATACGACATGGGCTTTACTTTTTCTTTTTAACCGAGCAACATCTTTCGTTATACATTCGTCTAATTGCATGGGGATATGACATCTTTAATCTTTATTTGTTACAACCTGAACTTCCTTTCGCAATATTTGCTTTTGTTAACGAATATTCATTATTCATATTTTTATCGTTTAGTATACAAAATTACCATTAATACATCGCTTGTGAGAATCCAATATTAAAATCCAGGCTTTATTCCATGTGAATTCAATGTGAGTTGAATTAAAATAAATTGAGTCTATTCTGATGATACGGGTTATGTTGGAAAATAAAATAAAACTAAATGACACAAAACAAAACCCCAAAAGCCAAAATATGTTGTTATATCTGTTTAACGGTTTTTTCCTTCTCGAATAGGGTTAGATACAACAATAAATAGTGGTTGGCCAATCATGTATCTTTCTTGGCAAACAGTTATTTATGCATACAACATGCATGAAAGTAACTGGCATACAAAGATAAATGGGCAGTGAAAGCGATACATAATTTGTTTCATTTAGTGAGCTTCTGTGGTTATTGACAAGAGGGCCCTCACAAGGAAGATATACATGTTTAATTAGTAACAGAAACTCGAGGTCCACAACTAAGTTAAATGATATTCAATTAACATATTAATTGACAAGCTGAACTGTGTCTTTTCGTTTTTAAATTTCAGAACTGTCATTTTGGATCGAAGATCGTGATGGTAATAAAAAAGACATTTTAAATTAATAAGTCATTACTTCGCGGTAGATCTCGTGTTCACATTTTCACACTTCGGACTTTTTTTTTCTTAATAGACGTGATGTTTTCATCAAGTTTTAATTCCAGACATTTTCCCCATTTCCCCATCTCTCGTTCAAAAAGATATATAACTTGTCACTCGACTGGTAGCAAAATTAATTTTACTACATTGATCTATTTTGTACATGATAAACGATAACATAAATAAACAATAAGGCCACTATGAGATCATATGATTTAAATATAAATTTATTAATCCGTCAATATGCCAAAATATCACATAAGGAACCAAAAACATATTGACAAAGCAAGAAAAGCTACAACACCGGGGTTCCCCCTACTCTTATACGAATAGTGCAGTAGGTTCTTAACGTGCAAAGGTTGTGACTGTTCTCTACACGCCGCCTCCATTTAACGTATTATCTGAGGGGTGATAATTATCAAAAGAGGCAAAAAATGTGAGTGAATTTAAGCTTTTACATATTTCTAATTGGTAATGGACCAATATACTTACTTATATATATATATATATATATATATTATTATTATTATTATTATTATTATTATTATTATTTTTTTTTTTTTTTTTTTTTGGGGGGGATACTATTTTGTTTTATTGATACTTTGCAGACATTACAAGGCTAATAATAACATTGATAATGTTTGAGTGTATCATCCTTTGGGGACAAAGTTCATTAAGCTATGTGTGATATGGAATCTATCAATTCTCCACCTTAATGTTATCCTTATCCTCCCATTCCTTTGCTGAGGATAGTTCTGAACTTTGATTTCCCGAACGGCGTAAACGCGTTGAATAGTACACTTTAGGGGCATCATGGTCAGTTGAAAGCCGAAACAGCTTTGTTGCCAGTCAGTGGACTCTGGTGGACTGGGCTAGGTATGAATGTTACTCTTAGGGGTTGGTGAAATCTCAATCTCCCCCTTGACTTGCGACTCTGGTAAACGCGAAGAGTAATAAACCTTTGATCCAGGATTTGGCAAGCCTTGTATATCAGATTCTGCAAGCAGGTAACCATCGTTATCTACTCGGCACGCCCTAACTGGAACCTTGGGTTTACTTCGGATCATCTCAGGGTAGTTGTACTTGTGGCACTCGTCAAATGATCTGCTCATTGAAGGGACATCCTGGTCCAAGGCCAGGTACTCGTGGGCATGTACCATATCTGATGTAGGTACCGAGCTTTTGCCGAGGTCAGGCTCTTCGTAGATGCCATCATTAAATCCTGTACATGATGACGCCATTGCTTTTGCAGCTGCTTGAGGAATGTCTGGACGTTTTGGCACTGTCATCAGTGGCTGGTAATGCGTTACTGTTGCCGTTCCAACAATTCTGTCTTGAACACGGTTATCCTGAACGCTTACCAGGTGAATCTCATTGTCAATTGTTTCTCTATTCTTTTTATTTATAACTGTTACCAATAAGCCTGCAATAGCTGCTATTATGACAATAGCTACTACAATAGAGATTGGGCTGACAAAACGAACCCATGTTTTTGGTGGGGTCTCTGTAGAGAGAAGAGATGCTGAGGAAGAAGAGATGATAATTATTCAATACATACAGTTTAAACTTTTGAAGACCGCACCAAGGTAAACAAAGGATGTGTTACTATAAACTTTAGTTATTTTAAATATATCATGAGAGTAACAGTACTACACTAGAAGTGAATTAATCATAATTCCTTAAAAAACAATTTGAAATGTGGTTCTCTTGTCAATGTTTTTCTTCTTGTGCACTTTCTGTGCACTTTCTGACATGGCGTACATGTATAACCTGAAAACCAAACGAAATCACACAATGTAAACTTTTATAAATTTGTAATTTGATATCCTTTTATTTATGAATTGAATTAAATCAGTCTCCAAATTTTCAAAAGTCAGATAATAGTGAAATATAATCAAACGAATCAAATTATGAATGCTGGCGTGGAAATGAATAGTTATCACTTATCATCACTTACCATGGGACGTTGTAATATCCGTATCTTTTCTTATGTCACAGTATTTGATGTTTGGTGTTACAGAAGGTTGGACTAGAGTGCAAAAGGAAAACGTATTTTTTAACGGTTATCACAAGTTCTTGTTTGAATATAACAACTACTAAACTAAAAATGAGTTCATTCATCAAGATTATGTGACTGACATCGCGAAATAACAATCTCGCAATGGTATCTTCAGTAATCTGTCACCAAAACACCTGTAACGCGGTAATGAGGTTTTAAGTATTGATATGGCTGTAATAATATTGATATTTGTTGAGAGATTAATGTCTTTAAAAATCCCTAAATTAATTTCTTTTAAATCTGGAAACATAATAAGCCAAGTAGATCGACATTCATAACCAAATCATATTACTATTCTGACGAACATTATTTCATATTATATAGGATTATGTAGAAATGACTGAAAGGGTACGAGACAAATCTTGTATCAAGTATTTGAAATGATAAATATGGTTTCATGATGGAATACTATAGATTGAAATACAAGATCAGAATGAAGTAATGATATACATCACTGATAAATTATGTATCTTCTCTTATAAGTTGTATACAACCATATTTCGTCATTTGTAGTGCCTTATATAACATTTACTGAATGGATTGTATTGTTTTCTTCGTTCTGTAGATCAATACATTTGCTTAATATATTTCTTGTAATTTTGGAAGTGGCCAATAGAGGGGAAAATCAATAATTGAACAACATAAATGAGCAAACCGGAGAGAGTTGGTACTGCATTAGAAAAATAAATGGATATACAACTAGAATAAACTTGATCGAAGCTCTGTAAATCATCATGAAAATTGATCTGACTTTAAGTTAGATTTTGTGAAGATACATAAAATTAGATGAATAAGGGGAAGCTGAGGATTGAACAGTAGGGTAATTACATCAGCATTTGTTGGTAAAATAAACATAGATGATGTTCGTTTGTTGAAATCAATCATTCTTCTATCCGCCTATTGACTAAATTTTAAAACTTCACATTCAATTAGAATAAATTTGAAGACTTACAGGTATACATAGCCACCGCAGTATAACCACCGCAGTATCTTTCATGTATTACTCTGCATGGTAAGCCGCAGTAGTGGTCGTCCAGCGGCTTAGCAATACATGTCTGCTCACAGGAGCAAGCACATTTTGTTCTGTTGTACAATGCTGCAATATTGAATCCATTTTCTTTACATGTTGCTGTGTAAGTCTGGTGTTGTCGATTCTGAGAGTACTACATGATAGTCGACATCCAAGCAACTAAGAGGATAGCAACCGATGTATTCAGCATCTGAAAAAGGTACAACACGTACATGAAATAACATGAAATAGTAGAAATAAATGTATACGATGGTGATGATGATGATGATGATGACGACGGTGGTGGTGATACTGCTGCTGCTGATAATGATGTGCAGTTTACTATGATTTGTTGATAAACTTTATTATTTTTATTTTTGTTGTACTTTCCTAAAAACTTTGTGCAATACATTTAACTTATTACCATGTGAATATTGTAAATCGATGATGTACTTCTAATGAACAAACTTATCTTTTATCACTCCAAATTTGAGTTTTTAATTTGAAATATAATCTTTTGCAATCTCTCGTCTCGTCTTTAGATGTTTACAATGGTTTTGAATAATCATTAAACTGAGAATTTGTAGTTCTATTATGAATTCTGAAAGTCATTGGTCTTAGAAGTAAGCAGAGCAACAGTATTCCATACAGTCATAATATATCGAACTTCATACTGTCAGCTGTTCACCGTGTAGAAAACAAAGCTTATTGGTTTGACGAATGTGTCCAAAACATGGAATCGTTCTTTCTCAGAGGACCTTGTTACTCAGCTGTTCCAGAGCTAACCCATAGTTAAAGCTCTATAAAGATGGCGATACAACATATACGACAGTTGTTTTCAAAACTGTGAAAACACCACGTGATGAATCAAATAACATTTTAAAACCGCCATTGTATTTGTACTAATATGTGCGAAACCACGATTGATTTTCGCAGCAGCTCACTTTTGACAGTGTAGTGATTAAGTGTGCTAATTGATACTAATAGCTCTGAATAGCTACATCTATTCTAAAGTCACATACTCTAATATCACTCTTTTACCGAACATTCATGAGCCTAGCACAATTGTAATTACAATATGCACAGTGATCATTAAGTGACTGTTCATCAATGATATAAAGGATATTGAGAATATGAAAGGAAACTGCCAGTCGTAAGTTTTATTTTCCATTTATTACTTAAAGTAAAAAAGGTGTGTGATCCATCATATGGCGTTTACTTCTATCTAAGCTCCAATAATATCATTATGTTATATGTGATCATAATTGTGTATACGTCTGTGTATGATTAAATAATAGTTATGTTTCAACATATTGAGTATATTTCTGTTAAAGATTCAATAAATCATGCTATAAAACATCATCATTATGTTGCATTCTTTTGCGATTCAAATACTTGAACTTGTTTAATAAACCTTTACAATCTTCTCCATCAAAATACCGTTACAATATTAGATACCATGGTTATAGCATTTCTATTTTATTAACAGGATTATACAAGTTCTACCATACGGTCAAGTTATCTTTCATCTTCGAATATGATTTTCAAAATATAATCATTTTTTATACGAAAAAAAAAACAATCGTAGACTAAAACAACCATTTTACATATTATGTTTAACAAGATAATGTATCGTAATGGTAATGAGAAGGTGCTCGTCATTGCTGTCTTTACAACTAATTAGGTATGCTTACTAGATTTTGATTCACAAATTGGTCTCGAGCAGCAGACAAAATATTTATCATCAATGATTACCCACTTTACAGGAAGTCTGCAAGGTGTTGCATAACTACGCTATTTCGATTTGTTCTTTTTTTTTGGGGGGGGGGGCGATGGGGGGATACTTGGATTATCATGTTAAACTTATAACTCATATATCTTTTTAGAAAACTAGATAAATAATATTACCAACCCCAATTTTTTGTTGTTGATTTTCTAGTACAATTATATGGAAGCGTATGGATTAGGTACGGAATTGAATTTTTAACAAACCGTAAAGGAAAACCATTACAAGACATTATACATTTTGGAAGAAAGAGCAACATTTAAAAGCAATACGACTTGAAATATAAATTTTTAATAAAGTGCGATAAATTTCATATGAATTTTTTTTTCTCACTTTCCAAAGCACAACAAATAATTAAATTCATACAAAACGAAAAATATCACAAAGTACAATAAAAATGTTATGTTTGTGTATAAAAATACCCTCCCTGGTAGTTACCACATTACACGTGTACGAATATAATGCGTTGAGTTAAAAAGAAATTCCATTATGATTACAATTATCTAAAAGTCTTCTTCTCGTGAATGAAACAAAAAATATGAAAATGTAACCAATCTATCTCAGGTCAATCAAGAGATGTTGAAATGACCTGCGAATATGATACAGGGCAAATCAAACCTAGTCCGTAACTTATTCGACTCATGTGCACTTCCTTTGACTTTCCAAAAGCGCTGTCCATTTTGTTTACAATGTTCATCATATTAGCTATGCTCACACTCAGGCACAAATGGACATGTTAGATGTAGCACTAGGTATAATGGTGGATTGTTAGTTTGATAAGTCTGCATCAAACGTATCTTGAAGCGTGTTAAGAGGGGTTAAGAGGCGCTGCTTCCACCCAAAAATAGCTGGCGAGCGAGTGTGGCGATTTTTTTCCCTGGACGAACTAGGTAGGCCTACACGAGGCTATGGTAATGTATCTCTTACGGCTTGCCCGTCTAAATGCTGTTCCACAACCCTCGGCTCCTAGCCTTCTGTATAATAGTACCACTCCCAGTTATTTCACTCCTCTCTCTTCCAACAATTTATGCAGACTGTCCAGCCAAAGTCATCCTCCTTCTTCCCCTACACCTTCTCCCCACAATTTTCCCTGTCAAAGCAAGATTCTCTAGGCCTTCTTTACGTGTAATGTGACCCATGAACTTCAACTGCCTAATCAACATCTCACGTATCATTTTCCTTTGCACTCCAGCTCGTGTAAGAACTTCTTCATTACTAACTTTGTCAGTCCAGGGGATTTTCATAATTCTTCTTAAAAACCACATTTCGCAACTTTCCAAGCGCTTTTTAGAGCTATCCTTCTCTTGATCTCTGTCTCACATCTGGCATCCTCGATAATCCTGCTACCGAGGTAGTTAAATGAGGAGACTTGTTTGATAATCTGTTCTTTCAGTTTCAAGTTACATTTTGGACGGCTCATCTTGGAGACCACCAGGCACTTTGCCTTGTTATAGTTGATCTCTAGTCCCATTCTCTCATTTTCTTTTACAACTACATTCAGGAGCCTCTGGAGATCTTTCTCTGATTCAGAAAATAAAACAGTGTCATCAGCATATCTACTACTTGTGATTGAATGGCCACCCACTTGTATCGCATTTTCATCCTCCGATTCTCTTAGAATGACTTCACTATACATATTGAATAGGTCCGGCGACATAACACAACCCTGTCTGACTCCCCGTCTGATGTTAATGTATTCACTACACTCTCCTTCTACCCTGATGCATGCAAACTGATTCCAATATAGACTTTGTAGCAGTCTTAGATCTGTCCTATATATATATCAAGCTTTTTCAGTTCGCCAATGTATTGCGTCCACCTACTCATTTTGTCCTCCATTTCAAACAGGATTGACCCATCTTTTCCTTTGATACAGCTAGGGTTTGAAAAAATAGACTTTTTACCTGAAATTTCATTTATTCTTTGGTAAACCTAATGCCGTAGTAACTTTTAATTACAAATACTGCTTGTTAATAATAAAAAAAATCAACTTTTCCTTTTATGTCCATTTACAAGTGTTGATTGCATTTGGACGTTACTCAAATATTTCTAATTCACGTTTGACAATGATGTTGTAAATCGCTGTAAATTGTTTATTTCAAACGGTAGGCCTAACGTGTAACCAACTCGAACATAGTTTCATTTCGCACCAGATTATATTTAATGCGTTCTGAACAGTACAAATTATCGCATTACAAAAGGGAAAAATGGAGATATGGAATTGGATGTTCAGTCTTTAAATATAATTTTAAGCAATTTGTCTTCATCATTCCGTTTTTGTAATGTTTGTTTGGCAACTTTTCCTTTGTACTTCGATTGTATTTTGATTTATCATAGTTCTCCGCCACATGGGCTTTTTGAACATTTATTTATACATTTGTTTTCTTTTATTCTGTTGAAAAAGGAAACAAAGTCATGAACTAATATATGAATAAGTCTTGCCGGGTGCATGTTTGTGTGGTTGTGTGTGTGTCTATCTGTTTTTAAAGAATTTTTGTTTTGTTCAAGTAGACAAAATTTTATTAGAGCTGCCGTCATGAAAGATATCATTAAAACTGATTACATTGCAATAAATGTTTAAATGTCAGCCGAATGAATGAAGAAACTGGGTGGCAATTAATACAAAAAACCCACATCTAAAACGCGTAAAAACAAACATTGTGCGCTCCATAACAGAAATGAATTTGTTGTATCAAGCCATTCACGAGATAGAAATTGCTGCAATATAGCGTCTGACACGTGTGTTCTAACCAAATATTCAGAAAGTTTGCCAAACACTTCAAACTAAAATGATGGTTGAAAAACAAATCTATGGATGTGTTAGCGAATTATCTTTTATTCGTCACTCTTAAGGTGTGTTTGTTCTAGTTTTCCCTTGCAAAGCGAAAAACATATTTGCTGAGAGCACCTCGATCTTAATGAATGTTTGATGTCAAGATTTAATGTTACTTACTCTTTCCAGCATTATGGATTTACCTATGTGATAAGCAAGTACATTAAGATCAGAGATGTCACTCCGATCAGTTTCCTTTGTCCAGTTATATCGAGACAGGTATAAGTAGAATGTCGAATTTGCCTGAATAGAAGGAGAGAGAGAGAGGAAGAGAGAAGGATAGAGTGGGGGAGGGGAGGGGAGGGTGACAGGTGAGAGAGTGTATAAAGCCAGTAGATGCCTCAGGGGTAGTCATTTGAAGTGCTCCGGACAGTCAGTTCGCCCTGCATTTGCTGGAAGAATGTTGAATTCAAAGGTAGAGTGTTTGGCAAATGAAAACTTGTCTATGTCGCTCCCGGCTTGGTACATGTAGAGGATCATGTCATGATTTTTCAAAGTTTGCGATTGGTTATAGAAAAATAAAGCTGTCAGAGGAAAGGCAGAGAGACCGTTGATATATTTTGCACCAGTCTACTATAGCCTTGTGATAGAACAGGCCACTGGCATTTGAGGCTCATGCCAGTCACACTGTAGCCTCCTGTCTATAGACGCTCGACCTTTTCAAGATTCTGGATATCCGAGATATCATAGGGATCGCAAACGCTGGAACAGCACTCAAGATAGAGGTGACTAGGGACATAACTTCATTTATTTATAATTCAAACGAATTAATTTACTTCAAAAAAAAAAAAAAAAAATGGAAGAGATGTCAACAGAGCAAACTTCAAACTATACACTTGTTTCGTCCTTCAGCTCCATCTGCCATCTGTCTGTGCCACTTATATACATAATTTTCTATCCGACTCTGGGAATCGCTGGTCTGTTGTCATTCAGTACTCTTCTACTTATTCCCTGCTATCGCCAACTTCGACAACGTCGATTCATGTTTCAGTTCAATATTGTCTTAGCAGATTTCATCACCACCATTGGAGTCGCCGTGGTAAACATCGTATTTTCTGAAGAAAACTCAAAGGTATTGTAGCAGTATTCGTTTCTTATATATTTTTAAAGACCAAAGTAAGGTGTTTTTTTTAGAATTACTTTTATGTTTTCTGTTTTCGTGTTATATTGGTGAAGGCTGTAAACGCTTATACAAGAGGTTCTAGTATAATTCGTCACTCGGTGATTCCTAAGGTGTTTTACCCATTTAGCCCGTTTCGACCCAGGTGTATCACATGGGAAATAACTTACTTTCAATAAAAGCAGAAAAATCAGACAAACCAATCAAAACAAGTTTGAGCAAAATCGGATAACCAATAAGAAAGTTATGAATTTTTGAAAAAGTATATAAAACTATGGAACAATGAAAATCACTACACAAATTGCCAATTTGGTTATCAGTTTGTGACGTCATTTTCTCACTATTTCCTAATTGCTTTATATAGTTTAATCTCATTAATTTCCCTTTTTACCCCCCAAAACTTTATTTCCCCATGCCTTTGCCCAGGTTATATGATTTGTAACATATTGCGTGCATGACATATCACAAAATCTTTTATGAACTTGAAGAATTGATACTTTTTTCTGAATATTGTATATTCATAATTATTGATTTTTATCTAAATATTTAATCATTCACATTTTTCATGATTTAACTGAAGAAAAAAAATTACTCTATATTATTGCACCCACACAAAAACATATTACTATCAATCTAACTTGGATGCTGGTGTGAAGAAATAAGATTCTTGGGGGAAGTAGAACATGTATGTTATCAATATAAAGAAAACAATTAGTGGATAGTGAGGACATGACGTCACAGACTCATGAGTGAGTCTCCATTTTGTCTTGTGATTTACATCGTTCCAAAGTTTTACATAATTTTTCAAAATTTCATAACTTTCTTATTAGTTATCCGATTTTGCTCAAACTTTTTTTGATTGGTTTGTCTGATTTTCTGCTTCTATTGAAAGTAAGTCATTTTTGGAGTGGATTTTTCCTTCAATACTGATGAGGCTACCCTACATAGACAAGTATTAATTACTATTATTATTCCTTCACTCTAAAACATTTATCAATAGCTTGAGCTTCAAATGCTTTCAGTACGAGTCGTGATTGTCATCGGAACCAACGTGTCCCTCATCAACATCTTCTTCGTTGCTGTCTATCAGCTCATCACCATTCGAATCGACCCCTTCGGTGTACGCAACATCATCACCACTCCAAGATGCTTTGTCGCCTGCATCGCATCTTGGTTAACCGCTTTCTCTGGAATGAGATTTTTGGACAATTATAGAGATGCAGAACTTGGCGCCACCATTTCGCAAATGGTATTTTGTTGTTTCACGGGTGCAAGTATTTGCCTGATCTACCACGCTGTTGGTAAGGCTCCATGCAATGGCAACATCCAGATGGTGGAGAGAAAAAAAGAAAACAAACAACTTCTTCGGACATTTGCTTTACTTTATGGAACAACTTTGATTTCGGCTACATTGTCTTTAGCTTTATCGATCAAATTTAAACAAAACAGGTTATATTACATAATTGCCAACATTTTCGGAGATTGTCTGTACTTTGTAGTGATATTGTGTAGCATCTTGAATTTGATTACAAATTCTGTGGTGTATTGGTGGAGATTAAAAGAATTTCGTTCGATTCTGTATTGCAATAAAAACAGGGTGGTTCCAAGATATATCGACGAAAGATTATAGTAATTAGTTGTCTATTGATGAAAGATTCAAGAATTTGAAGAAAAAATATTCGCATTTATTTTACAATGTAGTTCAAAAGCATGTAATAAATAATGAGAATTTAAATTTGTTGATAACAGAAAGTCACATTAACTACATAAATGATGTCACTTGTATTGTAGGGGGAAATTACATTTCAAATGTTTCCTAGTATTCTTGAAGCAGAAATTCAGTGTTTCTGCTACTTTGAAAAATACTACTTTGTAAATAATATTTGTTCTAAATCACATTTTTCTTCGATTTTGGTATAATTGTTAGTTCTCCGATCTGATAGAAAACCTATCCATGACTGGTTTTTATTTCATTCTTGGAGGGTTAGTGTGAAAAAATATAAAACATAGTTATTTTCGTCAAGCACAGAACTTTCTGTTTACAGTGTAGGGGTTTCATAGTTGCCTGTGATTTAAATTTTTAAAATTTTTAAATGGTAAGAAAAAAACAGCTACTTGGCATTTACTTGCAAACTTTAATAACTTTATTCTCGTACATTTCTAATACGTATATACTGTTTTTCTTGTTGTTGTTGTTAATTTAAAATTTTCGTTTAATATAAGTTGAAGATAATTGTTCAAGATATTTTGTACAGAATGAATACAACTTTTGTAAAAAAAAACGCTCTGATGAAAAAGCTTATTAAACTGGGCCTTCTAGAATGTTGTCAATACACATATTTAACATTTATAGTGTTGGATCCAGCATGTCAAAGTCTTAATCAACCAATTTGATTCAACTGGTGATTTAACATTTTAGTTTTTAGAGTGTAAGCACACTCAAATTTGTTCTTTGATCCTGTCAAATCTTTTAAACAGTCTGCACACATTTGCATCAGTATAAGCTACCATCATTGAAAAACCGTTCACCTACAAATGACGATTACGAAAAAAAAACGACGCTTGATTATTCTTTTCTTTTCTTACTACAGAATAGTCTAGATGTAGACAACATAAAAAGTCCACCCCGACACAATAGCGTAAAATAGAGTTATTGGAAAATCCCAGTTTTATGCAGTAGTAGCTTTTAATTACAAATACTGCTTGTAAATAAATTATCAAGTATTGCTTGTATTTTCATTTACAAGTGTTGATTGCAATTGGAAGTTACTCAAATATTTTTAATTTACGTTTGACAATGATGTTGTAAATCGCTGTATATATGATTTATTACAAAAGGTAGGCTTAACGTGTAACCAATACGAATATAGATTCATTTCCCACGCAATTAATTTTGTTTTCGTTTTGACAAAAAAAATTACTGCATTACAGAAGGAAAATATGGAGACATGGAATTGGACGTTTGTAAGAAGGCAGTTTTCAAATAACTTTTTAAGCAATTGAGTCAATGAAGGCAAAAAGTCAAACTTGTCTTCATCATTCCGTGTTTGAAATATTTGTTTGACAACTTATCCTTTGTAATTCGATTGTATTTTGATTTGTCATAGTTCTCCGCCTAATGGGTTTTTTGTTCATTATTTCTACATTTCTTTACTTTTATTATGTTGGGAAAGGAAACAAAGTTATGAGCTTATATTTAAAAAGAGTCCTGCGGGGTGCTTGTTTGTGCGGACGTGCGTGTGTGTAGGTGTGTGTGTGTATCTGTTTTTTTAAAGAATTTTGTTCCCTTCTTTTCAAGTAGACAAATTAGAGCTGCTGTCATGATTGAAAACATTAAAAGTGATTACATTGCAATAACTTTCCAATGTCAGCCTAATGACCCTCATATATTGAATGAAGAAACTGAGTGGCAATTAATTAAAAAAAACATCTACTAAATTAGCGAACGAATATTGTGCCATCCATAACAGAAATTAATGTGCTGTATGAGGCCTACGATCACAAGAGAAAAATTGTTGCAATATAGCGTCTGACACGTGTGTTCAAATAAAATATTCAGAAAGTCTGCCAAACATTCAAACTAAAGTGATGGTTGTAAACCAATTATATTGATGTATTAGCGTATTAATTTTTATTCGCAATTCTTAAGGTGTGTTTGTTGTAGTTTTTCCCTGCAAACATGAAAATATACTTACTGAGAGCATATCGATTTCAATGAATATTTGATGTGAAGATTTAATGTATAACAAACACCTTCAAGCATTTTGGATGTACCTAGTACGCGATAAGCACGTACAATGATAGCAGAGATGTCACTCAGATCAGTTTCCTTTGCCAAGTTATATCGAGACATATAAGGTAAAAGCAGAATTTCGTTTTTTCTGGCCCCCTCCCCTGGCCCCCAACAGAAGGGGAAAATGGTAACGTTAAAAAAAAGACACCCCCCCCCCCCTTGGCAAAAAAACGTTTTGTTTTTGTTGCTCAAGGGGAGGGGGGTGTTGATTAAAAAAAATTGTGCTCAGTTTTGTTTTCTTACGAATTGGGCCCCAACCCCGCCGCCGGCTGGATCCGCCACTGACCTATACAAGCTAATTTATGTAAAAGTAGCTCATAGTTTACGTTATCAAAGGCATTCCGAGGATCTATGAAAGTAACTCCAGGATTGTCTTTGTTATGAATATTCAACGACCATTGATTTAAAAGTTTTGCAAGGGCAGCAGCTGTTGAATGCATAGGTCTATAACCAGACTGATTAGGGTGTAATCAATTATTTACGTCCAAGAATTCACCGAGTTGTTGATGGACGGCCCTTTCTATAATTTTGCCATAATTTATTAAATAATGTGCGAAACCACAATGGATCTTCGTGGCAGCTCACTTTCGACAAGGGTGTAGTGAATAAAGTATGCTAATTGGTACTAATAGCTCTGAATACGTATTGTCTATAGTCACATATATTATATCCAATCCAAGTTGGACTGTTTTACTGAACATCATGTTAAATTGTTGGGCCTAGCATAACTATGTCGGTCTGTGGCTGAGAAGCAGCTACATTCCCATAGTTATCTGCGTTTAATCAAAGCTGCGAAAAATCGCAATCTGACTTTTATGCAAGGTCGCCTTTAGTGCTAAAGGCTTAATGGGTTAATTGACATAATGTAGGGCGTAGCTTATAGCCTACAACACAATTCTATCCAACACATTTTTAAAAGCAATACCGTTTTAATAATACTCTTACCTGCTTTTGTCGCATCATCTGCGATACGCTGCTGCACAACTGAAGCAGATGCAAAATTGGACGTACAGTCGCGGTTGTTCAAAGTGAATGAGTGATTCATTCATTCATTTCATCTTTATTGATCAACGGAAATACATATATATTCTGTTTCCATTGGCTTTGTTACAAGGTACAATAATTTTACAGTAAAAATACACATAGAACATAAAATGAATCACACTAAGGTTTTACAATTTATTGTTATATATTTGCGTACATATATATTATTTTTTTACGAATTGCATTTTATGAATGCTATATCATTATTATCTTAATGTCTTTAATTTACATATTGGTTCAAGCATAAATATTAACAACTCGTAAAAAATGGTCTATAATATACCTGTGTACGGATATAGTACGTTTAGATAACAACAAAATATACCAAAATCATTACAAGTATTTATATACAAGTATTCTTTTTGAAGGGACTAAACAAGAAATATGGGTGAGACAAGAAATAAAACCCATCTATCTCAGGTCAAACAAGACAGTTCGAAATGGCCTGTGAATGTAAAAATAGGGCAAATCAAACCTGGTCCATAACTTATTTCATTCGTGTCCACTTCCTGTGAAGTTCCAAAGCGCTGTCCATTTTGTTCACAAAGTTCATCATATTTGCTACATGTGTAATCACACTCAGGTCAAATTGACACGATAAAAGTAGCAGTGCGCATAATGGTGGATTGGTTGTTAGATAGCTCTGCAGCAAACGTTGCCTTGAGGTGCTGGTTTCACCAGACAATAGCTGGTGAACGAGGGTGGCGATTTATTTTTTTGGACCAACTAGCACTATAAACATGACGGACAAAGAAAGAGGACAAAATATACAGTCCTCATTCTACCCTCAACAATTGCTGTGGTAGATAAAGGAACATCCCTTCACTGCTATTATGTAAAATGTGTAGAACAGGTGAATATGCATGTGACACCTGTTTTACACATGTTTACATGATAGCAGTGAAGGGATGTTCCTTTGTCTACCACAGCAATTGTTGAGGGTAGAATGAGGAACTGTATATTTTGTCCTCTTTCTTTGTCCGTCATGTTCATAGTGTAGGTAGGCGTACACGAGGTTAGTTATATATAAAGCATTGAGCTCTCCTACAGCTTGCACGTCTAAACGTGTCACTCCTTAAATTTGTCATGTGGATCTTGCATTCAATTTTCGTTACAAGGGCTATTTGCCTTTAAAAATCCGAGTATTGAACGTACCTTTATTAGTCAGTTAGTTGCGTATACAATAATGTCAATGTCCTTCAAAGATATTCTTAACGTTGAACAAAAAAATCGCATTATTTCTTCGATATTGTGTAGAGTGCGTAGAGTTCATTATTGACCATTTCATGCTCAACCTCTTCGATATTTTCAGGATATCGAGGGATATCCGTCTGTGCGTGTATAAAAGCAGCCGACCGAGGTAAACTGTCAATGTAAGCCCGGCATTCGGCGTACGCATACTCATTTTCAGTGGCCAATGAGAGACCTTGACTACGCGTCTCCTCGCCACCCTCCTCGGTCAGGACATGGTAGAAACAGGATTCCACCACCGGCATGTTACCCCCGATGTCTTCCACGATGGTGGGTTCTATGCCTCTTCGAATGTGTTTGTGTGGTGTTGAGTCGATACCAGATGACTGGTGCATATCGCTAAGATGACGTGGAGGAAGGCTTGGAGGAAGCCGAGGCAGATTTCTGGCTGTCTTTGGGTCATTAGGAGGGCGCTCTTTGTTTTCTTGGGATGAAGCATGAGCGCGCCATCTACGGGATTGATTGCGAGGTGTGTATATCACCCGTCGATCACACTTTCTGAATTGTATTGAAGAAACGGAAGAGGGGAGGGGGAGAGAAAGGAGGAAGAGCTCATATTTTGCAGAATGGAAGATTTAAATTTAAAAAAAAGTATCATTGCAAAGATCACAACTATTTAACATACATATTGTAGCGCGTATGTATTATCAATTGGTGCTTGTGTGATCTCCACACCTTTGTTTAGTACAAACTTGTTTGGAACCAGCAACCTTGACAACTTGGCAAGTATGACGTCACACTTTGGTTCTCAATTTTAAATCGTATAGAAAACATGTTTGCATGACATAATTAGTGGTCATCAGTCTTTCTGAAGTTTGCATATTTCCAAAGGTGATGAACGAAGCTATTGGAATTTAGGTTGATTTTCCAAAAATTTTACGATTTTGTTAGTAGTGGTGTAATAAGTTAAAATACCTTAAACAAGCAAAACGGATGATTAGGAGTGTGGTGACGGCTGAACCTATCCCGGCAGTAATATAGATTGGGATGAAATCACTGACAGGTGGTTTCTTTGTCCCTGACGATCCTTGCGGAAGAAGAGATGAAACCAAAAATTTAAGAAATCTTATGAAATTTCGTAGGTATATTCATTTTCCACAGTTTTTTTTTAGCAAGGCAACAATAGATACAACACATTACTTATACAAATCAAACACAAGTGATAAATCGTCTATACTTTGATATTGGAAAGACATTAATGAGATAAGTATAGTAAATGTTTGTGAGAAATTTGCAAGCCCTCGAAAACTTATTGAAATATTCGTCTGTAGCAGCAGAAAGAGTTCATTAAAGTTCCTGAGTGTGCAACAATTTCAGATCAAAAGGATATGTGATTTTCTCTCTATAAATGAACATTGAAGTTCTAAGTTTTTCACAGCAAATGGAGAGAATCAAATAATGCCAGTTGCAAAATTCAAATTTGAAAAGAAAATGACAGTAATTTTGTTAATAAATAATATTTCTCACTTAACTCATTTCGATGAAATGATTGTATCATACAAAAACAAGTTTTGGGCGCATATACATACCATTAGTTTCATCAATTTTATGCTCAATGCAATCGTTGTTCAATGCGTTAACCGGTTTAACTACAAGAATAAAACAAAACAAATATTCGAAAAAAAAGTTTAATATTTCTACACTCTGATTTCACTCAACTCACTATTATTTTTATCATCACTTTTATTTACATCTATAACAGTGTGTATTTTTGTTACTTCTTGATCTTCGCTGTGTGTCTTTTGTATGTACTTTCTACATGCCATATATCTCTTGTTCTACATGTATTGCATTCTTTTTTTTTGGTTCTGTTTATTTATAAATTTGTATATATTTAAAAAAAAACTTTTAGATGTTCCCTTTAATGGCGAATAAAAATGAATGAGTGAGTGCATAAGAGAAAAGAAGAAGTCGGTAAGAGCTAGCAACGATGATATAATTACAACATTAATTGCCATTGGTAGTAATAAGTTATCATCAATATTAATATTGTTACTATAATTATTTTTAATATAGCAGAAATTGTAGTAGTAGTAGGAGTAGTTAGTAGTAGTAGTAGTAGTAGTAGTAGTAGTACTAAAATCATTAATATTGTTATTATTATTGTTATCATTATTACTATTACTATTTTTGCTAATATTAATACGATAATAATTTGCTATTTATAATTAACTTACTATCAACAAAGACTATTGCTGAAGTATATTTGATTAGAATATGCATGGTTCTTACAATTCATTTTTACATCATATTATGTTCCGAATATTTTACCGGTTGTTTACTAATGATATTCCGTTCTAGATAGCAAATAGATCCCTATATTACGGTCACATTCTGTGTTTATTCTCAAAAACCAGCAAAGATTATGTTCCTCCGATGAAGTCAAACATTCTTCCATCTACCTATTTTTTAATTAAAACTGTTT
Organism: Strongylocentrotus droebachiensis; assembly: GCA_035222895.1. Lineage (NCBI taxonomy): Eukaryota > Metazoa > Echinodermata > Echinoidea > Camarodonta > Strongylocentrotidae > Strongylocentrotus > Strongylocentrotus droebachiensis. Next base: position 112,914 of record JAVYIG010000609.1, on the reverse strand, counting down.
AAATCTTCACATTCAATTAGCATGTCAGAATTGAAGGCTTACCAGCATAATAAGACGCAACCTTAAACCCACCGCATAATCTTTCCAAATCAGGTCTGCATGGTAGGCCACAGTGTGTGTCTATCTGCTTAGCAAGGCATCTCTGCTCACAGGAGCAAGCACACCCTGTTATGTTGTACAATGCTGCAAAATGGAATCCATTTTCTTTACATGCTGCTGTGCAAGTGTCTGGTGTTGTCGTGTTTGAGAGGACTGCATGGTAGTCGAATTCCAAGCAACCTAGAGGATAACAACCGATGTAATCGCCATCTGAAAGAGGTTGCATCGTTTAAATGAAGAAAAACGCGAAGTATATAGTTATAATCAATGTATTGTGATGGTTCAGTTCAGTTTATTAATATCAACATTTTGCAGTCTCGGCTGAATTGCATGACAATTTACACTTAAAACATATCATATTTCTTTCACAATCAAATAAAACCGGTTAAAAAACAATACTTGGTGATGATGAAGAAGATAATGATATTGGTGTATGTTGTTCCAGTCGCTAAGTCACCAGACTGTATATCACATTGTACGGGGTCTGATTCTATGCCAGGGCACTAACGTATTTCGACAGGACATTATTCTACATTTACCGCACTCAACCCAGGTGTTGTTGGGGAATGGTATGATATACTGAGCACAAAAGTTGCAGAACCTAAACTCGGGATAATATCCAAAGTTGCTTGGAAAATGCTTAGTATGATGATGATGATGATGATGATGATGATGATGAAATTAAACAACACAAATAGTTTATTGAATCAAATCAAATACGATATCATGATAATCTGCTTTTCCAAGCAAAGAATATGAACACAGACTTTACCTCTTGCGCGTCTCTCGGGTACGTCGTTGGAAGGTTGAAAATCCGTTACGGTAGTGTAATTATCACTACTGAAAACCATCATTCTTGAAAGTAAGCAGAGCACAATTATTCTATACATTCCTATATCTATATGGAACTTCGTATTGCCAGCTGGTCACAATGTAGAAACGAAGTTAATGGTTTGACCAGGGAGGTGAGGTTTGACGTACATGTATGTGTACTATCGAAAACAGTGAACCGTTTTTCAAAGGACCGTGTCAAAATGGCGACGCAGAAAGATACGACCGTTGTTTCAAAACTACCACGTGATATAACTCAAATCACTTTACTTAAAGCCGTCATTATGCTTTAATTAATCATTGCGAAACCACAGTTAATCTTCGAAGCTCACTTTCGACAAGAGTGTAGTTAATAAAGTGTGCTAATTGATACTAATAGATCTGATTACATCTAGTCTGTAGGTACATAGTCTAATATCACTCTTTTACCAAACATTATTCGAGTCTTGAGCCGAGCATAACTCGATCTGTTTGTCTCCATGGTCCCACAGTTCAGGTATTAGGGACTTTTAGATTTGCGTGGACTGAAACGTGTGACGTCCATTCAAGGCAGTGTATTAAAAGGACGTCGATTGTAGCATAGACCTATTGTCTTCGTGCGAATCTAAAAGTCCCTACTCTCTCATGAACTACGACTTACAAGGGTCTGTGTATTCAAACTAGACCATTGTCAGTCGTAGTGCGTAAAAAGAGTCTGAGCTTTTAGACTACAAAGACTTCACAGTCTATTGCGATCCATAGACCCTGTACTGTAGGTGCTTTGGTATAATTATCCAGAGACTGACACACTTAGGTTAGGCTCACGGCTTTGTGAAATGTGTTCAAGTGTCATATTGAGTCTGTGCATGGAGACTCATGACTTTGGGTCACAAGACTGAAACATTTCTTATTTAAACATAATTGCATTAAATTCTGTTTTCAATATGATTGTTCATGTAGTTCCTCCTTTGTTGAAATAATAACAATTTTGCAGTAACCATATTTTTCTTCTTGATCCTTTCTTGAGCACGCAAGCGATTTCTATTGTTGTGGCCGTCAAAACTTTTATTAAAAAATTGTGTTTGAGTTATCGCGGGTAGTTTCCATATGTATGAATATAGTCACAAAAAAGAGCACACACACATAAAAATAAAATTTTAACACTACTGAAACATTTTAAAACTAAAATTAACGGGTTTGTGTTATTCATTGCTCTTAAGTCCTAATGTGTGTTGAAAAAAGGAATATGATGCATTTAGTATAACACTTAAATTAAATTGAACAATTACATTCAAAACATATAGCTTCGTTTAGTCTCATTTGACAACGCCCCCTATCGTCGGAGTCCGGCAGCCTATAAACATGTTAGCCTATGGACTTTTACCCCCCCCCCCCCCCCAAAAAAAAAAAAAAAAAAATCGTTAAAAATTCATTTGTTGTTTAAACGAAAAGCACATCCACCCCGACGTACGTTATCACTAGCTCTTTCATTGGAACCCTCATGTCCCATTGACTTTTGACAGTTTACCCACCGTAATTTGATCAAAATAGGTCGCCAGCTCGCCATTGTCTATATAACACATACCTGGTCGAACTTTGGACGCAATTTACCACTCGATTGTAAGGTTATAAGTCAAGCACACAAATGATAACAAGCATGAGTTATCATAGATCAGTTCTAACTGGTTCAATATGTCCATTTCAGCCAACCCCCCACCGTAATTTTTTCATTTAGTATAGGCAAGAATTTTGCCGAGGTAAGCAAAAACATGAATATTCATGAACACCATGGACTATTCGATTATTAACAGAGGGGTGCAATTGTGCACCACATCAAACTCCCCTACTTTCAGTCAAGTATTTCAATGTATTATGTAGTTTGGTAGGTTTATTTTACTAACTGTTTAATTATCAGATATCAATGATAGTTTAAAGATATGGAAAAGGTTCTTGTATTTTATATTTAGCAAAGCAATCTCACATACAAAATCACTTTGAAGTGTCGTCTGATCCGCCGATTGCCGTCTGCAATCTACGCGAACTAGCTACGTTTGTGCTGGCGAAAAGGAGACAATTTTTTGCTGATAACAGCGTTCAATATGACGCCTAAAGCTTGAAGCCAGTGCAGGAGTCTTTCTGTATTCAAGGATTATCAAGTACTCATTCAAGGCATACACGTAACAACAAATCATTGTTTGGGCCTTGTTTATTTAAATAATATGCCCTTAATGATTAAACATGATACAATTTACCCTCCCAATGGACATTTACATATAGGCCTATATGTAATCCGTAGTTAAAAAGAATCCACATTTTAGCCGTCTCAAATGATCCGTAAATTAAGTTTCGTTTAAAACGGCTACTTCTCGATGAAAAGTATAAAATAAACCATTCCAAGGAACATTCATAACAAATAAAGAACACGAATTTATTATTGTGGCAGGTCACCATGTACATAGCCGCGAACTACACACGTTTTTTTCCTTCTTTCTGCCAACTCTTCCTCAGTAATTCGCGCGGCCTTCTCTTTCTCACTTATTCACACACAGGCACGCACACACAGGCGCGGATCCAGGATTTCTTAGGGGAGGGGGCCCAACTTTCTTCATTTTTTTTTGCTCCCGAAAATTCGAAAATCGCGCCGGCCGAAAAGTCTCTCAGTGGGGGGGGGGGGGGGGGGGGGGGGGGTAGTGAAGACATTTTTTTTTTTTTTTTTTTGGTCCTCGAAAATTTTTCGATTTGCACCCCCCCCCTTGAGCGCCAGGGGGGGGGGGGCCCAACCCCCCAAAAAGGTAAAAATCACGTGATTTTACATGATTTTTTTCTCAAGGGGGGGGGGGCCCGGGCCCCCCGGGCCCCCCCCCCCCCTGGATCCGCCACTGCGCACACACACACAAATACACGCGCACACTTTTTGTAATTTTGTTTCATTCATCTAAATGTGAACCAAACAAGAACATATACAATTGAATGAAGTGTATAAATAACATACACATACACACGCACACACACACACATACGGCTAGACAAGACGTAATGGAACATAAATTGTGGGAGGTTGAAAATCAAGTTTAGACCGGTTTTACCGAGCTGACTTGAATGATGTCCATGTACACACAAAAATGATTAAAAGAAGAGAAGTTTCATGCGTCAAAACCAACAATTTAAATTAGGTCACGAATTTTCTACGTACCTAACGTCTTTATCAAGTTATATGTATATTTTCTTATATTATACATGTATATATAGTATAACTTGAAAAGGTATATTCTGTGCCATGAACAAAATAATACAAATCCATGATATCTGTAATGATTTCTTTACTTTTCTCCACGTTGGCTCACACATGAACACATATTTCACTTCAAATGAACATTTCATTTTGTTCACGTTTCATCCTGGTCATCAAAATTAATTACGACGGTGTTCACATTTAGGCCTACATTAATTGATGCATGTTCACGAAGTGCACCTAATACGTACACTGTGTTCAAATGTAATGATATATTCAGCGAATCCTAAAAATGGTTGAGTGAAACTTTTGAAGTAAAATGACTCAATTATTTCAAGGTCATGCTTCTTTGAAATATTTTTATATACTTTTTCTCTCAAGTATGTATTTTCATCAATAAAACTTGGTTAACCAAAGTTCTTACATAATCAACTTCAATTACTTTAGTTTATATATCGTAAGCGCACTACAAGTCTCCGGTTCATACACGTTTATATATTAAACAAAATCTGCAAACCTTTCAATTTGTTCACGGTTTCATTTTGGAACGTGATCTTGATATTGTGGCACAAGATTTATTGCTGACATTGCAATTTCTTATGTAGGTTCTATGTTAGTAAAATGTAAACATTGACACATGGACAATGATATGCTAGTACCCCAGTCACACCGAAGACATCGACGTCAGACAGACAACAGACATAACATGAAATGTCATTTCCCCCCACCGTCCACGGATCGGTCGCTATAGAGTCTCTCGATTACGGCTGCCGAAAGGTTACTTGATGTTATTGCACGTATCTTCACATTGAGTATAGATTCAGAGGCGGCGGACCCGAGGGGCAGAAGGGGGGGGGGGGCACAGTGCCCCCTCCACTTTTTCAAGCACCCAAAAAGTGCCCCTTTTTCCATGGGAAAAGTGCCCCTTTAACTTTGTAAGAAGCGCCCCTTTTTACATAAAAAGTGCCCCTATTACTTTGATATGTGCCCCTGTTAATTTTTAAAAGTGCCCCCTCTCCTTTCCACCTCTGATATGTGCCCCTTTTATTTTTACACGTACCTCTTTTCCAGACAAGTTCCCAGTTTCCTTTGCAATAAGTTTCTATTTTCCATTCTCATAAGTGCCCTTTTTAATCTCTAGTAAGTGCCTCTTTTCGGATACGAGAAGCGCCCCTTTTCACTTTTGTTAAGCGCCTCCTTCACCTCTGATGATTGCCCTATTCAAATCTTAGAGGTGCCCCTTTTACTTTGACAATTGCCCCTTTTCCTTTGTAAGAAGTGCCCCTTTCCCTTTTAATAACTACCTCTTTTTAACTCGGATAAGCGCACCTTATATTTTCACATGTGCCACCTTTCCTTTCTAATAAGTGCCCCTTTTCCTTATGATTAGTGCCCCCATTTAACAAAGAGCCCTTCGCTTTTTCATAGATGCCCCTTTTCACCTATGAAAATAGTCCTTTTTCATTCTCCTACTAGTGCTCCTTTTCATGTCTGGTAAATGACCCTATTCAATTCTGAGAGACAAACGTTTTCTTTTGACAAGTGCCCCCTTTTCCTCCTGATAAATGCTCTTTTCATCTCTAATAACACCCCCTTTTATTTTGACACGTGCCCCTTTTCCTTCCTAATAAATGCTCTTTTTCCTTCATAATTTCCGCTTTTCATAAAAGCCCCCTTTCACCTCCAATAAATGCCCCTATCAAAATCTGATCGGTGCTCCTTTTCTTTCAACAAATGCACATTTCCCTTTATTATTAGTGCCCCTTTTTCATTATCATAAGTGCCTCTTTCATATATGGTGTTTGCCCCTTTTCAGGTGCGATAAGTGCCCCCTTTTCACCTCTGATAATTAACCCTTTTTAACAATGATACGTGCCCCTTTTCCGTTCTTATGAGGAACCTATCCCTTTTTCATAAATGCCCCTATCAAAATCTGATGGTTGCCTCTTTTCCGTCGACAAATGCCAAATTTCCATTCTCATAAATGCCTTTTCATCCCTGGTGAGTGCCCCATTTTCACCTCTGATAATAACCCTTTGTACTTTGACACGTGCTCCTTTTATTTTCTAATAAGTGTCTTATCCCTTCGATAAGTGTCCCCCTTTCCTCTCATCATTAAACGTGCCCCTAATTTCAAGCGACCAAGAGCAATATCTCCCAAAGCTCGCTCGCTACGCTCGCTCACATTTATAGATGTTATAATTATGTTACTTATCAAAGGTCTTTTCAGTTTGCTGTTTTGAAAATGTGCTTATTTATAACCCGATGAGGATCGTTTTTTTTCCTCTTTATAAGATGTAGTTTTCGCACTGTGACCTCACAAATCTTATATTTGTCCTCGCTCGCAAATGATTTTTTCGACCATCACAACCAACTGCAAGGTGTGATGCTTTAAAAAGCAATATTTTATACGATGTATAAAGAGAAACAAATATTGAAATCATCCTTGATAATGTAATCAAATTTTAGGGGTATATACCAATGTCTAAAAATTGTTTATTTTCGCTTTGAGATGTCCCTTTGTAGGTGCCCTTTTTTCCCAGAAAGTGCCCTTTTTTGTTGGTGCCCCCCCCCCACTTTGGAAGTCGCTCCGCCGCCTCTGTATAGATTATTATATATGAAGTAACCAATGTTATCATATTTCATATCTATAATACACCCGTCCATCTGCCATCAGCCCACCACTTTTCAAACATCATTATCAGTACAACATTGTGACAACAATATTCGCAAAGCGATGAAGATATACAATGCGTATCACTAAAAAGTATACAAAATTTAGAAACAAAGTCTACTGTCACTTTCTTTAGTACTTATATTACATATGTGTTCTCCCTTGCATTTACTTAATATTAGTGAACCTATTAATTTGTGTTCATGTGAAACTCGAGACAAATAAATTTGCATGTAAAGTGGGGGCAATGGACTGTTTAATAATAAATGAAGATTGTCCAATGTATTGAACCAAAGCCAAGTGAAAGCTTAAATACACTGATTGGATCTATTTAAACAATGTCAATGAAACACTAAAGCACGAATAAGACAGAATTTACGCGCAAAAAAGATTTTTATTTCTTAAAAGACATCATCCAAATTGGGTATATGGACATTTTGACCATGGTACGCATCATCCATGTCAGAAAATATGGTTTCAGTTACAAGTTACTATTTCGATGGAAATTATTTCGAAGTCGCATTGGATACGACTTTTTTTTAATATGAGCTACGAGTGTTGGGTATAAACGTGATCATACGAACTGTATATTCATAGCATAAATAATTTTATCATTTTTTATCGATTTTGACTAAATTACGAAAGACCCTGGCAGTCGGACATCCATGCCAGCAAAATTTAATATTGGGAAAATTAGACTGAAGACAAGTCACTCTTTGTGATGGAATAGTTACGAATATTCATTTACCAAAGTTGCGAATACGTTTTTTGTATACGTACTGTATAATATCGAAAATAATATCGCTAGTGATATTCGTTTGTCTCGCAATGTGGTCAATAAGGAATCTAAAAGATCACGACGTTTCGTATGCCACTGCAATACTTCGTCAGGTGATGAAAACTATTGTAAGCAAGGGTCTTTTATACTTTACGGGAGGACCGTAAAGCGGTCTAAAATTCGATCGATAATTGGAAACAATAACGCCCAATGCCTATTGGTCGACGCACACGGTGATCGACCAATCACCAAGGCCGCTGGTTCGGCCGCTGGTTCGGCTGATGCACCAGGCCTATTGGCCGACGCATACGGTACTCGACCAATCAACGGGCCGCTGGCTCGGGCCGTCTGCTGAATGGAATCGACCGTTGTTGGCTGGCAGGACGATCACTTCTTCGGAAGAAGAGATTCTTAAGAAAGGCCTCGGCTTTGCCGTCTCCCCTAGACGGATTCCAGCTACCGAAATAATTGCGAAAGTTGAGACAGCGGTCAAGTATCTTGATGCGGAGTCGGCCGACGCCGCCCGCAGAGATGTAGACAACATCCTACAAAAAGCACGCCCCCCTAAACACAACATTTCGAAAGAAATGCACACCGCTCTCAAAACTTTGAAGGCTGATGATAGTATTACTATTCTTCCAGCCGACAAAGGTCGTGCCACAATCATTCTAGACACCACAATATACCATGAGAAATTGACCGACTTATTGGAGTCTGGTCCGTATCGTGTATTAAAGAAAGATCCCACAGATCGTTTGTCTCGCAAGCTTACCAACACCTTGCTGAACCTAAAGAAAGACAATGTGATGGATGAACCGACCTATCGTAGACTGAAACCCACACAAAAGCAACCTCCTAGAATATACGGGTTACCCAAGATACACAAACCCACAGTACCATTACGACCTATAGTGTCATGCATAGGCTCCTTTGCCTATAACCTCTCAAAGTACCTAGCTGAAATTCTTTCTCCGCTCACCGGTTTGACTGAATATACGATTCCCAATTCGAGTGGTTTTGCAGAGTTCATAGCAGAGCAAACCATCGGTACTCAAGAACGCATGGTTTCGTTTGACGTAGTTTCACTCTTCACCAATGTACCGATTGAGGGCGCATGCAATGCTACATTGCAACGCTTACAATCAGACAGCAATTTGTCTACCCGTACCGCACTCTCACCGGAACAACTCACTCAACAGAACTCCTCGAGTTTGTTCTACGATCCACATATTTTCTGTATAAAGGTTCATACTATGAACAGACAGAAGGGGCAGCCATGGGCAGTCCAGTCTCGGCTGTCGTGGCCAACCTATACATGGAGAGTTTCGAAGAAGAAGCGTTGGACACAATGTCCCCTCTCTTGCTTGCCTCGTGTTTGGAAGAGATACGTAGATGACACCTTCATCATAGTTCCCATCTCTGAAACAGATAAGCTGCTTAAACACATGAATAGCCTTGAACCAACCATCCAGTTCACATCAGAGATAGAGTGTGAAGGGAAGATAGCATTCTTAGACACTCTAGTTCATAGACACGACAACCATAGGCTCTCCACCTCAGTCTATAGGAAGCCTACCCACACAGACCAGTACATAGCGTTTGACTCTCACCATCCCATATCGTATCGGTGAAGAGAGGTCTAGTGAAATGTCTATTTGACAGAGCTTCACGCATTGTGACAAGTCCACAACAGCCATGCAAAGAACGGACCCGTGTTCGCAGTGCCCTGAGTCTCAACGGTTACCCACGCCGTTTTATACACAATACCAAGAATAGATCGTCGGAACCCAGGGATCAGAAGGTATACAAGACTTTTACAGTCTTGCCGTACATTGATGGGGTCTCCCAACAACTCAAGCGCCGCCTAGAGAGCCATGGCATTCGAACGGTTTTCAGATCAGATACCACCCTACGTCAACAACTTACACGCCCCAAGGATCCAATTCCTCCACATAGACGGGACGGCATTGTGTACAACATCCCTTGTAAAGGATGTGATAGATCCTACATCGGTGAAACTGCCCGTCCGATAAAAGAAAGAATCACTGAGCATAAGAGGGACGTCAGACTCCGTCGAACTGACAACTCAGCCGTAGCCGAACATGCTTGGGACAACCAGCATCAACCAGACTGGGACGGGGTTCAGTGCCTTTCCCAGGAACGGCATTGGTATACACGGAGGGTAAAAGAAGCTATCAATATCCGTCTCAATCCTAATAATTTCAACAGAGATAAGCTTTCAGAATGCCGACCAAGAATGTTTAATGCTGTACTATTCAATATGAAGACAAAAAAAAAACACGACGAATTCAGCATTTTCCGAGGAGTGATATATTCCTGTGAGCCTGTCGAAGTTACATGTGAGAAACTGCCACAGAAAAATAACATCAACAGAAAAGAGAAATTAACGGATAATAATCCGACCTTTCTAGTCTTATTGCATTGTATCCAGGGGCGTCGCCAAAGGGGGGGGGGGGGTGTGGGGGTGCGACACCCCCCCCCCACCCGTCAGGATATTGTCGGTAAAATTGCGCTGCCGTCGGGGAAAAAGAGAAAAGGGGGAGGGAAAAAAAGAGAGGGAAAGGAAAAGAAAAGAAAAAAAGAAAAGGAAAAGAAAAGAAAGAAAGGAAAAGAAAGGAAAGAAAGGAAAAGAAAGGAAAGAAAAGGGAGAAAGAAAGAGGAAAAAAAGAAAAAGAGGAAGGAAAGGAAAAAAAGGAAAAGAAAGAAAAGAAAGAAAAGGAAAAAAAGGAAGAAAAAAAAGCGGGGGATGAAAGAGAGGGGAGGTAAGAGCCTGAGAGAGGAGGAGTGGGAGTAAAAGAGAGAGGGGGGTTGTTGGTTGGAGTCGTCTCGTCGGGAGCAAGAAAGACACGTGTAAACATGTTGCTATGTCGGGTCAGCTGTGTCGGTATTCTTGCTCGATCCTCGTGTACTATATCAATGCAGAATTTTGAAGTCGGTGAGGTGTATATTGTCGGTCGGCCAACAAGGTTTTTTTTCCTACGAACTGTGACTTGTTATCCGCTGTGACGACTTCGAGAGTGACTACAACTACAATACTGGTATTTTCTCGACGTTTCACTTTCCCATAATATCAGCTAAAGAAATTAGTGGTTTAAAATTTTCGGCCTATAAATTCAAATATGGATAAAGAGTCAACAACGGTACGACGAATCGTCTTCGTTTCTCTATATTTTGATGAAACGCCGAAATATCCGCGCTTCGCGCGAGAGGGGGAAACTTCATTTAGACAAGTCGAGGACGGTACACGAATCGTCTTCTTTCTCTAATAATTTAATTAAACGTCAAAACTTCCGCGCTTCGCGCGGGAGAAGGGAAACTGAATTCAGAAAAAGATTAAGAGTCGAGAACAGTACAACGAATCGTTTGCTTTCTCTCATAATTTAAGAAAACGTCAAAGGTTCCGCGCTTCGCGCGGGAGAAGGGAAACTGAATTCAGACCAATTAGGAGTCCCGAACGGTACAACGAATCGTCTCCTTTCTCTAATAATTGAAGGGAACTTCGAAACTTCCGCGCTTCGCGCTAAGGGGGGTAACTGAATTCAGACAATTAGGGCTTATTAAGAGTCGAAAACGGTACAACGAATCGTCTGCTTTCTCTAATAATTTAAGGAACGTCAAAACTTCCGCGCTTCGCGCTAAAGGGGGAAACTGAATTCAGACAATTAGGGCTTATTAAGAGTCGAGAATGGTACAGCAAATCGTCTTTTTATAATAATGTAATGAAACGTTAAAGCTTTCGCGCTTTGCGCGGGAGGGGGGAAAACTTCATTCAGGCAAGGATTAACAGTCGAGAACGGTACAATAAATCGTCTTCTTTTCCTAATAATTTAAGGAAACGTCTAAGCTTCCGCGCTTCGCACGGGAGGCCTATCACCACCCCCCCCCCTAATGAGTGCGCTTTGCGCGCCCTTTAAGTGATTCGCTTGCTCACTACCGCTCCTCCATAAAATAAGATCTTAGCTCCGCGCCTGCATTAAAATATATAGCTATGATGCTGACTAAGTTGACGAAATAATTCATATATTTATGTTATCGAGGAAAATGACCATGAAACAATTTAGCCTTCGGCCCTGGGTTTATAGGGTTAAATTTGTAGATATTGGGACATTTAATTTTGTCGGTAATTGGTGGCTAGTTTTGTCGGTAATCGTTGGCCTCTACACCCCCCCACTGAAAAAGGTCTAGCGACGCCCCTGATTGTATCTTAGTTTATATCATGAAAAAGAGAAAAGTTAACTCCGTCTCTAATAAAGCCGGAACACAATTTATTAATCCGAAATCGAATTTCAAATATTAAGATACTACTTTCGGTACTCTCACTGATGCCCCCACAATACTAAGCACAGGACAACTGATGGACAAAAAGGGCATAAAAGCCTTAATATAATTAAATAAAAACACTAAACGAATGAAATGAATAAGATGGTCAATACGTAACGTTAACTTTATGTTTCTTACGTTATGTATTTAAGATGTATGTGAGTGTAGAAGGTAGTGTTTGTAATATTATTATTATTATCATCATCAACTTCTACATTTGAATATGATTTTTTTTTTTCCTGTTAATATCCCTATCGCTGTTTCTTCTACATCATCTTGTCATTTTAGCGGTAATTACGCTTCAGTACGTCCATACGTAGAAGGGACGTCTTGCAGCAGATGCCCAGAAGGCTACCGTGGCGGATGTGCCGACAACTTGTGCCAAGGTAAGTTAAACATCGTAAAACTAATTGTAATCAAAAAATTGTCACAACATACTAAGCACACAGAGAGAGATAAAGAGAGAGAGAGAGAGAGAGAGAAAGATATCAATTATAGGAATACAGTACACTTTTAGATGTATCAGACTCACAGTCATTGAATACGGATTTCATTTCGTAATTTAATTATGCCATCTCTCATTGGTCGTGTTTCAGATTTAAACATCCAGATTTACAAAATAAAAAAGTGATGGGGCGTTAATCCTAAAAGAAAGTTACTTGAGTGGAAGCAGAAAATTCAGAGAAACAGAAATAAAGGTTTAAGAAAAAAGAATTAAAAAAATAATTTTGCCTGCATGCAAGTGCAACATGAGGGTAATTGTGTTTCCGACCAACTTCTTGGCAGTCATAGGCTGAACTTGGGCTGAATTTACGCTCCGGTAGTAGCAAAGAGTGATCGTTATTTAAACTTAACTGGCCATGGAATCACCCCCAAATTTCTTTGAAACGTATTAACCTATGTTGGGTAATTTTAAAATATTACTTTTAAAATGTTATAGGCTCCTTTGGTATTCGACGCATTGCTCTATTTTGTTCATCATGTTTCCTTTGATTATCGAAATATTACATTCTTTTTATTTCCGTCAGTGGGTTAGCTGAATGATGACACCAGAAGACAGATTGACACCCTTCAAGTGAGGAATTAATGTTGATTGAGAATCACAATCGAGGATCTTCTATTTCTCTGTTCTATTTCGTCAAATACCAATCGATATCAGAAAATAAATTGCATGATTTGTCAGGTGGACTGTATGTTATGATAGTTTGTTTGATTTTATGTCCATGTCAAATATGGTTTGAGTGCTGGTTGGTCGAAAAGAGTGAGGAAAATGTATGTGAAAACTGTGCTGAGAAAAATATGAAAAAGTGGACTTTCACAAAGTATAACGGCCCAAATCAACCCCATACATTCTGTATAGGTTACTACAATGCGTCAGTGAGTAAACTAGACCCTTATTTCTCAATTGAATCGTTGTGTTCAGCTTAAGAACAGCTTAAGAAATGTTAACACTTCACATCCAAATGGAGTGAAAAAAGGACAACAATTGTGAAAGATGCCTAACCTTACCCCCAATCAGCCAACTAGCATATAGGCCATACATCGAAAATGGCATATAATATATATACCACTCATCTGCCCTAAGAACATACAGCTAAAAAACAACACAGGCCAGTAAAGCTTTATTGTGGTGGACGCATGTGTGCGTGAGGGTGTGTGCATGGGAGAGTGGTGGTGAGGGGAAAGTGGTACACGACTAGAGATGGCAGGTAACATTCAACTCGTTTCAAAATGTTCAAAAATCAATTGTTGAAAATTAACAGAGTAATTCTCCTTAAAGTTTTAATGTTTTTTTTCTCTTACATCTTTCCATGATATGTTTTCCCTTTTTCATGTAGATATCGTTTATATCTTCTCAGAACTCTATTGATCAATCTCTATGACGATTTAGATACTTTGATCAATAAAGTTCTGAGCAATATAATTTTATCTATCAAGAAAAAAAAAACATATTGCCACACTCTTTTCATGAAAAGAGGTTAGAACGATATTATTACAACTTTATGGGCAGCGGTGTATAATGAGTTTGAAAGATTATACATACTATTCACCTCTGTTAGAGAACATGTGTGAAATTATGATGCAAGCAACATATGACTATATCACTATCCCTTACCACCTCTGAGAAGTGCCCTTCCCCCTCTGAAAAGTTCTTCTTTTCTTCATTGAGTGCCCCTGTTCATCTGTGATAAGTGCCCCTTTATTTCGATACGTGCCCCTTCCCTTTCCAAAAAGTGACCACTTTCCTTATGATAAATGCCCCTTTATGTATGTTGCTTAAGCAGAATCGTGTACCAAGTAAAGAGAAAAACAAATATTGATGTCATCCGTGGTAGTATAAGCACACTCGTGACGATGTAGGGGTTCTGTGTAATGAAAAATCTTTAGCACGATTGAGCCAACTTCTTTTCACGTTGATCATTTCAAAACTACACAATACACATCAATTCTTATGTACGACACAATAAAACAACTACTGTTCACACAACCACCACAACCACATTACCACCATCATGACCACTACCACAACAACAACTGCGACGATCGCGATCACCACCATCACCACCACCACTACCACCGCCACCAACACCGCCACCACCATCACCACCACCAACATTACCTCCACCACCTCCACTACAACCACTGCTATCTCTTTTCCTTTCGTTACAGTCCATTTTAATAATAATAATAAATAATACTCAGTTTTTATATAGCGCTTATTAGAATCACTAAGCGCTTCCAAACTTGGAGATTATTACCCGGCTTTAGCTGAGCTGCCATTAGGCCAAAAAAAAAAAATCATTTGGTTGTCCTCGACCGCCCGCTCGTCATTTTCGGGCCGCTCGCATTTTTTTTTTTTTTTTAATATTTTTTTTTTTTTTTAAATTCATTTTTTTTTTATTATTTTAAATTCATTTTTTTTTTTTTAATTTTTTTTTTAATTTAATTTTTTTTTGGGAGCAATCTTAAATGCCAAACATACCATTTCATGCATTTGCAAGGATCAAAATGCGTCCCGTTGCCAGTTTTGTCTTTTCAGTACGCAATTAGGTATTTATTAAACTTGCCATTTTTTTTTTTCGATGTCAAAATGACGTCATTCAAATCAGGTTCTGAGCATTCTTAAACTCATTTTAAAGCCCATCTGTACTAGTTTACAGGAGGGATTAGACCACCCTGCAAGGTCGCTGGACAGGTGGTTATCTCATCAAATCAGCTCTCAGTTAATATAAGATAAAGAGGATCATGGGGGACCAATGGTCACCGATTAGGCATTGTTTGCTACATAGAGGGCGCAAGTATAGCTATAAGTAGTAGGCCTACAGTGGAGATTTAAAAGGTGCTGTATTTCAAAGCCCAAAATACTTTCTGTGTTGGTCTTGATATTCATTGTACATCACAATCCCAATGATTTTTATTTTAATGGGGAAAAAAATATTTAAAAAAAAAAAAATGGGGGAAAAAAAAGACACACAAAAAATGAAGTTAAACAAAAAAATAAAAATAAATAATAAAAAAAAAAATCCGCCCGCCCGCCCCTACTCCAGAAAAGCAATCGAGGACAACCAAACAATTTTTTTTTTTGGCCTTATGGCGCTCTAGCATTTCAAGGAATTAATTCCTACCAGGTACCCAATTACATCACCTGGGTTGAGTGTGGCAAATGTAGATCAATGTCTTGCCAAAGGACATTAGTGCCGCGGCGGGACTCGAACCGCAGACCTTGTGATCGACAGTCCGGCGACATAACCACGTGACATATGCCCTTTACGGACAAGCGGGGTGGAAATTGTTTGGTAACACAAATACAACTAAGCAAAGCACGAGTTTCTGAATATGTATTAATTGCTACTGACATTTATTGTTAACAATTTAATATAATTTCATCTATCACTGTCTATTGGTTGGAAAGTGTGTGGCATTATCAGTTTGTGTGCACACTGACATGGAAACAAAATATTGGCCAAAGTGAAAAGAGGCGTTCGACTCTCTGTCATCGTATCTCTCAAATTATTGTTTTGTGTCAATTCCTAGCCTAAGTTAAAAACATAATATGGGGCTTCCCCGCACAAACTGGCGTGAAAATTAACTGTGCTATCTTTTGAATTCGGTTTGATAAGGTTTTAGTAACTTTATTTGAAGTATGTCGAACCTCAAAGAACGATATTATGGGTAACAACATAAAATAAGGAGAGTTTTGTCTTGGACAAGGACCTCCTTCCTTATTTTCTAAACCAAATAATTTGTCATGTATCTTACGAATGATAGTTCTTTTAATTTTGTTAATGAATAACTCATATTAACTTATCTTGACATCATAGCTCACGCCTTTATCAGATCATTATTGAAGGTGTTTTGTGACTATTTGTGAATTTTAAGTATGGTACCCCCACCTCCGTTTCATACAACGAATAAGTAAAACTGTGGGAGTAAATGTAACTAAAGTGCTTTTTCTTCCATAGTAATTATGAAACCTTTGAGTCTTTGCAACTTTTGAAATATATTTGTCATGCTGATATATTGTTACGGACATTTCACGTTTATAATTCATCAATTACAACCATAGCTTTGATTCTATAATATTATAATCTTGTATCACTGTTCCTTCGTGGTAATTTTTCACAAGTATTTATGCTTGGGTGATCTTGAGAGGGCGGCAATCCTCTTCTTGTTGGTATCCAACAGCTTAGCTCACTGGAAAAAGAAACGGTATCAGATAAACAAATCAAATTAACGAAAGAAAGAAAGAAAATAACGAAAACGTTTAAAACAAGAACAAAAGTAGGTGGCTACATGTACTTGTATCGCTTTTATGCCCCCCCCCCCTCAGTGCTCCTATATCACATAGCCTACAGTGATAATCCAATCATAGCCCAGCGGCTAAACTGTGTAGCGCTCTACCTTATCAGATACCCGATAGTAACGCCTTGGTAAAGTATGACAAATGTAGATTAATGTCTTGCAAAAGGATGTTGGTGACGGTTGTGAATTGGACCATCAACGTCTTGATAAAAATTAAAGTAAGTGTATGAACTTCGAACTTTCGAGAAATGTTGTTCCCCTTGAATTGTCATTAATCAATTTTCTGTTTACTTAACGTCCTTCCAAAACAATTTGGAAAGGAGTGTGTGGGGGTGGGGTGGGGCTGGGGTCATACTGGCTATGAAAGAAAGTATATAACTAAAGAAGAAATGACATCAGAAAATCTTTAATTAACAAAAAGAATCAAAATAATATCAAAATCTGCAACTTACTTTTGCACAAGTTGTCAGAACATCCGCCAAGGTAGCCGTTTGGGCAGCGGCTACAAGACGTCCCTTCTTCGTATGGTCGTTCTCCTCTGTAGTTACCTCTAAAATGAAATGATGATAAGTTGTTCGATAATTTTTCAGTTTTTATATTTGATTACAACCATGGTATACCTTAATTTAATTGTAATATGGAGGGAGTAGTAAATAAACATATTACTTTGAGGGGGTAGAAATCGAATATGCCATGCACTGAGAGGCTCTGGTATCCTCTAAGGTGATTAGCATGGTATTTTTTTCTGGGGGTGCAACCCAGAAGGATAAGTAATTCAGTAGACCAGTGTATTTGGGCTTTACCTTAAGATGACGGATAACAAAAAATGTAACCATAGATCTACTACTTATATTCGAGTTTCTGATCAACCTATAGTACCCTCGGTGACGTGAAGGTGACCATTTTGATTCGGGGTTGCGCTCCTCTTGAAAATAGTAGTAGTCACGTCACCTTGGGAACCGTAGTTCAAGCCAGACGCTCTCAACTCAGTATAATTATATTTGTATACTATTGTCCGATGTGCACTGAAAACTGTGCTGTGCCCCGAGAAACAGCCTAAAGAAATGAATGAGAGGAAAATAACTGATCAAATTATAATTGTATTACATGTATATACTGTGTAATGGCAACAACTATATCATACCCGGGCCCATAGTGGCAGACCAGATAATCAAATCTAGTACAGCTAGTCCAGCCGCATCCAATGAACCGAGTTTCAGCCTAAATCATGGCAAATAGATGTGCAGTTCTGGCTTATAATCGGAAATTGTTGTTCCGTGTACTGTACATGTATTTTATTTTGAAAAACATGTTGATATTACCAGATAGAGGTTATTTTTGAATTTTTTGGTTGTGATTTAAAATCCCGTTTCCCCCTATTTCCTCATAATATTCCAGAGTTACAACGCACAGGGCTGATACAGATCATGGCCTTCTAATTGTTTTATAAGGTCATAGGTGTGTGCGAAAGTTTGCGAATCAGTAATAATACATTTCATATCACCAAAATCGTCTGCTTTTCAACTTTGCTGCTCCCCATTAAGGATGCTTTTATTTAAGACACACTCTTACAGAGCACACCATCCAAACAAAACCCAAGAGAGGGAAACTGCTCCTTTGTCAATGACCGAAAATGCTTACGCAGTCGTTATTGTTAAAACAGCTGAATGTTCTCATTAAGATGCACATAATCAGAAGGCGGCGACTATCATTGGATCAAAGAAAGAATCACGTTGAATGTCCATCCGTAATAGGTACATGACGAAACGGAGTTAAGTCTTTTGTCAACTCTGTTCGTTGCAACGGCAAGAAGCCAGTAAAAACGATCAAATTATGGAGATGCAAGCATTAGTTTAAACGAACAGAACTTTGTAATTCCTGGCTCATTTGTCCTAATTGAGGTGTCATATGAAAGGGCAGAAATTGAAGTTTCTAGAAATGTGATTTTCCGTTTAAAATTCAGATACCGCCCGCCAAATGACTTTTTGGTTTCCTCTCTTCAAATTGCTTTTAATCATTAATGCGTGAAATATCCATCATATGAGTTGCATCAAATTAAAGAGGAGAATCTAATTGTGACTAAGTTATGATAAAATATCGATGATTCTCGGTTTCGTTTTTTCTGGGACGCACTGTATACCCTTTTCCATGTAAGTGAATAAAGGAGTGAAGTATGTGATGCAAAACTAAAACGACCAAATCATGTCTGAACAATGATGCTGGGCTGAGATGGCATGGGATATATAGACCCTCCTGTTTAACTGATAGGGAATAAGTTGCCTTTCAAGCAAAAAGGGACATGAATGAACAGTTATTTAAAAAATGAAAATCAAATAGTCTACGGTCCTACCCTGAATGGCACCATCCGGAAATGGGATACTTTTGTTTGGAGACTGAAGTAATCTCATGAGTAGTCTACCGCTTGGGGAACAGTGCACACACATTATTTTAGCTTATTTTCTTACATTGTCTGTACTCACGGTGTGTTCTAAGGGCAGCACTTTAGTATCCTTGGTCCCTCACCCTATAAAATAATTATTTTTAACAAGTGTTCCTGATACCAGCAAATGTTGCCCAACTCCACTCCGTGTTTTAAAGAATTTTCTAAGCAAGCACCATACCAGATGATGTACATGTCACAACATTGCACAGGAGAATCTACAGGAATAACCTACACTTCAGTGGTAATGATTATGATGATTTTTTTTTCTTTCACTTAGTTTCAGATGCAGTAGATACAATTTGTGCTTTTATAAAGGAAGCACTAGAACTGGTACATCTACTTTTCAATGCCGCAAGCCAGATACAAATCCAGATGAGAATAGTTTTCATGGTCTGTGAAAGAAAATCACACATTAGCAGCATATTGAGAGTTATGATAAATCATGACCGGTCTGTATAATGCCACCCATTGATTTGCGCTCACTACCGAACTTGCGATTGATAAAAATCTTTGAAATACACTGCTATTATGATGGCTACATAAGCAATTAAATATTAACAGGGAAATATAGATATGGAATATGTAATGCACTTAGCAGACATAGTACAAAGCTGGACAGGAACGTGTTTCTAATTTTGCCGAAGGCTATACAAGTACATGACCAATGGTATATTATTTTTTCAGCTAAAACCAAAATTGGAATATTTGTTGTAAATAGAGTGTATAGAGTCAAGTCTTTCAATTGCCCCTACCAAACAACTACCACCCCAATGCACATATGCAGTGACTCACTGCATATGTGCATTGGGGTGGTAGTTGTTTGGTAGGGCCAATTGAAAACGTCTGTTTGGGGTCAGTTATGCTTAGTGATTAATTTGATGTACAAAAGATAATATCAAATGTATTTCTTTACCTATGCTTGCAAAAAAAGAAGGAAAATAACTTGTACTGTAATTATTTATTTTATTCTACAAAATTAGATTGGATACAGGGACCGACATGCTGGTTGGATGGATCCTTGATAATTCACTGAACACAGAGCTGTAGATGTGACTTGGCATGGTGACCTCAAAGTGGGAGCGGAATGGAATTGTTGAAGCAATTCACTGAATACAGTCAGAGCTGCAGATGTGACTTGGCATGGTGACATCAAAGTAGTTCAGATGGCTTCGATGGCTTCGATTTATTGTTTATTGTTTAGTATATTATATAGAAAAACTCCACTCATAATTTTAATTGTGTGTAGAATTGAGTAATCGCAATGAAATGGATTGATTATAAAATCAATGAATTGATAAGTGAACTGGTAACATTGTCCATGATTTCTGAAACAATTAACTGAATGGTCGTACCTGTGTCAGTTTTCTGTTACAGTATTGTAATGAACTCCTGCAAACACAAATCTTTGATATTCAAATGTTTAGCTCAGAACAGCTATTTATCAGGTATACCTACCTCATTTTTAGAAATCAGTTATGCATATTAGAGTTTTGGATTTCAGTTCCATGAATTCTCATATCGTATCTTTGTATTGAAAAATTTGTTTATTTCTTTTAAATGTTTCTATTTACAGGGTTTGATGCCTTTATTGGGAACATGAATATAACTTACATTTCCACAATTTGTTTTTCTGTCAAACACAATGTTACTAGTTCACATTTAATGGTTTTATTTTTTACTTCTCTAGTTATTCTCATCATAAGTGTATTTGGTACTTCAATCAAAGTATCCTATAATCATACCATATAATGTTGCTGTTTTTAATTTATCTGTATGATGAGAAATGAAATTGTTTAGTCAAAATGATATTTCCATGTTTAGCATGCATTGTTCAGCTGATAATTGTTTAGTCAAAGATTACGTGTTCACCTGGGTGAAGATAACCTTTTAGCATTGGTAAACGTTTTAGTGTTTGAGACTATTCTAAATTTTATTGATATAACCTACAAAGAGATTGTGTAAACTGACTTGCTTCTGATACTCTATACTCACAAAACATTTATGAAAAACAGTAATGAACAAAAAAGTAACGTTGATGATTATATTAGTCATATTTCCCAATGAAAAACTCCACCATCTTTTTTTTGCAAGAACTGCCTTGTTTCGTTACGATCAACATATAACCTTTCAGCTAGAACATGATAACCATGGCGTGCAAGAAAGAGACTATACCACACAGTACTGTTTTGAATACCTCTTTTGTCTTCAGGTAAACAATCTATGCAGATGATGAGGATGACGATGTAAAAGATAAAGACATTTTAGCATATTTTACAAGTACTGTATAATGTTTGAAATAACCTTCGTATTCCGTGGATGTATACCTGATAAGTCTTTTCCACAAAACCCTAAATGTACGTTTCAAAATGCAATACAGTATTGGTGATAATTGATGATGATATGTTTGGTATGAATTATTTGATATTTTAAATTTATGTTTACCTCTTTTTTGTTTATTGTTGTAAAGAACTTATTGGCACGCACCCAGTAGATTTTCTTTATGTGTTTGATCATCTTATCGAAAACAAGATCACACACATCATCATAATCTACAGAGTGCAACCAAAAATTTCTGAACAACAATTGCATTTAATGGTGAGTGTAAAGACAATGATTCATGACAATTGTCAATTGTCATGAGTTTATCGTCTAGACGTATGGCAAAAGATAATTAGGATAATAAGGATCAGAATGATACCTATACTACTAAGCCTACTTCTACATGTACTATATACTGCCATTTTATAGATTATGCTGATAATACAGATGATAATAATGATATGATAACAATTATCATAATACTACCTATATTAATCGTCATCATAATCATCATGTTCATATTCATCATAATGATAACAATAATAAAGATAATAATCATGACAATTATAATAATATTAACGATAAGAATCATGATAAGGATAATTATTACAATAACAATGATAATAATGACAAAAATAGCATTAGTAACACCACCAACCATAATAATAGTTATAATAATAATTGTTGTCATTATTAATGTCTTACTGTTGCTAATACTACTCCCACTACATGGACTAGGAAGAAGGAGGGGGAAGAGGAAGAATCGTATTTTTTATTTTCTGTATTATCGAGGCATACACATGCAAAGGGAGGTAAGAGAGGGAAAAGTAAGGCGATAAAGAGGAAGAGAGAGAGAGAGAGAGAGAGAGGGGTAGCCTATGGCCCGGGTTTAAATTAAGTTCTCTTTTATTTATTAGACCCAGTACTGATGATCATATTGTTATCTACCATGTGATTGCCATGTGTACGCCACACCGAATAGCACCTCATTTTTGTGTATTGTTGTAAAGAACTTATTGGCATGCACCCAGTAGATTTTCATCATGTGTTTGATCTTGTTATTGAAATCAAGATCAAACACATCATCATAATCTACAGAGTGCAACCAAAAATTTCTTAACAACAATTGAATTTCTTTCAGGAAGCCTAACAATAAAAGCTGTTTTTTTATTCAAAGAGCATCATGGAGACGATGAACAAATAAGTATAATAATACAACGTCGTTTAAAGCCCGGTCACACAGCCCTCCACGGGCGAATCGCGGCCGAATCACGACCAAAAATTTCTGCCCGTGAAGCAGACGCTGTTGGACGCTTTGAGGTCGCGATAAAGATAGCCGTACTTTACCCGTCGTTACACGCGGTAAGAAATTCACACGCGGTTGGCCGCGCGAAAAAGTTTTGGGTTGCCCAAAAATTTAGACCGCGGGTAATCGCGGGCGGTACACGTGGTACACGTGGTACACACGCGGTAAAGACGCGGTACAGACGCGGAACGAACGTGCTAGGACGTGCTACGGCCGCGGTTAAGACGTGGTTACACGCGGAATTGGACGCGAAATTTTAGCGGGTAATCGCGGGTGGAGCACGGTCATAGCACGTTTGTTCCGCGTCTGTACCGCGTTGTTATCACGTGCATTAGCGTGTGTACCGCGTGTAAGCGTGGTAGGCCGCGGTACCGCCGCGCTTCACCCGCGATAAGGACGCGGAACAGTCGCCGGCGTCTGTTCCGCGGGCATACCACGGGTAAACCGCGGGTAAGCCAATTTTGCACATTTTCCACCACGGGCAACCGCGGGCAAAAAAAAATCGCGAAATTTTACCCGCGATACAGACGCGAAAGGCTGTGTGACCGGGCCTTTAAGCGTGAGACCGTTCACTTCTATCTCCCCCCGCCAGATAATCCGAACAAAAGAATCAACCAAGGGTAATCAACTGTTAAGCACATTTATCATGAGCTCTTGAAAAAATAATTAATACTGCTTGTCAAGTATTATTGAAGAGCAGCAAAGGCAAACGCGATTCTTGCTACAATTCAGAAATCGTTGCTTCGATTGCTTTTCTCTCAAAATTACCATGAGATATCAAGCTACATAAAACTATGATCGAAAAAAAAAGATATTGTCTTGAAATTAGTCAGAAACATTGAACTTGAATGCATAAAACATAATGGCAAATGAATAAGACTAGAATGAATAGGACACAAGTACATTTTTACCATTTAAATCATCCAGTACCAAATACCTAAGCAAAATTCGAGCCAGATGCATACAATGGTAAGCTTAATTGTCAATTGTCATTCCTTTAAAAGATAATCAGGATGATAAGGAGCAGAATGATACCTCTACTACTAGGCCTACTTTTACATGTGATATACTACGCTACTGCCTTTGTTGAGTATCATGAAATTGTTTCACACAATGAAAATCCCATATGTCTTATACGCTCACGGCTACGAGCCGTCACTTCGTGAAAACAAAATTACATCGCGTCCTTGAATTTCGTGTTTTCACGAAGTGACGGTTATGTTTACAGCTCATTTCCCCCCAAAATAAAAGAAATTATGGATATAATTAAACATAGAACTAAACATTGAGATATGCTCTATCCCAGAATATAACATTTATTTGCCCTTGATACATTAAAGAGGTTGAGATTATGGTTTGAAAGTTTGGAAGCGATTTATTCAAAACTAACTTTCTTTTAATTGCGCGCTCATCCGTCACTTCGTGAAAATAGGGACAAAATTACTATAACCTGATTCATCAAAACTAAAGAAATTAAGTCATCAGTTAGAACAACAAATAAGAAAAAAATGGCTATTAACAGGTAAACTGCAAGTCTAAAGAACATACTTACAAGTTCAACCATGTTAGAGGCAGAGGGGGACACATTACCACGATGCTTGTTGTGTCGGGTCAGGACTTTTACTTTCTCTTCCTCTGTCAGTCCTTGCACGGACACATCTCTCTTATGACGACCCTCGAGCGATGCAGACAATATCCCAGCCAGTATGCCCTTCGGTTCCCGGGCTAGGCCCAGAGAGACTACGGCTAGAAGCAGGAGACATGATACACGAATCATCTTGAGATGATGAGTGAGCGCGGGTGTGTGTGTGTGTGCTTGTTCGACACCTTCTCTCGAATGAAATGACTCAAGAACAGTGCTTGACGTGATGATATGTGTAATTTATGTTCGTTATCGAACGCATACCTCCGCGAACAGCTGCATTACGTAATCTTTTGTTATATGCATTCTCGTTATTCGAGATTCGAGCTTACACGCTCATTCTCGGTTATGCAGTCAGAGCTCTCTCTCGGTTCTTATAGGCCTAACAAGTACTTCAAGCTAACTGCCACACCCATAACGATATGGACGAAATTCCCGCCGCCTCGAACGAAGAAATCCTGTCGGCCATCCACGCCTTACAGCGCCGGGTCGACACCTGCACATCGACGGTTCAACAGGGGGATTTTGAAACATCCCAACGGTGACATTCAAGAGCGAAGGGAACAAACAACAGTTTGAACACTCTAAAAAGGTCGAAAAATTGATTGAGAGAGGCATCGCCCTAAACGAGCAGGGGGATTTTGACGCGACAGCGCTAACCCTGAAGGAAGCACTCCGAGAACTCAAGAACAGGCAAAAGCTGATAAGAATCGCCGATCGGTCGCCACTCGGATGGTCAACCGTAAACGAATATGTCGCCGATGAACTTGCCGACGACTCCGGCGATGAGAAGCGTCTTCGAAAGGTAATATGTAATTTTTCCATTAAATTGTCCTCGAACTCACATAATTTGTTCACAATGAAATGAATGAACGATTAGAAATAACGGTGATATAATTTTATTATAACCGATTGTATATTATGCGGAAAGCAGTTTTGTAACATTATCACCCTGTAATAATCAATATCCGAGCGTATTTATTAATTCATAACCACCTTTCTTCGTCTAGGCGGAGAAAGCCGCTTCTGCAAAAAGGGCGGAATCCGCGGCCAAGAAGTCGACCCGGGGAAGATCCCGCCCATACCCTCGCCCTGCTCAACGCCCTCTTGGTTCTTTTCGCCGCTTCCCGGCCACCTTCATACCAAACTTCCAGCGCCGCTACGATAACCGTGTCTGCTTCCAGTGCGGCATCGCCGGTCACGTCCGTACCAGTTGCCCAGCCATCAGAGCCAGTCGACAGCCAATACGCCAGCAACCAGGGCCCCCAGGCGTCACCCAAGGAACCCTTTAGAGTGAAGCTACCACCAGGAGTCAAAGGTAGACTTAAACGATCTTATAATTTTTGGAAGTCTGAGCTTAAAGCCACACCATTTATTCTTGATATTATCAATGAAGGCTATAAGTTACCTTTTGACATATTTCCCCCTCAGTTTTATGCAAAGAATAACAGATCAAGTTCGAATCATCCTGAGTTTGTTGAGACGGCCATTGCCGATTTGTTGAAAAGACAATGCGTCGTCGAACTAAAATCACGTCCCACATGCTGCAATCCATTAACAGTCGCTGAAGGCAAAAAGTTACGATTGGTTCTGGACCTACGCCACCCAAATAAATATGTTAAGAAGTTTAAATTCAAGTACGAAGATTTACCCCACATTTCGCAAGTACTCGGTCCAAACCAATTTTATTTCTCTTTCGACCTAGAATCCGGATATCATCACGTCGATATCTTCCCCCACGCCAGCAATACTTAGGCTTCTCCTGGGTTCATAATGATTCAATCGTTAGATATTACATGTTCACGGTTCTACCTTTTGGCCTCAACACACTATGAATATGACTGACAAAGAAAGCGGACAAAATATACAGTTCCTCGGGTAGACAAAGGAACATCCCTTCACTGCTATTATGTAAAAAGTGAATATGCATGTGACACCTGTTCTAAACATTTTTACATAATAGCAGTGAAGGGATGTTCCTTTGTCTACCTGAGGAACTGTATATTTTGTCCGCTTTCTTTGTCAGTCATGTTCATAGTGACAGCGCACGTTACTTGTTTACCAAACTAACTAGACCATTAGTCTATTACTGGCGCGCCCGCGGCATTATTTCCTTCGTTTATATCGACGACGGTCTCGTCATTTCCCCCAGCCTCAGTTCGGCACTATCGAGCATGACCTTAGTGCGCGACACCCTTACCCGCAGCGGGTTTGTCCCCAGCAAGACAAAATGCAAATGGGAACCCACCAATCAAATCCAATATCTAGGTCTCGTTCTAGATTCAATAACAGAGCAATTTTTTGTACCACAATCTAAAATCAACAAATTGCTGCTCAGCATCGAAGCGATTTTTTCTTTGACACAGTCAGCACGACCAGTACCTTCATTCGCGGGACAAATCATTTCAATGTCTCTCGCACTTGGTCCTGTATGTAGGCTCAAGACATATGGAAGGCCATCACCGCCATAAACTTAACTAGTAACGTAATCATAAGGAAACACTTACGTACACTTAGTATCCAATGATTTTACAGAGTAGTGCTTGCGTTACTAAGCAGTTACGGTAGTCAAATTATGAAAAGCTTACGTATACTCATTTTAGAGCTTATTTTACCTACGTAAGCTCTTTAGTTTTCATTTACGCAATTGTCTATCTAATTTAGTACCGTAAGTAAAACACACTACCGTTAGTTTAATGTTGACCAATCATACCCATCGTTGCATGCCATAGGATCACACACCGATCTTTATTTCTATAGCTAGAGCTAGAGCTAGCTAGAGATCGGTGATACCATGGTGATTCAGTCGTGATCGCAGACATAGGCTTAGGAACCGGGGAGGGGGGCTTGCGGGGGCACAGCCCCCAATACAAAATCTTGGGGGGGGGGGGGGCTCAGATATCATTGAACCCCGCCCTTTATTTTTGGCATGAAACTCATGTATACCTATAATCTACAGACTTACCATTAAAATATAAACATTTTATAATATTTATTTGGGGAGGGGGGGCTCAGACATCGGATCTCGCATATCATCGACCCCCAAAAAATATATTTGGTGGATCTCGGATATAATTGAGACCCCCAAATATTTTCTTGGCGGGACTCTGATATCATTGAGCACCCCCTCCCCATATTTTGGTGGGGCTAAGATATTTTTGAGCCCCCCCCCCCATATTTTGGACGGACTCAGATATCATCAGCCCCCCAATTATTGTTGGTGGGGCTCGGATAATATCACGGAGCCCCCCCGATATTTTTGTGGGGCTCGGATAACATCACGGAGCCCCCTGATATTTTTGAGGGGCTCGGATATCATCGAGCCCCCACCCCCCCCCCCAATATTTTGGCCGGGCTCGGTTATCATGAGCCCCCCCCCCCCAATATTTTTGCACACTTATGTTCTGGGCTAGAAGCTTTATGCGTTTCTATAATCTACAGATCGACTAAGTATTCAAATTATTATTAAAACTGACAGTTTAGAAATATTGGGAGATTGATTGATGGGGGCTTATAGCCTTGCATTGCATTGGAGTAAGATCATCACAGGCACATCTTCATCTCCCCGGACGTCATCAAGTAAGTTTTTTTTAATAATTCATTGCCCTTTTTTAATCAGATCTGATGTAGGCGTAATTATATCGCATGATTTGTTCTTTATAGTGGTCAGAATGAAAAAATATCATCCATTGACCGCGATTCATTCATTGGATGTGGGTTATGACTGTCTAACGTTACTATTGCCAAAAAAGCTTTATTTACAGGTTCAAATTAAAGAGGAAGGAGGATCTCTGAATTTTATTTTTTGGGCGGTGCCACATTTCAGTTTTTTAAATATGTCCGATTAGATTTAGAGGCATGTGTGACAATAAAGTTTTGTTTTCACGTTCCTAGCCGTATTATTTTTTCCAAAGTTTTAAGTGTGTGTTATTTCAACACCTAATACTTCGTTTAACTTGATATAAAAAAATCTGAATATCTTACAATTCAACGATTCTTCAAGTAGGCCTACTTTTATTAATTTCTTAAACTGCTTAAAAGAAAGGCTACAAATGCTTTTTTTGTAGAGCTGTTGTGCGAACAGGCTACTTAGTAATTCACATTTATAGATTGGTGCACATCATTATGCCTGATCATCCTTTCTTATCTGACATTCTTTATTTGCTACCTATGATATTTGAATATTCATATGCAAAATAAACCCGTGAGGTTTATAGTACTGTTTTAAAGCCCACGGCAGTTTAACACAGGCAATGGTGTAAGGGTGCCTTCATCGAAGTGTCTTTGTAACTTTGGAACCACGCAGGTGCGTAGCCAGGGGGGCGGTCACCCCCCCAAAAAAAACAAAAAAAAGAGAGAAGAGAAGAAAAAAAGTGAGGAAGTAGGAAGAAAAAGGGAAAAGGAGTCGAGAAAGGTACAACGAATCGTCTTCTTCGCTAATAATACGTCAAAGCTTCCGCGCTTCGCGCAGGAGGGGAGAAATGAATTCAGACAAGGATTAAGAGTCGAGAACGAATCGTCTTCTTTCGCTAATAATTTAATGAAACGTCAAAGCTTCCGCGCTTCGCGCGGAGGGAGGGGGGGGGGGGGACTGAATACAGATAAGGATTAAGAGTCGAGAAAGGTCCAACGATTCGTCTTCTTTGTCTAATAATACGTCAAATAAACTGACATCAGATAAGGATTAAGATTCGAGAACGGTACATCGAATCGTCTTCTTTCGCTAATAATTAATGAATCGTCAAAGCTTCCGCGCTTCGCGCGGGGGGGGGGGGGAACTGAATACAGATAAGGATTAAGAGTCGAGAAAGGTCCAACGATTCGTCCTTCTTTGTCTAATAATACGTCAAAGCTTCCGCGCTTCGCGCAGGAGGGGGGGGGGAGAGACTGAATTCAGACAAGGATTAAGAGTCGAGAAAGGTACAAATAATCGTCTTCTTTCAAAGCTTCGGCGCTTCGTGCGGGAGGGGGGGGGGGA
Source organism: Strongylocentrotus droebachiensis (assembly GCA_035222895.1). Taxonomy (NCBI): domain Eukaryota; kingdom Metazoa; phylum Echinodermata; class Echinoidea; order Camarodonta; family Strongylocentrotidae; genus Strongylocentrotus; species Strongylocentrotus droebachiensis. The sequence continues at coordinate 83,489 of JAVYIG010000609.1, read as the reverse complement.
ATTACCCCCCCCCCTCCCTGCACCCATCCCTCTTTAAATGATTCGCACGCAAAGGGTGCTCATTATCGCCCCCTAAAATAAAATCCCAACTACGCGCTTGGAACCACGCCCTTTGCCTACCCACTCTACATTATCAAGTCATTATATCGAAAAATTTCGGCTCGCGCTTTGTGCTCGCATGGTTTAACTGCATATGGAATTCTGAACGTGTTTTAAACCTCCGACGCCATATTTTCTTTAATATATTTTGTTAAAACAATTATTTCAGGGGATTTATTTTAAATATCAAGGGTTTAGAATGCAGTGATTTCAGGTCACTTTATAGAGAGAGAGAGAGAGAAGAAAAGAATCCTTTTGGGTATATAATTTATACCTAAAAAGGCAAAAAATACTGTGTTTCAAAGTAATCACCCTACCTCCCCACCCCCCCCCCCCCTCCCTAGTGGGTCTAAAATGGGGATAGAGCAAAGAGAGAAGAAAAAGGAAGGCTTAAAGGAAACTGAAGACTGTCTAAAATGGTGACAACGGGGGGGGGGGGGGCAGTCGGGGGGGGGGGGGGAATCTTCAACGGCGGGTTCCAAAAACAAATGATGGAGCCCCCCCCCCCCCCAATCCTGAAAATCTTCCTAAGCCTATGGCAGATATGCATAATATTTATTGATATCCACCACGTGTTCGTCTTCAATATTTGGTTTTTAACTTACTAGTCTCGAGTATGTTCCAGGCATACTCGTGATACAGGCCCCCGCCCCCCCCCCCCCCCACTCAGAGGTCGGAATGACCGCATGTGTGTTGCCAAAATGTCCGGTAAAGGGGTTCTTTTCGTGCGACAAAGTCCGGCCCGAGAATTGTAAAAAAAGGAGTGTATTTGACTTTTCACCCGGAGAATCTTTAAAAAGGGGGTGTTTTTCTTTTTTTTTCTCTCATCCTCTTTGACTCCTGAGAAATTATTCCGAATTTAGGGGGGTATATTGAACATTTTTCCTGATTTAGGGGGGTCTCCAAGGCAGGAAAAAGCCCGCGAAAAGCCCGCGAAAGGGGGGTTCGGAAATGTTGGCAGTCCTCAGATAGGGGTGCTTTCAAAAAGAGGGTACGAGCATATGCGTACCCTAAATAACACTGAGTGGGGGGGGGGGGGGGCGGGTACAGGCCCCGCAGTTGGGGGGGCCTGTATGACGAATAAGAGTCTCCCTATAGGCCACGCAACGGCCGTTGCGTGTTCTACAACACGGACATGGGGGCCTGTATCACGACTATACTGTATACTCGTGACAAGGCCCCATCTTGTGCATTTTCATGACGGACAGCACGGTAGTATGGCAAGCCGTTTTTCATTTAAACATATTCTTGATATCAAGAATTACCATTGCTTTACAACGTAAAATTATTTCTTGATATCACGAATTCTTTTCTTGATATCAAAAATTCATTTCTTGATATCAAGAATTCATTTCTCCCTCCGATGGTAGGGAAAATTCTAGCATTTTACTCTCTGAAAATCAATTTTTAAACTAAATTTGCAAAAAAGCAGAAATATCTGCCCAAATGTTCAATGTTGAAGTACATTCATGATATTTTTCCAGGCCGGATCGGTGTGATAATTTTCCAATATAATCAATTAGTAGGCGGTTTCCCCGCAAAATTTGTATCGTCACGTATTAGTCAAAAACATATTCTTTCACAGTCATGATTGGTAAAGAGCTTCAATTTCATTATTGAGAGGGTGTTTCTCAAACTGGTCTATACATTTTAATTGGAAACAAAATATGTATATACATTTAATAATTTTAAGCTGTCCTCAAAATGATGCATTTACCCCCTTCCCATTACAATATTTAGTGCGCCGTTGCTAGAAATATATTCACCCCTCCTCTCCCACTTGTTATTTATTTTTAATTCGACATCATCCCTTAGAATGCAAAGGGGTGTGCCCCCAACCTTATTCCCTGATAACCCCCCCCCCTCCCCTCCAAGTTGACACCCGTATGTAAATTTCGTAAAATAGAAAGGAATGTTAATATTATAAATTGTACAGAGAGAGAGAGAGAGAGAAGGACGGGAGCTAATTTCTCCGTGTCTTTATCCGTGTCCTTGCGCTTGTCTCTGACCCCGTCTTGAGCCTTGACTATCGTCATCGTGTTCAATGTTCTACTTAACAGCCTATGAAAATATGCAACTACTAAATGTATTAATTTATGGAATCTTCGACCGCTCTTGAGTGTTGGAGCATTAACACATGTGACATGTACACAGTCACAGAGGCGGCGGAGCGACTTCCAAAGTGGGGGGGGGGCACCAACAAAAAAGGGCACTTTCGGGAGAAAAAAGGGCACCTTCAAAGAGAATTTTAAAGCAAAAATAGACAAGTTTTTAGATATTGGTATATACCCATATATGATTACATTATCAGGATGATTTCAATATTTGTTTCTCATTATACATCATATAAGATATAGCTTAAGCATCATACTTTGCAGTTGGGTGTGATGGTCTGAAAATTCATTTGCGAGCGAGGAAAAATTTTAAGATTTGTGAGGTCGCAGTGCGAAAAATTACATCTTATGAAGAGGAAAAACCCAAAATATCCTGATGGGGTTATAAGCACATTCTCATAACGGAAGACTGAAAAGACCTTTGATTAGTAACACTACATGCGAGCAAGCGTAGCAAGCGTGCTTTGGGTGAAATTTCTCTTAGTCACTTGAGGCACGTTTAATGATGAGAGGAAAAGGGAACATTATCGAAAGGGATAAGACACTTATTAGAAAAGAAAATGAGCACGTATCAAAGTGCAAAGGCTAATTAACAGAGGTGAAAATGGGGGTACTTCTTACACCTAAAAAAGAGGCACTAACCAGGGATGAAAAGGGCACTTATGACAATGGGAAATGGGCATTTGTCGACGGAAAAAAGGCACTCATCAGATTTTAAAGGGGCATTTATAACAAGTGAGAAGGGGGAAGTGGCTCTTATTAAAAAGAAAAAGAGGCACATCTTAAAATAAACGGGGCACTTCTCAGAGATGAAAAGGGGGGTAATTATGAGAAGAGGAAGGGGCACTTATAAGAAGGAAAATGAGCATTTATTAGGGAGGAAAGGGGGACGTGTCAAATAAAAGGGGAATTTATTAGAGATGAAAAGAGCATTTATCAGGAGAGGAAGGGGCACTTGTCAAAGTAAAACAATTTTCTCTTAGAATTATATAGGGTCATTTACAAGAGATGAAAAAGGGCATTTATGAGAAGTGGAAGGGGATATTTTTAATGGGCTCACTTATCATAAGGAAAAGGGGCACTTATTAGAAAGGAAAGGGGGGCGCATGGGAAAATATAAGGTGCGCCTATCCGAGTTAAAAAGGGTTAGTTATTAAACAAGGAAGGGGCACTTCTTACAAGGCAAAAGGGGCACTTGTCAAAGAAAAAGGGGCACCTCTCAGATTTGAATAGGGTAATTATCAGAGGTGAAGAGGCGCTTATCAAAAGTAAAAAAGGGGCACTTATTAGAGATTAAAAAGGGCACTTGTGAGAATGAAAAATGGAAACTTATTTCAAAGGAACATGGGACCTTGTCGAAGGAAAATTGGTACGTGTCAAAATAAAAGGGGTACTTATCAGAGTCGGAAAGGGGAAGGTGCACTTTTTAAAGTAATAGTGGCACTTATCAAATTAAAAGGGGTACTTTTCCTATGTAAAAAGGGGCACTTCTTACAACGGTAAGGGACACTTTTCCTGTAGGAAGGGGCAATTTTGGGGTACTTCAAAAATTGGGAGGGATGTGCCCCCCCCCCCACCCCGGGAGCGCCACCTCTGCACAGTCATGTACTCCTCGACTGTGTTTTTTATTATGTATATGAAAGCTCAACATTTCGAGCAGTGCATGTGTTCTTTTCTCCTTTTTTCTTTTTTTCCTATTCCTTTTTTTAAAAATTCTCGAATATTCTAAATGTCATTAGATGTTAATTTTATGTAAGCATTCTTTCTTGTTTTTATTGAGTTTTGAAATAAAAATCATTCGAATTGAGTTGAAATTGAATTAAATTTGGTGGCAGATGACGCTATACCAATTTGATTGTGTATCAACAGATAATTGATCATTTATTAACAATATTCATACTTCACAAATAGAGGAAATTAGTTTTCAACCAACTTTTAACAATACTATGGCGGCCCCGACCTCTATGGCGGAATCGTTCCCATTCTCAGCAAGGGAATTTAATTCTATATAATTTTTCATTACTAAGTCATAAACTCTATCAGGATTTTCGTAAGATGCCAATTGATGTCAACAATTTCCGAGCAGTCAAAGAAATTAGGTCTTAACTTTATTTGCAAAAGGGCGGGGCACCTACAATTAATTTTACTGTTTGTTTCTTCAAAATATATGACTCTGATGTCGGTAAGTTAAAAAGACACAAGCGTTTATTGGACCATATTCAAGTTTCAAGAGAAAAGTGAAGTGGTCAACTTCCATTGACGACTATTTACAATATTTATATCGCCACTGCTACAATGTGTAATAGGCCTACTTATTAGTACTCTAACTCATATGATTTTATTTATTTATGTTCTTATATTTATCTCAATCCATGAAACTTAAAGGGCAATGGTTCATTAATCAATAAACACGGAATTTGTAAGAACTACGGAAGTTTCCCATTTGAGTTTAATTCAATTTCTTCTAATATGGCATCATGAGATGGGGTGGTTCAGATCCCGAAGCATGAGGTTGTGCTAGTCCGTAATATTCTTTATTTCACATTTATAAACTTCAGAACCAAAAATAAACCATCAAATTACAAAAGGGTATCTTGTGTTATGGACAGATCACAGTCATTATGTTCATAAACAAATGCAGGCACGGATCCAGGATTTCTCAGGGGGGGGGGGCAAATTTAAAATCATGCGAGCCAAATATCGGTACGTAATGGTTTCCAGCAGTGGTGTAATCAGCAAAAACTTCTTCTTCTTTTTTTTTTTTTGGGGGGGGGGGGTGTCAGAAGATAAAAATCTGCATCATCACCACCACTTTTACCTGCAGGCCCCGCTGAACGGTTTTTTTTTAAGTGGGTGGGGGAGGATAAAGTATTTACGTTCAGATACAGCGTAGCGTAAATTGGCGTGGGGTCTAGGGCAAACCCCGGTGGGGAATAAGGGGTGAAACCCCGGAAGCTTAGGGGTATGGGCATTTAATTACGGTCAGATGAGCATATTTCGATACCTTATTCATGACACTGACAGGTCACTAATTGGCGTGAGGTCCAGGGGACGCAGCCCCCAGAAGCTCAGGAGTTTAAGGGATTAAATTACCGTCTGATGAGCATCCATGCAGAGGAGGGGGGGGGGGGGGAGGGGGGGGGGGGGGGGAGGCAACAGCATGGGCAAGGTCCTTTCGCCCCCCCCCCCGATCTCCTTCTTTTCCCCTTTTCTTTTCTTCTTCCTCTTCTTTCTTTCCCTTTCTCTCTTCTTTCCCTTTCACTTCTTTTCCTTCTCCCCCTCTCTCCTTTTTTTTTTTTAAATTTAAATTATTATTTTTTTTGGGGGGGGGGGAAGGCCCCCTGGGCCCCACCTTTCCCCTGGATCCGCGCCTGGCCTACGCTTGGTTCGTGTGCATTCCATGTGCTCATCTGCAGAGATCTGCGGCTCAACATAATTTCGGGCAAAAACATTCTAAGTATAATTCTCCTATTTTACAATTAATTATATGAAATGGAATATCAGTTGAATTAAAGATTAAGAAAAAACATTTTATAAACAATTTCCCATTGGATGTGATGCGATATAATGATAAAGTTTCCAAGCATCTCAATAAAGGATTCAAATGTCAAGGGCTCATTTGCAATTAGTTGGTAAACGATAATCTGTTCTTGTCAAGCAACGTTACAAAATAAAGGATTAAAATGTTTGAATTCCAAAGTATCAAGTATGTTTTATTATCTCACCAAAAAAATAAAATCTGTAGCGCCTTTTATACTAAAACCCAAGTATCCATTTAAACCCCATTTTTAGCTCATTTTCTCACACACAAGATTATACTCACACACTGAAATTCGATCTCCTTATGTAGCTTTATATACTAGATAAGAACTGTTATATAAATGAAAATTCTCTTTTCTTTTCTTCTTTTTCAGTATAAAAGTATAAGGCTTCTGGATGTTAATAATCATTATTATTGTTATTCCCTTATGTACTAGATTTGTTCAATTTGCGTGCACCAGCCGACACAGATAACATCTTGACAGAATTCAAGAATTATTTGGCCATCCTCATGCATTGGCTGGTTTACTCTTCATTTTTCCTTCATATTGTACTTTGATTCTACGTAATATCTTCAATCAATCATTTCTCAATGTCTGTTTTATATCTTGCCTAGGAATAAAATAATTTAACAAAAAGGCCTAAATAAAACAAAAAATATTAAAAATAGACCTACTCCCAATCAATTCCTTTTAGTTCCCTTTCAGCCCACGCCCTAAATTGCAAAACAACCTGAGCCCCTCTCCCATCCCCTCCTTGCTTGCGACAAGACGTATTAAAAATATATATAATGAATTGACAGGCCAAGTCGGGCTATTCTAGCTCTGTCCCGCGCCACATCTGTTTCCCTTTTTTGGTGTTCAAACTGTAAACTTTTCAGAGAGTAAAATGCCAGAATTTTCCCATTTGAGAAGTGATAAAGTATGATTAAAAGATACAGACCAGTCTTATAAGGACTAAATAGTACGAACTATACTGTAACACTAACACATACTCGCCTCGACCGTGTACCTTTGCATAACAAAATTCGCGACACGGCCGAAAAGGCTACCCGGCGGCCCGCTATAACAAGTGCTCTGATTCGCCAGAGTTAAATATACGTACACATGTTTAACATGCGGTACTGTATTTCCCGTTTTGTGTACGTAAACGATAATCCTGCACAGTAATTGGCCGATCAACTAACGCAAGCACTACAACTAACTACCGCAAGCTACCACTCAGTACCGCAAGCTCGCGTGCGATATATGGCGGCGATGGCGTTCCATAAAGACACGCGCCTCGTATCGCGCAATCGAATCACGTGTGCTTTGGTCAGATTCCATAATGCTACCCGTTCCCGTAATCACAGAACTGCAATTTTGGACGAGGAATATTACAGAGTTTAATGGTTTTCCTTTTAAATTTTGTTTAGCCCCATCTGCGCTAGTTTTTTCAGACGCTAGCGATACCAGTTACGGAGGCTACGTACAGGACAACACTCACACGCGTTTCCACGGAAAGTGGACTCGCGCAGAGTCGCTCAAAAGTTCTACTTGCCGCGAACTGGCCGCCGTACTTCGAATAATTTCTGAAGGCCATTCTCTTTTCCAAAATCAAAAGCTCAAGTGGATGACAGACAATGCAAATGTCCCACGCATTATCAAGAACGGGAGTGTCAAGCCAGACCTTCATGACATTGCTCTTGCAATTTTCGATTTGTGCCAAACTCATAATACCGTCATATATCCCGAATGGTTGCCTAGGAGCGAGAACAAAATAGCCGATAAAATAAGTAAATACCAAGACTATGATGATTGGGAAATCGATGAAGTTTCCTTTTCAGTCATCGACTCCTTGTGGGGACCTCATAATGTGGACAGATTCGCCTCACCTCAAAATAAGAAAGTCTTAACCTTTAACTCCAGATTTTGGTGCAGGGGTACTTCCGGTGTGGACGCCTTCTGCCAGGACTGGCACTTTGATAACAATTATATTTGTCCACCCGTATGCCTTATCTCACAGGTCATCAAGCGCTTTATAGCATCAGATGGTGCCACCGCTACCTTGATCATCCCTAAGTGGCCTTCTTCTTACTTTTGGCCGATTGTCTGTCCAGATGGATCTCATTTGGACCCTCACGTGCACGATTGGAGGCTTCTTAACATTTCCTTTCACCCATCTTCTTTAGGAGTCGCAACCGTTTTTAATGAGAACCCTTCTTTTCTTTCCTTATATAGCTCTCCGTTTCGACTATAAACGTCCACCCCGACAGAATAATCGGGGATTTTGTTGTACGGAAATGGGATACTGTTCAACATGTGTCTAAAATGTATCATTAGGTGTGCTATTTTGTATAATGCGTCATTTGACATGCACCTTTGTTTTAGTTCATTGTTTCAGGCAAACTCCAACATCGTTTAACGCATCATTTCGTATGCCACATTGATTTAATGCATCATTTGGCATGCAAAAATTGTTAATGCATCATTTGGCATGTAAAAATCGTTTTAACGCATCATTTGGTATGCAACATTGATTTAATGCATCATTTGGCATGCAAAAAATCGTTTAATGCATCATTTGGTATGCATAAATTGTTAATGCATCATTTGGTATGCATAAATCGTTTCAATGCATCATTCGGCACTCAATTTTCTCAATGTTTCACTAAACACGCATTTCGAAATTCACCTTCTTGCTTCGTAATTTTCAAAACGTTGACATGCGTTTATCATCGTATTTTTCGGCACACCAATTTAAATTGCGTCGTTTTGTACGCAAGTTTCTCCCAACAACAAAATGTACAAGCATCAGTGTCGCTCCTTACCCGCCTTCTCCAACTTTCTTTGGCGTTTTTTCTCAAGAGCCAGTACTGCTCCGTACCAATCTGTTCACCAATATCCTGTTTCAAACTTGTCATTTATTTTGTATTAAGGTAGATATAGAATATAAATTAACTTTCTGACGGAACGTAAGTGGAGAAAGAAAGTGGAATTTATGTTCGTTATCGAACGCATACCTCCGCAAACAGCTGCATTACGTAATCTTTTGTTATATGCATTCTCGTTATTCGAGATTCGAGCTTACACGCTCATTCTCGGTTATGCAGTCAGAGCTCTATTACCCTCCCATCCCAAAATAACTTCCCTTTTTAAAACTATTGCATATATCACATTAAAGAAGCAAATTCATAGCATTTGTTTACACCGATCATTATTTGTGTCATGATCATGATCGTCAAAAGTTGTCGCCCTTTTATGCGACCACGCTATTGTTGTATTGTATTGTATTTATTTTCCGTCATTTAAAAAAAATATATCAACATAATTATATATATATATATTTACAATCATAAAGACACACTTATAAAAAAAGAAAGACGGAGGGATGGCCCTACTCAGCGTTGTTAGCATAACAATGCTGGTTTACAGAGGGGTCCCTATAGAAATAGAAAACATGAAAATAGTTATTACAAAAGTAAGGAAAACTTACAGCAAAATAAGAACTTACAATAATAATTACAAATTCGAGTAAAACAAGAAACATGAGAGAAATAGCTATTGTTGTCGGATTTGCTGTTTTGTTTCTTTTTTATATCTTCCATTTGGCAGAGGAATGGAGCAAGCTGTCCTCGCCACTCGAGGACCCATCATTACAAGCCTTGGCAGTCTATGATCTTCCTTCACTCCTGATGACTGCCAAGGCATCTTCAACCACCAAGCAATATCTTCATTTTTGGAAAAGATGGGAGGATTGGGCCACGTCTAAAAAAAGGTCTGTCGGTTTTCCCGGTGCAACCCTTCCATTTATCTCTGTACATATCACATTTGGCTACAACCGGCATGAAGTCGCTTGCCGACTCCGCGACAGCAGCTATAAAGTGGATCCACAACTTAGCAGGTCTGCATTCTCCTACCGATAACCCAATGGTCAAGCTCGCCCTGCAAGGTTTCAAACGCGCCACATCTTCACCGACACTAGGGAAGCATCCGATCACCCCAGATATTCTAACGAAGATCTACGAGAAATACGGGCATGACCATGCTTCTCTAGCAGATCTACGGGTTTTGTTTGTGTGCTTCATTTCTTATGCTGGTTTCTTGAGATTTGATGATCTGAGAAATATTTCCAATAACGACCTCACATTCACATCTGATCGTCTCGTCGTTCATCTCGCGAGCTCAAAAACAGACCAATTTAGACAGGGGTCTGATGTCGTTATCGCTAGATCATTCAAGCAATCATGTCCAGTTCGCGTAGCTGAGAGATATCTTGCAGCCCTCCGCGATCCTCCGGGCTCGCTTCTACCTGTCCTTCGTAGACTATGCTCATCTACCAAAGGTTTAACTCCTACCGTTCATCCTCTCAGCTATACCCGTACACGTGAAATAGTGCTAGACGCCATCAAGCCATTTGTAACCGACATCTCAGCTTACGGTCTCCACAGCATGAGGTCAGGAGGGGCAACTGCAGCCTTAAACGCCAATGTCTCACCTTTTCTGATTTCTAGGCACGGACGATGGAAGTCGACAAAGGCCCGGAACGCTTATTTACAACCCGACGCCAAGTCTGACCTCATACCTTCACAGAGCCTCGGAATTTGAATCACTATCGTTCATATTTGACTATCTAGCAATTATATTTGTAGTATACTGCCAACAATTTCACTATTTTACATGTATGTTTACATGACACCTACAAAACTCTTATCCAAAATACTTGTAGGTGCACGACTTTTCATAAATGTTACCATATTACTGTTTTTTTTTTTTTTAAACAAGGAACAGGGAGTGCGCCCTCGTTCAGTTCCCTTGGTCGCAACCACGTTTCCTCCAAAAAATAACAAATATATTGGGGGTTGTTCGTGGCCTCCGTAAACTAGTGTCCAACACTAGCTAGGCACTGGATAAATAAATAAATAAATAAATAAATATAGATAAATCGCACGATTAGCTTCCAACCTAACAAAATTGATGTATATATTTCGTGCGCATGTAATGCTTTCTGTAGGCGCCTAAATACAGCCTACCTGTTTTGTTTTTTTATAAAGAATGTCACTTAAAAGTACATATTCAAACGTGTGTCATGTTTACTGTCTACATTACACGTCGTGTTATTATCAATCAAATTGAAAGAAGAATTTGTAAAAAGAAGAAGTGTAAACAAAAATAAAGAAGAGCCAGTACTGCTCCGTACCAATCTGTTCACCAATATCCTGTTTCAAACTGTCATTTATTTTGTATTAAGGTAGATATAGAATATAAATTAACTTTCTGACGGAACGTAAGTGGAGAAAGAAAATCATTTTGTTGTCACAATATAGATCTGATAATGTTGTTTGAAAACTGTGGGTTGACGACAGGTAGAGGGATCATTGTAAACATAAAAGAGTGATAATATAGACCCTGGCACTCGGTCATGGATATGAGACAAATTATAAACAGGGTTTCATTTTAAAGAAGTAAAATCACTCTTTATGATGGTATACAGTTTTAAGGTAACACAGGTAAAGAATATTTAATTACCAAAGTTGCGTTTAATTTTGTTTGATACGTACTGTATAATCATAGCATGATATATTGTTATCACCGTTTTATATTTACAATGATTGCATTTAGTCAATATGTACACTGTTGGTCATAATGGTTGAATAATTATTTTTACCTCAATTTATTGAATGATTTTGACAATGATTTATTCCTAATAAATCTAGATAATAGTATACATTCTCAGATTGTATTGAATGACGATTGGGGAGTGTTTGTTTTGCGTGACTGCTAAAGCATGTATGTGCTACTATGCTAATCAACTAGGGGACATACGTCCTTAAGTCATAACTAACAGTAATGGGGATTAATGCCTCAAAAAAGGGCACTTATATAGCACATCGACACGGTGTTGATCCTGGGGGCTCACAGTAACGAGGTAATTGCTTAGCCAATGAATCATGACTGTACGCAGCGGGCGCTATGGTACGTCGACGCCCCCACAAAAACAAAAAAAACAAAGAAAATGCAATAAATTTTCAATAATTCATTGCATTTTCCCCCAGTCCCCAAAAGGAAAAATTACTCTGTAGGGCCATGCATTATGGTTGAAGGCATGCCCACATAGAAGATTTTGTTTATGTTTTATGTTTCACGTCCATGAGCTCATCAATCATAAACAGTGATGGACGTTGGGCAAGTTGCCTTGTTAGGCAATCAAAGAATGTGAGTAATGCGGTGGTCACATCCCGCCGTACTTGCAAGTGCGTGCTGTCTACGTGCAAAAACGTGGGCAAAATGTGGGTATCCGTACGTGATGAGTACCGCCTCCGTACGGATTTGGGAGCACGCAGACACACCGTAGCACTTTTAGTGCACGAGGAACTTTAGCTGCGTTCGGGCTGCGTTCGGGCTACCGATTCACCCTAGTGCGTGTGACGTGCGTGCCCGGTACTGCCAACGAGCGCCCAACGCACTGACTCCGTGCGTCTTTTAAAGGCGCACGTGATAAGTGCGTGGTCCGTGCTTACTCGCCACTTCCCGAGTTCAGCTATCCAATGAGCACGAAGAACTCACGTGGACCGTACCGAGTAAGCACTTACAACGCACGTTGTTCGCACTGATTTATGCAGTATATAGTCTCTTCGGTGGAATGGGCGGCATCTTGAGGCAGCAACAGCTGGGACTTCTGGAGAACATCGGAATGTCGTCCTATATAAACACCGAGTTCATCGCACGTGCACGCACTTACAACATGCGAGTGAGTAAGGACACCGTACGTGAGCAGCACTTGTAAGTACGGCCTCCGTACGATAACGTGGCAACCGCACGGAGACCGTACGTTGTAAGCACGTACAACGCACTTACCACGTGCGCAACGTACGATGCACGCAACCGATCACGGCCGGGCGTGGCGTGCGGGCCACGTACTTACACCGTGCGTGTGACGCGCGTTGCCGGTACTCCCTCCCTGCCTTTGCCAATCCCTCCCTACGTTTTCAGAAAAACGTGGCGGTCGTGGCCTCCCCAAAAACCGTAAGGACTAAAAACACGCACGGTGGGATGTGACCAACGCTTTAGTTAGTTCTACTAAAGTGGCAGATGGCTATTATTCCATGTGTATAGTTGGTTCAATGCCTAGTTTGATGCTCATATAAAATGGAAATTAATTATGATTTATTCAAGGTACTTTCCAATACTTTCCAACCCCTGGAAGGGTTAGAACTGTGATTTGTTAATGCACAGGTTTCAACGGTTTCCATTTTCATAATTTCATAGTTTCAGTGGATCGTTTAAAACCATCTCTTGGTCTTGTGGTACAGTTCAAGTTCAAGTTCAAGTTCAAGTTTGTTTGTCTTTCTTCCAACATTAATGTAATACGATTTAACAAATCTATAACATGTAGAGTATATAAAAGGAACAGTTATGAGGATCAAGTTCATATAATGCATTTAAGTGAGATAAAAAAGAAGAAAAGACGAGGAGACCTCATTAATGCTTAGCTTGTAGAGGTCAGGTCCCTCAAAACAATAACAGCATTTATTGCTGACGTTGACATTTCTTACGTAGGTTCAATGTTTGTAAAAATGCAAACACTGACTCTCTGAAAATGATAACGCCAGGCGCGGATCCAGGGGGGGGGGGCCGAGCGGGCCTTGGCCCCCCCCCCCCCCCGCAAAAAAAAAAAAAAAAAAAAAAAAGAGAGAAGAAAGGAAAAGAAGGGAAAGGAAAAGAGGAGAGAATGGGAAAGAAAGAAGAGGAAGAAGAAAAGAAAAGGGGAAAGAAGGAGATCGGGGGGGGGCCCGAAAGGGCCTTGCCTCCCAGGCTGTTGACCCTGTTGATGAGATACTGGCGTACTGATAGGGGGGGGGGGCTTAGTGGAAATCAAATTCAAACGTGGTTTATTTCTAATTCCACAACGGTGGATTACAAATAATGCTGAAATGACATCATTTCCGAGATTTTTCTTCACTTTTTAGTAAATTATACGTTTGTTGGAAAATGACAAATTCCTAAATTTGCAGCCAGGCAAGAAATATGATTCTTGAGATTCCTACATGTCAGGGCCCAAGGTACGGCGGGGATCGGGAGCCTCGAGCTCCCTCCCCCCCCCCCCCCACTTTTTTTTGAAAAAGTATATTAAATAGAAATAAAATAGAATGAGAGCAAGACAGAAAGAATAGTTAACTGCCAGTGTTAACAAATAATGAGGCATCAAAATATGCTCATCTGACCGTGATTAAATGCCTAAAAACCCTAAGCTTCCGTGGGCTCTGCCCCCTAGATCCTACCTAGGGCCCTATGGCGGGCCCTTAGATGCTCATCTGACGGTAATTTAATGCCTAAAACCCCTGATTTTGGGGGGCTCCACCCCCTGGACCCAACGCCAAATAGTTACCTGCCAGTGTCACGAAATAATAAGGTATACAAAAAAAAATATGCTCATATGACCTTAATTAAACGCCTAAAACCTCTGAGCTTCCGGGGCCGGCTTCGCCGCCGCCCCAGACAAGGATTAACAATCGAGAACGGTACAGCGAATCGTCTTCTTTCTCTCATAATCTTATGAAATGTGAAGCTTCCGCGCTTTGCGCGGGAGGGGGAACCTGAATTCAGACAAGGATTCAGAGGCGAGAACGGTAATACCAATCTTTTATGATTTAATGAATCGTATAAGCTACCGCGCTTTGCGCGGGATGGAGGGGGGGAGGGGAACTGAATTCAGACGAAGATTAAGATTCGAGAACGGTACAACGAATCGCCTTCTTTTTTGTATAGTTTAATGAAACGTCAAAGCTTCCGCGCTTCGCGCAGGAGGGGGAGAGGGGGGGAGGGGGAACTGAATCTAGACAAGGATTAAGAGTCGAGAACGGTACAACGAATCGTCTTCTTTCTCTAATGATTTAATGAATCGTAAAAGCTTCTACGCTTCGTGCGGAAGGGGTAAACTGAATTCAGACGAGGATTAAGAGTCGAGAACTGTTCAACGAATCGTTTTGTTTCTCTAATGATTTAATGAAACGTAAAAAGGAGGGGGGGAATCTAAATTCAGACGAGGATTATTTTCGAAAACGGTACAACGAATCGTCTTTTTTTTCTAATGATTTAAGGAAACTTAAAAGCTTCCGCGCTTCGCGCGGGAGGGGGGGGATCCTGAATTCAGACGAGGATTCAGAGTCGAGAACTGTTCAGCCAAACGTCTTCTGTCTCTCATAAACTTATGAAACTTAATAAAAGCTTCCGCGCTTCGCGAGGAGGGGGGGAGGGGAACTGAATTCAGACGAGGATTAAGATTCGAGAACGGTACAACGAATTGCCTTCTTTTTTGTATAGTTTAATGAAACGTCAAAGCTTCCGCGCTTCGCGCAGGAGGGGGAGAGGGGGGGGGGGGAGGGGGAACTGAATCTAGACAAGGATTAAGAGTCGAGAACGGTACAACGAATCGTCTTCTTTCTCTAATGATTTAATGAATCGTAAAAGCTTCTACGCTTCGTGCGGAAGGGGTAAACTGAATTCAGACGAGGATTAAGAGTCAAGAACTGTACAACGAATCGTTTTGTTTTTATCTAATGATTTAATGAAACGTAAAAAGGAGGGGGGAGAATCTAAATTCAGACGAGGATTATTTTCGAAAACGGTAAAACGAATCGTCTTTTTTCTCTAATGATTTAAGGAAACTTAAAAGCTTCCGCGCTTTGCGCGGTAGGGGGGGGGAGAACCTGAATTCAGACGAGAATTTAGAGTCGAGAACTCTACAACGAATCGTCTTCTTTCTCTAATAATTGAATAAATCCTAAAAAATTTCGCGCTTCGCACGAGAGGGGAAAAACTTAATTCATACGAGAATTATTTTCGAGAACTGTAAAACGAATCGTTTTGTTTCTCTAATGATTTAATGAAACGTAAAAGCGTCCGCGCTTCGCGCAGGAGGGGGGAGAATCTAAATTCAGACGAGGATTATTTTCGAAAACGGTACAACGAATCGTCTTTTTTCTCTAATGATTTAAGGAAACTTAAAAGCTTCCGCGCTTCGCGCGGTAGGGGGGGGGAACATGAATTCACACGAGACTTTAGAGTCGAGAACTCTACAACGAATCGTTTTCTTTCTCTAATAATTCAAGAAATCCTAAAATTG
Organism: Strongylocentrotus droebachiensis; assembly: GCA_035222895.1. Lineage (NCBI taxonomy): Eukaryota > Metazoa > Echinodermata > Echinoidea > Camarodonta > Strongylocentrotidae > Strongylocentrotus > Strongylocentrotus droebachiensis. The sequence goes on along the minus strand of JAVYIG010000609.1, from coordinate 67,632 downwards.
TCCGCGCTTCGCGCCAGAAGGGAAAAACTAAATTCAGACGAGAATTATTTTCGAGAACGGTACAACGAACCGTCTTCTTTTTCTAATAATCAAAGCTTCCGCGTTTCGCGGAGGAGGGAGGGGGAAGCTCGCCCCTCCCTGCACCGACCCCCCCCCCCGCATTACGTCACTGTTGGTCACCATTACGTACCAATATTTGGCTCGCATAATTTCAAATTTGGGCCCCCCCCCTAAGAAATCCTGGATCCGCGCCTGGATAACGCCATCAGAAAATCATAGTTTACTTGGGGTGTTGCTAGCACTTGATATTAAAGGGTGTTCAATGGGAGCAAATGACAATGATTCCTAAAATCTTAAAGTCATCGACAAGGGTATTGGAGGGGAAATGGTGTCGTGTATAACAGAAATGAGCGTCGTACAAGAACTCGCTTTTCGTATTATGATTCTTCTTCTTATAATTATTTTTATCATTATTATATCATTTTTTCACTATCATGACGTTATCATCATCATGATCATCACCTACCGTACTTTTCTGCCATCCACGTTTACAATATTTGACAGTCTGAGAAATCATGTCATTGTGTCATCTATTACTTTCATGGTCTGTCTCATGGTCTCCTCTTTCCTTCTTTTGTGTAAATAAGGCTTACCTTGTCTGTTGTTGTTTGTTTGTGCGTGCTCGTTTTTTTTTAATTTAGAATTGTGGAGGAGGGTCACACCCCTCCATTTCCTTTTTAAAAGCGCTCGTGAAGCAACCTAATGCTACTGCACGTATCTTTACATTATTATATTATCATATTGCATATTTATTACAAGCCCGTCCATCTGTCTTCAACCCACCATTTTCTAACGTTATCAGATCTACATTGTGTCAACAAAATTCGCAAGTAGATAAAGAAAAATGATCACGAAACAAAATAAAATGATGCTATCATCAGATCATACTATAACAACAGAAATGAAAAATTCGATGGATAGTTCGTGAGTTATCTCATTCAAGAGAAGGTGTCGTACCAGCACACACACCCGCACACGCACTCACTCAATGTCTCAAGATGATTCGTGCATCATGTCTCCTGCTTCTAGCCGTAGTCTCTCTGGGCCTAGCCCAGGAGCCGAAGGGTATGCTGGCTGGGGTATTGTTTGCACCCACCGAGGGTCGTTCCAAGAGGGATGTGTCCGTGCAGGGACTTACAGAGGCAGAGAAATCAAACCTCCTGGCCCGACACAACATGCATCGCGGTGATGTGTCTCCTTCTGCATCCAACATGGTCGTACTTGTAAGTTGAATGCCTACCAGCTTTTAACCACGTAGGACTAGTTCACACCCAAAGTTTGTTCTCGTTTTAACTGATGACCTATTCTAAGTTTAATTATTGTCCATGTTGCTGTGTATTGTCTATCCTTTATTGCATGTCATATATCTTTCACTTGTGCAGGGTCAAGTTCCATCTGGTTGGACAATGCATAGACCTACCACCCCTATGGTGAATGGCAAGGCTCACCATTTTCTATATCTACAATGTGTCTCAAAAGAATTCACAATTGGCATAAGTCGCCCCAAATTGATAATAATAATAATAATAATCATTTAAAGTCCACTCCAAATTTTATTAAACAGAAAATGGAAATTCTTTTTGCCCAATTGATCGTGAGCCCGGCAGCCACTAAGCAGCGCCAGATCGACGTTGCCCCTATCCCCTGATTGTTGAACGCCAAACGAGGTAGCAGCAACTCCCGTCTTTTATTTTTAACGTCTTTTTGGTATGTTGATAATACTTTCTAATCAATCAGCAATGGAACGACGAAATAGCCAAGGATGCTCAGGACTGGGCCAACACCTGCATCTGGGACCACAACCCAAGTGAAGATCGTGAGACAGACCAATGGGAGTGGGTTGGCCAGAACCTGGCCAAGGGGTACGGCTATACCATGTACCACTACGTAGATTCGTGGAACGAAGAGAAGGAGTATTACAATTACAACAGGGACACATGTAAGACAGGCGAATCTTGTGGTCATTATACTCAGGTATGAAACGTACAAATGCCTAATTAGCATACCCGGGGGGGGGGGGGGGGGGGGCTAAATGCCCTTTCTGGAATTTTGTCGTTGTTTGTGATTAATGATTTCGGTTAACCTTTTCTTTACCGCAATAATTCCAACGGCTCTCTCCATTCACCCGGCAAACGTTCGAGATTTGATATATTAGTTATGTGTTCTAACAACATCAGAATGGAATAACATTTTTTATTTAATTTCCATTGTTACAACACTAAAAAGGATTTATAATAACAAATACATGTGGAATAAGAAAGAAACATGGAATTGACTTCAGTTTGATATGGTACAGTTATATCTCCTATCGTGTACAATGGATACAGAGTTGGGTTGAAATCAACAGCTTCCTAAGTTTTTGAAATAAAAAGGACGCAGATTTTCTTCAAACCCTAAAATTGCACGTTTGTTATGTTATTTCATCAACATGGGGGGGGGGGGGGGTGGTCTCTACAACCCCCACCCGATCCACCAGAGGATGTTATCATAAGAAGTTAGAAACAAATCTCATAAATAGCATCGTGTTATCGATTTGGACATGATGAGGGTTGATTGATATTGTTGGAACTTCCTTTGTTGTTTTGTAAAGATTGATTTGCAGTTAGACTTCATTTCCTTTAACTCTGCCATCCCATGTCTTAATTTTTATTGTAGATGAGTCGTAGCCATAGAGATATATTACTAACTTATCTCTATGGTCGTAGCACACTAGGAAGAATTTCAGGGTTGTTATACCGGTATATATGGTATAATGTAGTATGTATCATGCGTAAGTGAGTTATATTGTATAGTAGCTTCACTTTAATATTATTCAAATTTCATTTTTGTCTCTCCCATTCTGCCATTGTCTCTCTACCCCCCCTCTCTCCCTCTCCCATCCATTTATTCCTTACCCACACTCTCTTTGTTACCCTCTCTTTTTATCACTCTCTACCACTCTCTCTTCTCTTCTCTTCCCTTATCTTCTTTTCTCTCCCTCTCTGTTTGCCTCCCCATCCTATATCTCTATTTTAGGTCGCATGGGCAGAAACTCAATTCATTGGATGCGGCTGGAATAAATGTGGAAAGTATGATCATCTGGTCTGCCACTATGGCCCTGGGTATGATATAGTATAGTATTCATGACTGCTTTGAGAGAAATAAAATTATGACACCACCTTGGCCTTTCTCTTGTTTATCTGCACGGATGTTTTTTATGAGTGTTTCTTTGAGAGTAGACTAGATCTAGATTCTAGTCTAAGCAAGATATTTTTACAATTTTAGGAGTGGGCCGGCCCTGTGGGGAATATGGAGAAAAACCTGCGCTTTCATATGACACCTCACTTATTGAGAATCACCTTCAGGATCACGAGCAATATTAGTTTGAATCTCTGGTAATTAAAACATCGACCAATCTAGCATGATCGAGTGCGCAATGGCCAATGGAAATGCATAGGGATGTGTGTAATCTCTACGGGAAGGATCTGCATCTGTCCGTGTGACGTACAAATCACTACAATCACCAGCATCTGGTTGTCGCGTACTAGAATCTAGATCTAGGCCTACTGAAAAACAATTATGGAAGATTTCACGTACCCTTTTTGGTGTTCTTGCTGTCAGCATGTCTCGCATTTGATCCTCATCCAGAAGTTGAAATCTTGGGAGAGTTTCTACAGCCATTTTTGCCTTGTTTGAATCGAGATATATTGCCGTACTAAAAATGCCGACCAATTCTTCGCACACGTACGGTATCCGCGATCGCTCAAACCATTTTTTAACATGTAAACCTATGGGTAACCATGGTTACTGGGATTTTAGAAATATTTTTTAGAACTATTTTCCCGGTTACCATGGTAACTGGGATTTTAGAACTATTTTTTTGGAACTATTACATGGGTTTGGAATTTTACAGGAATAGTCCAAAAAAATAGTTCTAAAATCCCAGTAACCATGGTTACCGGGAAAATAGTTCAGTCTCCATGGTTACCCATAGGTTTACATGTTAACAAATGGTTTGAGCGATCGAGGATACCGTACGTGTGCGAAGAATTGGTCGGTATTTTCATACAAGACAAGACAATTCCAAACAAGACAAAAATGGATAAAGAAACTGTCCCAAGATTTCAACTTATCAAATGCAAGACTCGCTGACAGCAAGAACAACAAAAAGGGTACGTGAAATTATCCATAAACATGTTCGTTTAGTTGCTGAAAATGGAGTACCAGCATATAGACGTAGACGAAAATAGATCTAATACTTATAATAGTCAGGGTGTCTGATCGCGCACCCGATGTTGTGTGCTATATTCTTCCCATAGAGACTACACGCAATGCAGTCTCTATGCAGTCTACGTGCATTGCGCGACCATGCAAAAAAAAGTCAAGTTTTTTTCTTTCAATTCGAGATTCAAACCTTTATCTGTTGTGATCCTGAAGGTGATACTCAATAAGTGAGGTGTCATATGAAAGCGCAGGTTCTTCTCTCTATTCCCCACAGGGCCGGCCCACCCCCAAAATTGTCCAAGGTGGTGTCATTAGTTGACTCTTTTGTTTTTGGCATATAAAAGTATTAATGACTGCTTTAATATTCGAGAAATAGTTGTTTTTATACGCTCTCGGGAAGGTTACAATTGGGCTATTGCCCTCGGCACGCCTCGGGCAATAGCACAATTCTAACCTTCCCTTGAGCGTATAAAAACAACTATTTCTCTCAAAGCAGTCATTAATACTATAATATTACATAATATATATTATTTAAAAACCCATCCACTCCTTGGTACTCCTCGGGTAATAGAGATAAACATCCCCCTCAAAGAAATTAATATTTTATACTACTCTGTCCCTATATGATGATTCAAAAGTTACCATGGTTGCACAATTCGATAACAACGCAAAATAATCAAATGAAAAAATAACGGAATTTGTACACAGTAAATATCCATATCTCTGCTTCTTCTACTATGCTATTTTAGAGGTAACTACAGAGGAGAACGACCACACGAAGAAGGGACGTCTTGTAGCGATTGCCCTTGGGGCTACCGTGGCGGATGTTCTGACAAGCTGTGCAAAAGTAAGTTGGTGATTGTAATGATATTCTGATTTTTTTAATTAAGATTTTCTTGTGATATATACATTTTTTTAAACTACTTTTAGTTACAAACTTTTCATTCCTACCCTGAATAACCTCCACCCCGAAATACAAGTACATATAGCCACCTACTATTCGTTTTTTTAAATAATTTGTAATCGTTCTTTTTTTTTCTTTCGTTCATTATTCCAGTGAGTTAAACTGATGGATGACAACGGGAAGAGGTTTGCCGCCCTCTCACGATCACCCGAAGGATATATATTGGTGAAAATCACAATGAATGAACAGTGATAAAAGATTATAATTATACATGTATAATCAAATCCATGGTTGCATCGAATGAATGGATATAAGGATGTCTTGTCCTCCTTAAGCTATTATTTTAATCCTTATCTGAGATCAGAAAACTAAATAGAATCAGTTATATTGTTTCTTTTGATTGTGAGTTTGTTTAACTACTTGCTTTTTAATCTATAACAAGATCAACAAGTAAAATATTGCAAAAGCTGGAAGTACTCAAAGGAATCATATTTATGAAAGATAAACCGCTTCAGTTGTATTTACACTCTCTGTTCTAACTAGTTTTGTTGTATCAAATGGAGGAAGAGGGATACCATGCTTTAAATCATAAATAATTGCAAAACACCTTCAGTATAAAGATCTGATGAAGACGAGCGCTTTCATGTTAAGATAAGCTAACATGAGTCATTGGTTGGAAACTTCAACAGAAATATCATTAATAAGATACATGAACCATCCTTTGGTTTAAAAAAGAAGGAATGACATCATTTTCCAAGACAGAACTCCCCTTATCTTTGTTTATGACCAATATCTCTCTGTTTGAGGTTCGACATACTTTTGAATAAAGTTGATAAAACCTTATTAAACTGAATTCAAAAGATAATCAAAGTAAGGTACAGCGCCAATTCGTGCAGACAAGCCATGTATTATGTTGTTACTCAAAATGACGTTGACTCAAAACAATAATCTTGGAGATAACATTCCATAGAGTCCAACACCTCTTTCCAATTTAGCCAATATTTTGTTTTCATGTCAGTCTGCACACAAATTGTTAATTTAAAACACCGATTGATAAAGAGTGATAAATGAAATGATATTAGATTGTTAACAATAAACTTCAGCTGCAATTAATGATCAGAAACGCTAGCTTTATTTAGTTGTATTTGTGTAACTTAAAATACGATTTCCGTCCTGATTGTCCGCACAGGGCGGCTGCCACGTAAAATGGACTGCAACAAAAGGAACAGAGGCGGTGGTGGTGGTTTTGGTTGAGGTGGAGGTGGTGGTGGTGGTGGTGGTGGCGGTAAGGGTAGGGTAATATGTGGTGATGGTGGTGATGGCTTTGGTGGTGGTGATAAAAGTGGTGGTGGTGGTGGTGGTGGTGGTGATGGTGGTGGTGGTGGTGATGGTGGTGGTGGTGGTGATGGCGATGATGGTGGTGATGGTGATGGTCGCAGTTGTTGTTGTGGTGGTGTTAGTGGTGATGATGGTGGTAATGTTGGTTGTGGTGGTTGTGTGAATAGTAGTTGTTTTATCATGTCGCACATAATGATTGATGTATACTGTGCAGTTTTGAAATGATCACAATGAACAGAAATTGACTAAACCTTGCTGAAGATTTCTCTGTTTACAATCAATGGTATATGGTCTACATAAAAAAAAGGTTAATTTCTCTTTTAGAATTTGAATGATAAGGCATATTAGGAGCAATCCCTTTCAGGAGAAATTTCTACTATGATGTTTTTCCTAACTGATATTAAAAAAAACTGAAAAAGCTTACAAATTATTTTTCATCTTTACCAGAACTCAATCTTCACGCATTCATGCCTGTGTGCATGTACATGTATGTGGTTGTATAGGGCTATTTTTAATATTAAAACTGGCGGTTTAATGACACGGTGTTGGAGCATATGATACTACTCCTTTATTGGATATGGTTGACCTTTAAAATCATCGTTGCCTGCTAGAATTAAAAACTTTCTACGTAAATTCAAATGAAAATGTTGATTCAACTTGTTTACAGAATACGAAATGAATTAATAACAAATAAAAACAAGTGAATAAAATGAAAAAAATGAAATGAATAAATAAACAAATGAGTGAATAGATAAATAAATAAGGATAACGAAAGAAAGAAATATAGGAAGAAAGAAATAGATCGATGAATGTTAAATGAAATATAACGCACGAGTGTAAATGTGAACAATGGCTATTCAATGTTGGCTGTATAAACAAGCAATTAGATAATTAGTAACAAGTTTTCTAAACTAACTGATACAACATGGTTGGACCAATTATACACATACAATATGGTTGCAATGATAGCGATGAAACCTACTAACTTTCACCTTTCATCACATTCTATCACTGGTAATCTATCATTAAACGAATCACATAGACCTATCCTTGTCCAGGGTATTGCGGATTGCACATTTCAAGCCTGGCTCCTAGAATCATTATTCATCCGGGGCCTCCTGCTCCTGAGGAGAGGCAATATTTGCACTCAAATCGATGTCCCGACTCAGATTACCTCGTCTCCTGCCTCCGTTCAAATAAAACGACGACAGTTTACGTCATGGTCGTCCTCCAGTCAATAATCAATTTGTTCCGTATAAGGGTGTCCTATTGTTACGCATGAGCTTTGAGACAGAGGGCTAACATATCCAGCGTCCCGCTTGCTGCTTCAGAACAATCTCGTTTATATCTGCACATGCACGGCTGCGTAAGGGGGAGGAGATATTAGGGACTTTTAGAAATGCACGTCAAGAGCTTTGACTGCAACGTGTGACGTCATTTTAAGGCACTGCGCCTGCGTCACGTGGTTTTAGTCGGCGATCGAGAATGCGTCAACCTTGATTTTCCTAAATCTAGTACATGCAATACATACATACATATTGACATTTATAAACCGCCTTTACATGCTGAAATGTGTAGAACAGGTGTCACATGCACCTGTTCTACACATATTTACATATTAGCAGTGAAGGGATGTTCTTTTGTTGAGGGTAGAATGAGGAATGTCCTCTTTCTTTGTCCGTGATGTTTATTGTGTTACTTCCTGCATGCATATCGTCGAGTGCAATCTAAAAGATTTCTAATTGTAGCCAACATGGGCAGTTAAGTACGTTGACACGCATGATCAGTCGGCGTTCGTCGTGTTCTCGTTCACTCATTCTAAAAGTCCCTATTATCCCTGTAGCATCGTCCTAGGACGTGTATGCATTACTACAATTTAAAAAGCAGACTCTACAACACCTTTCGTACCTCAAAAGATATTGCCCTTCGCATTGAACAGCGCTTTCTAAGATAAATTGATAGAAGGTTGTGATTTCGAAGTTAAGTGGTAGTTCCGATTGAGACATTTCGAGTGCGGCATCATGCTAGACACCTACGCGCCATTCGTGACGGCTTACTGGTCGCAACTACTCGCCGTCGTCGTCGGATTCGTCGTCGCAAGCTTTGTTCGTCCATCCCGTGATCGCGATGGATCCGATTCATCCAGAACGGGAAAGAACACTTTCAGAGAAAATAACAACATCGCTCAACCGCCTTTGGCGAATGGCGACATCGATCGCCTTGTTGATAACCAGACGAAGCTCGAGTCATGTGAACCGAATGATGCAGGCGATACTGAGGGTAAGAAAAGTGTTCATTTCTTGCTTATCGAATGTTTTAGAGTAATTTTGTGTATATTGTTTACAAATTAAGATGTAAATCTACATAAACATGACGCGAGAGTTCAATATAATTGTACTTGTTTTAAATATGCAAATATTTATCAGTAGCATACACCATCATTACATATAACCAATGATTTATATTAAACATTTGGTCGTTTATTAAAATTGTATATAAAATTAACATGTATATGCTTGGGAACATGGGTATTTTATATAATACGAGGTCCAATTATACTTTGCAATTACATTTGCATATTGCATATTATAGTGTAAATTTCATTGAACAAGAAAAAGGAGAGTGAGGGAAAGAAAGGTTTAGAGAGATGATATCGAAAGAGTGATGTATTTGTAACTCCTCAGGCATGTGTCAGCAATCGTTTGATCAGAGAGGTAGATATCTAGACAGGTGAGTCGAGCATCCTCGTAGTATAGAAGCAGGTATTACCGCGTGAAAGTTAAGATACGAGTTTGGGAAAAACATTACAAATTATTCAACGTTTGTCTCATTTAAGACCTAGAGTTTCATGAAATCATATCCTTCAATTGTCTCCAAAATAATTAGTTTTCACCTGACAGAAGGAGGCGAATTTCGTCAGATATAGTCTTATAGATAAGGTAACTTTTCTTCAGTCTGGAAATAGTGGTTGAAGTTGGATTATTCTGAACAGAACTATCAAGTTCATGGGTAAGCAAGTCGGCCTTGTACATAACTATATACATACAGTATAATATCTTAGGACAACACTACGTGGCCTATCGTAAATAGGAATAGAGTCCTTGGAAATATATACTGATAACAATGTACACAATCATCTCCGATCAAAGTCTTGAAAAATGTTGACGTACCTCCTGCTAGTGCTAAGGTACTGCCCCCGTGGTATTTATAGGAAAACCATAAGCTAAAACGCGGAGTATAGTTCATACGGTGCACGTCATATTTGCGTTATCAGCATATTTAAACTGCAAAATAAACGGACTGACACTTGAGGGATGACAAATATAAAAATAGGACCTTGATATCGCAGTTTGTTTGCTCTGACACGTCCTAATTTGGCTCACTCACCATACAATATCGTACATACTATATTTCACTGTATTATGTTGACGCCTTCCACTCCATTGCAGGATGTATTACACAATATTATGTAAAGATGTATATCCGGTTTATTTCTCCACTTGGCAGGCATCACAGATGTCAAATACATTTCAACTAGCGTTTCTCCTTTGTTAAGCCTAATAATTATGGTAGTGAAAGTGTACTTAACTGATGACGATATTTAGAAAAATGGTAATTTTTTGTTTAAAGGTTGGGATTGGGTATCGGTGTTTGAATTTCGCCGTATAGGCCTGCTTCGTGTGTTAAAACTGAAAATAATATGTGACTTTTCTTTTGTATTCCCATCACAGCGGCAATGTCGCATACAAAATAATACTGAAATGGCCTCCTATTCAAAGTATACTCATAATTTGGATTACAATGCTTTAGCTGTCCTAAACACTCTCACTCAAACATGTACTTGTGATTTTCAGCAAGATGTGATCAATTTGTTAAGAATTTGATGATACCAAAACTTTGATCTAAAACTATTCCTGAATAATAAACTATTTCCAAGCAACTTCAATCATTTTACTATTCAATTGCGGTACTCGAATTTACTTTTAATCACGTTTATCTGCAAGTTCAAGTGGTGTCGTGGGACTAAAATAGTTCTAGCGGTTTTTTAATGATTATCCATCAATTTGCATTGGACACAGTCAATCTTCGGTGTCAACATCGCAGGATAAAACATACCGGGTTCTATCGATCATTAGTGTATCTCTCTCTCTCTCTCTCTCTCTCCCTCTATATCGCACTCTCTCTATCTGTCTATCTCTCTCTCTCTATCTCTCTCTCGCTCTCTATCTATCTCTCTCTCTCTCTCTTCTTGCTTGCCTGATTATAACTGACTTTTTATCTCGAAAAATATCAATTTGGTGCTACCATGCACATCTAATTCAAGCTTTCTTTCAATTACGTCGCCACTAAGTCTAACAGACGTGTACCAATGAAAGTAACACGGAAGTTAGTTGTGAAATCAACCAACCTGTTCACTGCGAAATATTGTCTTTTTCTGCTGCATTATTGTCTTCAGCGAAATTGGTTCGTAAATCAATATATCATAAAACTTTTCAAATGCAACTCTATACTATCCGTAGTTAAATCGAAACTCAAATATTCTAATCAAAATGACAAAAACACTGCTGTGGTAAAGTGTTTGTAAATATAATTATATGTGTCGGTATATACTGACACATGTAACGATCGTACATATTTATACTTAGTACACGAAAATCTTTGACGCGGGATACATGTAGTAAGCGAATTGCATACATTGGAACATATTTTAACACTCATTTAATAATAATAATAATAAATAATAATCAAGTTATATTTACCTACGGTATCCACATCAGTATCAATACTGCTCTCTGTGGGCCCTGCAATTATTATTGCCCCAGTAATTGCATGGTACCCATTGATACTCCTGGATGGAGAGTGGCGAGCGGATTAATGTCTCATCAAAGGACGTTCGTGCAGGGATGGGACTCGAACCTTCAACCTTTGGATTGAGAGTCAAGTGTATGAACCACTTCACCCCGACACCTCCAAATGTTTGCATGTATAATATAGAGTCTATGTTTATAATCAGGTGAGAAAATGTACTTAGGTAAACATTTACTTACTATACATACAGTATGGTATATATGTAGGCTATACTAGGCATAACAGATATGTATATCTGTTCATGATGAAGTGGTTAATACATATAGTCATGATACACAAGAAATTTTCATTAATCATGTTTCCCAATATATTCTGTAATATCATTCGTATTATTCCATCTGTCACACGTCATGAATAATCATAAGATATTTCCCCCCTTTCACACTTTTGCTATGAATAATGATTTGATTATCTATTTGAGATGGATTCTAATCAATACGAAAACATAAACTGAGGAGGATAAATCTGACTGGTATAAAAAAAAAAGATAAAAAAAAGGTGCTGTTCTAGAAAGAAGAAAAAGAATATAGGTTTCGGGTGTTCTTTCAATGATGTTCCCCGCGTGTCTCGCTTAAACTCATTTAGAATACAGAATATTTTGGAGGTGGGAGTGGGTCCTCTCCCTGGCCCCCTATAGATCCTCTACCAAGACCCCATAATACACATACGGGTGATCTTTAACGTGAACCTTTCAATATTTATCTTGAGACGCGAACCAACTTGTCTTCTCACAATGCAATAAGCTTGACATTTCAAACCCCGGTCACACCGCCAAACCGATTCCAGACAGACCGACTACTGTCCATTAGGAATAGTGTATTATTTTCTTTGGTATGTCGTCGGTCTTATCGTTGTGGCTGGGCCCTGTGGTATTAAACTGGACGCTATTAGGTCCTTGTCCGTGTGAACTTGTCACGAATCTGGAAGGTTATGAAAGAAAATAATTTTCTCACGGGTTCTCATCCTTCGGCGAGCTTTAACAAAAGGAGTCTCCAAAAACATCACCGAAAACACACCTTTTGTGTTCGTAATTGTTGTTTCAATATTCAAAGTTCACTTTTGACTGTTTGCAATTTTTTCGTCTCCCTCGCTTTAATTAACTGAATTATTATGTTTTCGGGAAAATTCTTCATAAAGGGTTTCAATTTCAAGTCCATATTTTAGCACATAATAAGCTGAGGAAGAAGATAAATACGGTTATGTCATCAATTCAACAAGAATTCACAATATGGACATTTATAGTGCAATGTATTTCAAATTTTGATAAAAACTGTTGTTCGTTTTAATTCCTCTGTAAGGAGCAAAATCTCAATTAATGTATTGTTAAAACATCTAAAAGCACATGTTGGCTAGTAGGCTCTAAATCTTAGACAATGCGTTTAGTTTTTGAATGGCGTTGACTGTAGTCGAAGGGCCAATAATTGGAATTGCACAAATCGTGCCTTGCTGTGACATAATTTCATATCGTATTGTACTATCCCGCAATTGTTTAAAAAAACAATTCTCAACAAAACATTGTATATATTCGATATAAACTACGTCCCGGTACCCGTTATCAAAGGCATTACTAGCATAACAAACACATCAGAAGCTGAATATTCAAACTAACTGACTTCAAAATGATAATCGTTTTTAGGTAAAAATTATCACAATGTATTACTATCATATTTTTCCAACCCATGCACAACAGACCGTCAAACTGGCGCATTTAAATGGATTGCTTTTTCTCCAGCCCAGTGATGCTGCCACAATACAGCATTCACGATCTCTTCGTTTGAATGCGGTTACATTCATCATGGTCACACTTTGATGAGCATGAATGATGATTTCGCTGCGCTTCTCGGCTCGATGGTATTATATTCAGTCATCTTTTTCGTGCCCGTAAGCCTCATGTAAATTGAAAAATATTGCGATAAAATATGAAGCATTCACGGCTGTATTGTTTTTTTTGTCACACACACACACAAAAAAAATCTGGGCTATTTCAATCATAGTACAGATATACATATACAAAAAGCATATCGATATAAAGGAGATGTAATATTGTTGTTAGAAGTGCTTTTCCGGTATCTAACCAACCATAATTTCCGTAAAATGCTTTACCAAATGGCACTTGTATCGACTTGGTTTTGAACCCGAGACATGAAGGTTCGGAGATCACTGCTCTACCGGTTCGTTCCAACAAATAATTATTTACATTTTTGTTACAAAACCACTGGTTCTAAAATACAAAACTTGGTGCACATTATTCACCACCAACCAGTGGCGGATCCAGGGGGGGGGCCCCGGGGGGCCCGGGCCCCCCCCCCCCCCTTGAGAAAAAAATCATGTAAAATCACGCGATTTGTACCTTTTTTGGGGGTTGGGCCCCCCCCCCCCTGGCGCTCAAGGGGGGGGGGGGTGCAAATTAAAATTTTTAGAGGACCAAAAAAAAAAAAAAATGTGCTCACTACCCCCCCCCCCCCCCCCCCCCCCCCCCCCACTGAGCGACTTTTCGGCTGGCTGAGTCGTTGCGATTTTTTTTGGGACTTCAAAAAAAAAAAAAAGTGTCCGCTTACCACCCCCCCCCCCCCCCCCCCCCCCCCCCCCCCCCCCACTGAGCGACTTTTCGGCCGGCGCGATTTTCAAATATTCGGGAGCAAAAAAAAAAAAAAAGTTGGGCCCCCCCCTAAGAAATCCTGGATCCGCGCCTGCCACCAACAATCTATTTCATTTTCATCTTTTGTGTATGTGTATGTGTTTGTAAAATGCTTTGGGACCTATGTCAGTACAATTTAGTCTGGTACAATGCTTACCCTTGCCAACATCTGCAAAAGGGATTTACTAGGTCCCTTTAAGATTGATAGATGGGTTGATGATGTATGCATACATACCTCCCCGGCTATTGATAGTAATGACGTTGTAGTTCAGGCTCATAAGTTCATGTTTATCCTCCGTGTGTATAACTTTGTTTTACCAATGATTGCACTACAGTAGTAGATAGTCATAGCCTATGGAGTAAGGTCTCATGTACTTTGGGGTTATATCGGTTGGAAAGTCATGACCAGGGCAATACGGATGACTGGATTCACATGATAAAGATGAAGAGGAAATGAGAATGAGAGGGAGGTGAACATGAATGCAAAGTAGAAAACAAATGAACAAGGAATGATAGATAATGGGGGGGGGGGGAAATGTTACAATGTTATAATACGATTAACACCACCAACTCAGATCAAGACTCTGCACACAAATATAAATAATTTGTTACCATACACCGCTGTTTTTAGTCTAAAACATCGCAACAGCATGGATAACTCAAACCCGTAAAGTTTGGAAATGTACGAACATACGTTTTACAATGATAAAATATACAAATGAAAAGAGACAGAGAGAGAGAGAACAGAGAAGAGAGAGCGAAAGAGAGAGAGAGAGAGAGAAAGAGAGAGAGAGAAAGAGAGAGAGAGAGTGAAGGAGTGGGGAGAATTAGGGGAGGGGAGGGTATTACCTTTGTCAATGAACCAATAATTTATATTACTCCTTCTCATTGTTTTTCTTGTTCTTGCTCTGTTTCTGGTTCCTGTTCTTCTTATTGTTTTTTCTTCTTATCGTTTTCCTTCTTCTTCTTCTTCCTCTTCTTCCTCTTCCTTTTCCTCCTCCTTCATCTCTTCATCTTCAACCCAGGTAATGATGTGGACGTTGACTGGGAAGCGTTGGCATCTGGAGGGCGGCACATACCTTACAGTTTACCGCGGTATAATGACGATGAGATGACACAGCGGTCAGTTCAGTTTTACCGCGACATGAACCAACGGCGGTCCGTACGACTTTTTTCTACAGATCCCGTTCCAGCAGAGGTCATCGATAATCTTATTAGAACCGCAGGTATGTCCCTGTAAAAGCTATAATCATGATAATGATTAACGAAACTGTACAACGTTTTGCTACCTCTAAATATATCAAAAAGGAAGTTAAATCTTTAATTGAATGAATGGGGCATATACCAAATCAATTGTCAATATTATAGGAGTACACATCATCTTTCAGAAGTGTATGGGAGTAGGAATAAATGAGTGAATATAGGTGTAGAAATAATCGTACTGTTACTATTATAATAATAATGATAGGAGCGTGTTTAGTGGTAATTTAATAGTAGTAGTACTAGTAATAGTAGTAGTGGTAGTAGTAACAGTATTAAAACGTAATAACCTATCATATATCATTATTAAAAAAACGCCTCTGTTTTCCTTCAGGAACTGGTCCCAGTGGAGCGCACACTGAGCCCTGGACCTTCGTGGCTGTGAAGGATGTCCATCTCAAGGAGCAGATCACAGAGATCATTGAAGCCGAAGAGAAGATCAACTACGAGAAGAGGATGGGTCAAGCCTGGCTGGATGATCTTAAAAGTGTAGGAACTTCCTGGAGGAAGCCATACCTCAAGACAGCTCCTTATCTTATAGTCGTCTTCAAACAGGTAGATGTTAGAGGAGAGTGCAGGTTGTTGTCAAGTTTACAATAATGTTATAGAAGCCATGATCTGGAGACAGCTCTTTGTCTTATTGTCGTCTTTAAACTTATAGAAGTGTTAAAGAAAAACAAATTGTTCAGTAAAATTGAAAATAAAAGGCAAGTGTTTAAGAGGGTGTTGTGGTTGGTATTAAAGGAAACCAAAACCTTCATCCTAAGTTACTTTTATTGTAAAGTTTAAGATATTTGAAAAATATCAGTGAAAATTTGAACAAAATCGGGCAAGGAATAAGGAAGTAAGAGCTTTTTGAAATGACTAGTCACTAGAGGGCGGTATTCAATTTGATGACATCATCTGTGAACAACTCTCCATGCCTTTTGTACATCAAATTTCATGTTTTTCCTTCTTTCTTGTGATTGAGATAATGTACTCCCCTGAAAGCAATATATAGAATGCAAAATGATATTCTACTTCACATGTTATGAAGTCGGATCAAGAACACAAATAAATACGAAGAAAATAAAAAATTTGTGAAATTTTATGTACAAAAGGCATGGAGAGTTGTTCACAGATGATGTCATCAAATTGAATACCGCCCTCTAGTGACTAGTCATTTCAAAAGGCTCTAACTTTCTTATTCCTTGCCCGATTTTGTTCAAATTTTCACTGATTTTATTCAAATCTTTTAAACTTTACAATAAAAGTAACTTAGTATGAAGGTTTTGGTTTCCTTTAAGGTAGAGGAATATTTTTTTTGTTGAAAAGGGCATATTTTACTCTATGCCTACAGAAACCGGATAGTCCCCATGGACAGGTCGTTATCTTAATGTCGTCTTTAAACTGACAGAGATGTTAAAGAGAGTGTTTGGTTCGGTGAAGGTAAAACAAAAATTTCCGAGAAAACACATAATGGAGAGAGCTTTTTATTGTTTTTACGTTAATAATGGGTTGATGTTAAACATGGTGTTAAGATATATAGGTAAAGTTAATGAGTGATCTTTTCCCTCCTGTTTGTTGTCGTAAAGGAGACGATATTTTTAGTATTAGTAGAAGTGGTTATTTTACTTGACTGCTAAGAAAGGCATAAATGCTTGTTAGTAAGCAACCAGAGGACCGACGGCTTAATGTCCTCTCCGAGGGGCCTGGTAAGGAGGATTAATGCCTTCCCAAAGGGTACTAGCGCATCGACTTGGTTTCGAACCCGGGTCGCCGGATTACGAGACCACTGCTCTACCAACTGAGCTATCGCGCCTCCTCTAAGAAGTGAACGTAATGTCAATGAAAAGTATTGGTCTAGAATCGTAAAGCTTCGCACAAGTGTGTTGTATGTCTGTGCTGTAGGATTGTAGAACCATTATAGCACATTGCTTGTGATTTAGAAAACCATGTAGTTACTGTATTGTTCGTTCTGTTATATTTTTTCTATGACAGTCATACGGGTTTCGAGCTGATGGAAGAAGGAAAACTCATTATTACCACGAGACCAGTGCGGGAATCTGTGTAGGATTACTCCTTGCTGCCATTCAGGTAAACATGCCCATGAAATAGTGTCTCTGTACCTACATGATTGTATGGCCGCCATTCAGGAAATTATTACCATAAAGGTTTTGGAAACGCTTGAGGACAAGTCCTGTCCTTGACCGCCATTCAGAGAGACGAGAGTCTTACTGACCTACCACCAGGCCAGTCGGATATCACTATACGAATTTCCCGGCAACCATTCAGGTAACATTATCACCACGCCATTGTGGATATCGCTGTAGAACTACTTCTGTCAGCCATTCAGATAGTAATTATCATGAGATCAGTTTGGAAATCTATATTGAACTTCTCTTATAGTCGCCATTCAGGTAATCTTTAACAAGAGACCGGGGCCATGTTTCATAAAACTCGTTATCAATAACAAAATTATGCCAAATTCCTATTACATATTTGCGCTCAGCCAATCAAATGCCATGATTTCAGTAGCTTATAAAAGTTACTGTTACTTGTTATTGATAACAAGGTTCATTTTACAAACTCTTAGCTCGCGACTAAAACATAATTTAAAGGGATTTGATTCTCATTCTATTTCTTATCAACTTCTATCTCTGTGTCACATCTTCTTAGAATGCCGGTTTGGTGACTCTCACAAGCACTCCTATGAATGCTGGACCCAAGCTCCGTTCTCTGCTGGACCGACCACTCAACGAGAAGGTGCTACTTCTTCTACCCGTGGGCTTCCCAGCTAAGGATGCTACCGTGCCCGATTTCAAACGCAAACCATTAGAACAAATTCTGATCGTCAAATGAAGAATATGCATGTATAAGGTATACATTCAGCATGAATAGTTGGTTATTTTTAGGATTACATGTCGCTTCTTAGAAAGTTCATATTACTGAGGGTTCGTTAACTCCGAAAATGAGATAATGTGCATGATTTCGAAAGCGTTCGTAATTTGGAAATTGAAATAGGTTCGTATCTGAAAGGTTTAAATTTCCGGAGAGGGAATATCAAATATAGGCATCTGTAATGAATAGGATGAAATCTTGAAAATCCATCACAGAATGTCTCTACCCCATCAGTTCTATTCTCAGTTAGTGCATGGAAATATACTGCCCATCATTTTAGCACTGCTTTACAGGCCACTAGGCGGAGCGGAGAAGCATGATGTAAGGAAATTTAAATTTAAATTTCGAGCCTTTAATGTTCAGTGGTTGTTTTGTTGTAAGTCAAAGTCGTGGTCAATCTATACAAATAATTAATGAGAATGAATTTATTTTTATGTAAGAGATTATCAAAAGGATAACGAATCTTGATCGTGTACTCCGTAAGAATGTTTTTTATCAACTAACTTAACTTTCTTCTCGATCCATCTGTATAATATTTTCCGTCCCCTCAAAAATGCACGCGCTTTCGTTAATAAGAAAAACCCATTGCCTGCATACTGCCCTCATTAGTTAGATATAAAGAATGTCTATTTTATGCCTCAACTATTCTTTGCATGAGCTCCACATTAAATGCAAACTTCATTTTATTGGTAAATTTAAAAATGAGTTGGAAGGTGTTCGGTCAATCATTAGAAACTTCGTGTTATTCCCTATTTGTGTATGCCTTGGGAATATTTTTGTAAATTAGTAACGTCAATTTTTATGACATCATGATTCATGGAGATGACTAACATCTAAATTCATGAATAAAAGTGAATTGAATGTGACTGGCACTCAGTTCCTCATTCACCCAGTTAAAATTAAAAATAAAGAAGTAAAAACCCATATATAACCATTTAGATTTGTTTGCCATAGACTTTAGTTTATCCTTCTTTATTAAAATCACATTATTTTTGTTTGCAAATTTGTAAAAATTGATGTAATATTCTCTGAATCAGGATTTGCATAGTTGTTGTTTATATTTTTCAGCACCATCAAATTCCACCCCCTCTAATTGTCCCCTGGGTTTTATTGTTATCATAAATATATCATCTTCATAATTGCATTCTTTGAGAGTACACTTACATAAGAACGGGTTACGAAAAAATGGGGGGGGGGGGGCTAATGACACTGACAAGGAATGCGTGTGAAGAACCATTGGTCTCATATTTTGAAGCCTGACGAATAATGTATAAATATGTTGAAAGTAAATCAGTAGCAGTTTTTATTTTGTGTGCACGAAATACGAATTACTTCGGACAAAACTATTTTTTATTTTAAAGAAATTCCTTTAGTATCAAACAACGTTTGAAAGTTTATCTATATGTATAATATACTGTTGCGTTATAGCATCACATATTTGGGGGTTAAGAGTTGATTAGAGGTGTTAGAGGTGCTAAAAACAGATTACCCCGCAAATTCGTTTTACGCCATTTCATATTGGTGTGATAGAGACGAAACTTGTTAGATGTTATTGCCTTTTTTAGTTTGTTTTGGTTTGTTTTGGTTTGGCTTATGGAATTGGATAAATAGCCAGGAATGGCCAAATTGTAAAAATCAGAAAATGATTTTAAAATGTATGAAGTAGTATATGAAAAATAAAAGTGGAGAGAGATGTCCAAACTACTTTTGGCTAAAGCTCAATGGTATTTTATATCGGTCATAGTATCGGCTATAAGGTCAGATGATAATTTCAACATTAAATCAATGCATTTTGTTATATAGTATTTCAATCTCTTATAATCTTATGTATACAGTGTAAAATGTTTATGCTTGTTATCATTTAGTGTTAATCTTGAATTTGCCAAGGCTCATGTACATATTTTAGGGGTATGGCTAAAATAAAGGTGGACTATACAATTCATATTGGATATGATCAATTTATTTATAACTATTGTTTACCTCCGCCCCCTTTTCTCTCTCTCTCTCTCTCTCTCTCACACTCTCTCTCTCTATCCCTATTCTCCCTCCCCCCCCCTCTCTCTCTCTCTTTCTCTTTCTCTCTCCCCCAACATCGAGCCCAAGTATAGTCAAGCTAAACAAAATGTCATGAAAGAGCGCCATCTCCAGACAGGAATCAGCTTAATCAAGGTTTTCATTCAATCACAAACGTTGTCCTCTTCATACGTGGGGGCGCTGTCACGCGTAGGAATTATCTTGTGTTTATGACTTCCGAGTGTGGTTTGGTACATAACAGGAATAATATTGAAATACCTGTAATAATGTCTGTTTAAACCTACCGATACAATTTAGGACGATAAATGAATCATACACATAATAAACACACACACGCACAAACCCAACCACTCACAAACCGACGTGAACACATACAAAAATTGATACGCAAGCTCAAGGAATATTTGTTCTAGCTTTGTTTTGTTTTGGATATTGTCGTTGAACGATATTGATCATTAAAAAAAACGTATTCTTAAACAAAGTGAAGGCATGTTTTTTTCAAAATTATTATTTACAAGTCTTTACTTATTCATTTTTTTTACCGTTGAATTATTTTATGACAAATGTGCGTGATGCCCTCAAGACATTATAATAGCATGCTAGATGTAAAGTGCTATATAACATTGGAAATAAGGTTCAAACATGCAAAAAAGAAATCACTCGGTTTGTTTGAATGAGTTAATATATTATTAATATGTACTTGCTATATATTAGCTAAGAGATAAGGCATTCGAACATGTCAGACTGGGCTCCTGAGGAGAATTGAGCTATTTCTATCAATGACTCTCGTAAATCCGTTTTAATTCTTCCACATGCATTGAGATAAATCTACAAACTATTTTAATTATATTTTACGCGCAAAATAAAATAAATGAATTCAATATTTTTTTGCTGATTAAATGAATTTTGTAATTCATTAAGTATATGATAGAACTTCAAAGGACCATAGTAAATTATGGGATCAGTCTTTTGGACGCTAAAGGTTTGTTATTTTCATACTAGCCAGTAAGTATCATGCGATCAAAAGAGAATAAAGAAATTAACATTAAAACAAAAATTAGATAATGTTAGAAGCGATACAAGACCTTTCTATATTGCCATGTTCTCCATCCCAGGTGAATTGAATCTAAAATTGATTAGGCCTATGTAGACTCGACATTGTCAAGGTAGGAATTAAATAAAAACTTCAATTTTTTCATTTTGTCAATCAACTTTATAGATTTCTATATCCATTACAATATTACCCCCTTTAGATTCTTATCAAATGCGTCCATTGTCCTTTAAACCAAAAGTTTTAACAGTAATATTTGACGGACAGTTTTCTATTCGACGCCACTATATTTTATTTGCGGCTATCATCATCTTTTCTTGCAGGCTATTGACGGTGACTTCCTGGCGCCTATAATTATCCAACCCATAATCGTCCCCTAAACATAAACCCCTTTTATAGAGAAGTTGATCTTTCTGTTAATGTAACCTTTCATGCATCTTTGTGATAGGATGATTACAGCCAGACTTGTGAGAGCGGAACAGGAGACGCCATGTTTCTCGCGTTAAGATATGTAAAACTGTTGATGAGTGTAGCTTTGCGAAGGATTTTCACACCTTTGCTTTATTGATAGGGTAGTGATACCCCCAACCAACACCATTTCCTATTCTTCAGGGGGGTATAGTAGGTGTCTAGGACCGTGAATTGGGGTTGGGAGGGGTCCTTGGGATAGTAAACCCGTCTTAGTAACATGAATGATCTTTTCATGGTCTATCTAAATTTTAACATTATTTTGATGGGGAGCAGGGGGGAGAAATGATCCTCCTCTCGAGAAACATAACCAAAATAGACGACAATGTCTCTGCGATGTTTTGTTTATCGATTTATTGGTGTAGTATAGAAAGAATAATCTTTTTTGAGCTGATAGCCTTAGCACATAAGCCTATGCATTCTAATGCTATCGATCATGAACCTACAAACGACACTATGTTTTTAGTTAATTATATGTTAATTGTACATCTATGCATATTCCCCCCCTTCTCATTTCTCTATGTATCTCATTCTAATTCTATCCCTCTGCGCCTCAGAATAGTTTACTAGATCGATGGCGCATAATAAATGCTGTATTATTATTATTATTATTATTATTAATTCCCATTTCCCTTAGCGTAACATAATCGGCTGGTCACCAGTTGGGGATGATTCATCATCATACCACCCCTTATCTATTTGTCTATCCTTTCCTCTCATCTGACCCTTCAAGTAAAATAATCCTGATATACATACAGGTGGTTTGTAATGACGTTAAAACCTGATTCATCCATATCAACAGATACAGGAATTAAAACACCAATGTAACCACAAATTAAGCCGATGATTGTAATGAGCAATTTTGATTAATCAAACTGCCATTGAAAAGAGACGTTATTCTTGCTTGACACATATACAAAGCAAACTCACTTTAAACGCAGGAAGGGCTAGAAAAAAAAGTTTTGGGTGTGACAAATAGGACTGAAGTCATAAAAATGTTATTTACTTTGTATCGCTTTCATTGGTTTACTTTAATGATAGGTCGTACTTAGCCAGTCTGTTTCACGCCTCCAAGTCCCATATCAGACAATAGTCATTAATTCGACAATCGCCCATCGCTTGTCATTTTCCCCTTTCTTGGGTTACTCCCCATGTTGATTTCCAACCCCTCCTCTAATGACTCCTTAATTATCAGTTGACAAGGAGGCTGGACAGTGGTAACAATGACCGATTTTCTTTTGCGTTTTGTGGTTGTTCTCGATGTAAACTCCCTTCATCGGAGACCTCCCACACTAAATAGTGTTTGGAAAAGAGCAAGAGAGTAGTGACAGGTTAAGTGGTCTCAAGATTGACACCACATACTGCCTTTCTCCCATCCCATGATACTGTGACAATAGGATCAAGAAAGAGATTCGTAAGGGCCTTTTAATAGCATCTCCCATAATTATTCCCCACTAAATTGTCCTGGCTTATTTCCTGGACAATTAACTCTCCTCCTTTCCCCTTCCCCCTTTGATTTTTCTTTGAGAAAAATACAGAAAAGTTTTCCTCTCGCTTTTCAGAAGACGTCTCCCAACCGATAATCGATGGGCTATTGTTGTTGTTGTAGGTAAAAGTGTATTACGTAGTCTGGTTAATAAGTGAATGAAAGGGCGAAGATCTACTCCTGAATGAGCTCCAGAGGGAGTATGGGTCGGTTGGTGATTAGTACCACAGCGGGATTCTATTCAAATCTCATCCATTTGAAAAGGTGTGTATTATCGGTGAATTGACCAGCCACGCAAGACTCTTTCTCCTGCACCCGTCCGTCATGACAGCTTTAATTAGTCTTCCCTCTAAATTGGGGGATAACATTTGTTCATTTGGCAGCCAGCTTGGGGATGAGGCGTGTTACGAAGTGAAAAGAGTTTGTGAAAAAGAGACAGTGATAGATTAGCTGTGAGTGACATATGTGGCATGCCAAGTACAACTAAACTGTATAGAGAAGCAGAGGAACAGAATGCCGATGCCAACATACATCCACCCATATCTTACTCAGGATGTTAGCAATAATGATAAACACTAAAGCCAAAACATAATCCCTATCCATGCTTTGATAAGACATGCTTCATGGAATATGAATAATTAAATTTCATCAAAAAGAAATTATGGAATCATAAAAACACGAATACTTATCTAAGTTGATTAAAAAGTTCCCTTTCTTCAAATTGATTAATAATCCTCTACCGATATAATGCTGGTATGATTTATTTTTATTCCAAGTTTTTTCTTCGAAATCTACCTCGGGTAACATTTCACCTTTGACCTAATCAAACTAAGATCCTTTCGGGTTATCTCCCTCAAAATGTGCTGATAAAGCTCAATATACAGCTTTAACATGAATGATAAAGTTAAGTAGAAGCATGGACCTACTCCATGGTAGAAGCCATGTGAGGAAATTGTCTGGAAGCCATTGAGAAAAGGTTTTTTATGTATTACATAAGAGTTTATATATTCTGTGAGGTTATAGATGTTCAAAATAAAAAAGAAATTGACTCTGTTCTGCTAAAAAAAAAGTCAGAAGCACTGCACAAAGAAGCAGACATATGGGACTTCACACGCGTGTAGTTATATGAGGGAATTTGTGAAGCAACCTTCTTCAGGGACATTTATACTTATTCATATTTCTCCTGACTGTCACTGGTATACAAAAGAATGAGAAAACCCATAGTTCATTTTTACCAAAACCCAACGTACTGTTTAATGTGACGTATGTGGAATGTCAATATGAATATTAGAAAGTAAGATGAAAGCTAAATAGCAAATGTTATTTCAATGTTAAAATGAGAGATCGCATGAGCGAGTATTGGCGAGAGAGAGAGAGAGTGGATACGGTGAAAGGAGGAAGAGAGAGAGAGAGAGAGAGAGAGAAAGGGGCGGAAAAGAAGTAATATTATACGACGATATTCATCACGACATGCCATAAGTTAGTTCACCTTCATTAAAATTTGGTGTACAACCGTTACACATTTAGTTAATAAAAGATTTACTTATCATCAGTGTTTTGAGTTCTAGCACGTCGCAAGAGATAAATAGTTGTTATATGCGATCGACCGTGAACTTAGTATTTTCACGTAGGCTATTTGATTTAAGAAAAGCAATATCATTGTGCCCTTTTCCTCTCTTCTCTCTACCTCCGTCTCTCTCTGTCTGTCTGTATGTCTCTCCCTCTCTGTCTTTACATTGCAAATATCTGTCTCTCCCTCTGCCACCCTATATGTCTGTCTCTCTGTCTGTCTGTCTCTGTCTTTCTGTCTCTCTCTCTCTCTGTCTCTCCCTCTCTCTTTTTTTTTCTCTCTCTCTCTCTCTCTCTCTCTCTCTCTCTCTCTCTCTCTCTCAGTAGACTTGCCCAAGATGAAATAGTCATGATTTCTACAAAACATGACAAATACATTGTGGTGTTTTATTTAGGCATTTTAAATAGGCCAAGTGTTAAAGTACACTTTGTTCATAATCATAGGGAAAAAAGGAGATGTAAGTGGAAAGAAAGAGAGAGGAGTGGAAATAGACGACGCCCCCTTTCCTTCTCCCTCAAAGACAGAGAAAATACATTATCTAATAATCATAACAATAATGCACCACTTGACGTTTTGCATAATTTCATGAATATCAGGAATCGCAAAGCCGATACGCATTGTCTTGAGAAGGATACTCCAATTTGTTTCTCCTAAAGTAGGCAAGTGTTAAATCTTCATTTTATACCGATTCCTTCATCCATCCATCCACCATTCTATTCAGGCCATCCATTAGTATATTTGCATTCATTGATAATTTTGTAAATGATCTATTATTTCTTAATAAATTCATTCATTACTTCATTCAATGATACAAACTAATCCTATAATTTCACCGATTGATTTATGCTCTCACGCCCTCTATGTTCTATCACTTCGCTCTTTGCTATGTACATGTACATGTTCTTTATAACATGTGCTCACATTACAACATATTATATCCTCTCCAATTCCTAATCAATCGTTATCCTACCCAGCAATTATGCTTCGATTTCATTGATTCAAATACTGCCTATTTACATTAGTTTTGACACAAAGAAATTTAATCGAATAGCAGCTAAGCGACAGATAAACTTCTCAGACCAGTCCACAGAATGCTTTTACATTGCGCTTCATTAATTAAATGAAAATTGAAAAACAGTTCGTATCTGCGAGCAACTTATACGTCACAATATGAAACACAACGTTTCATCGTAGAGACATGCATTTTTAGTTTGTTTATCGTTCTTTTGATATTTTATTGTTTATTTTTGTCATAAAAGCACACCACATAATTGAGAATTGCTTGATTATTTTAAATGTGTGAATTTGATCAACAACTCGAAAAACGACACAAAACAAAAGTTATTATTTCTCTTTCTGATAAATCATATATTTAATATTCACTGTCATGTTGTACACAATACAGATGCAGTAAACCACAGTGAAATGAATAAACACAGACTACAAGGATAACATGTAGGTTTTGGAAATAAACGATCGGCACTTTTTCATTGCTTAGCGAATAACTCCCTTATTAATCATAATTTATTATTTCTTTTATTGAATTCATGTTCAGTCGCAATTAAGCTTGAAATGCTGGGGAGAAATCTTAAAGATAAGTTTTCTTTCACATTCATAACGGAGGATCTAAGCTGGAGGAAATGAAAGTTGAAGATGCGAGAATCCAAATAATTTTTAATTAATTACCGAAAAGAGAATGGGGAAAGGAACTAAACATGGCGAGGAGGGTCGAGAATGATTAAACTCAGTAATGAAAGTTAAGAGAGGGGGTCGGAGGCAAAGCTAAACAAAGAAATAAAAATGATCGGGTCATATGTTTGTAAATGACATGAGAAATTTCATCTTTTTGCTTAGGGAGATTAAAAAAAAATCTCTGCAATGGCAATTACGGGCAAAGCATAATGCGTATCAAAGTGTGTATCATAATTATGAGTTATATTGTTTTAAGGTATGCACTATACCATCGTCTTCGGAACTCATCAAGTTGTCTTTAGAGATTACAGAAATTAAGATTTTTTTTTTAAATTCCGAAATAAAAGTAAAGAGGAGAGGTTGTTCAATTTTGGGGGGCACCCGGCACATAATAATACTAACACTTCAACCTGTTAACAAAACAAAAACACAAGGACTGCCTATATTTTTCTACCATATTTCAAAAAAGAACTCTCATAAAGTATAAACGTAACATGGAGTACATGATAAAGTTGTAACATAGAATATATTCATTTATTATACATTACATATTTACATTGGCATATGTACATAATATGAGTGCGAATGATCGATAGGAAATGGTTAAAGCTAGAACACAAATTTTATGTTGCGTTTTCATTTCTGGATAAAAGATGCTAATTGAACACACATAACTTGATTATTATGAGTCTAATGCTAATGGAAATGTTGTCGAAATGAAAATTAACATAAAGACAACAAATTTATATTTTCACACTGGCATTTTTGGAAGGGTATAAATTAATCGGAGTTCAAAGTAAGCATTGTGGTTTTGGCCTCTTGTTTCCTGGCAGGCCGTCTTTTAAACATGTTGAGATATAATTAACAAATTTACCAACTTACTTCTCATTATAAAACTCAGTCTTGATTTAAGTGGGTAAGCTTCTTAGATATTTTTTTTGACATCGTGAAATAAACAGTAAAATATCAATAAACATCAGACATCAGTTAAGAGGCTCACATTTCATTTAACTGTCACCAACATAATATTTGAGGTAATTTGGGGATAGAGCAGGTGATAGGTTTTTAAAGGGAATACTGTCGCGTTTATTTTAAATAACTAGCTATGATATAATTAATCTTAACAGCATCAGACTTCTATTTTTTTAATAATTTCTTCCAATGTGTAAATAATTATGTGCTGTGAATACAATGCATATCTCTAACGTTTAAATCAGAAACAGAAGGTGAAAAAACGGGGCAAGAATCATATATAAATAAGAAAAATAAACTGATATACTACTTCAAGTACGGAGACACGGGCGTGAACGCTGATCCCGCCCTTGGATCGGTAGATGAAAGTGAGAGATGATGATGCGGTGGCTGACAAAGCGGAATCGAGGTATTCTCCGTCATCATTCCGCTATGGTGCGACGTCGATGACGACGGTGACAGCGAAACATGGGAGAAATGGGAAGGAGAAGCAGCATCGATGGATGATCGCGGTGACGAGAGATGAGGTATCATCGCCGTGGTCATTGACGTCGAAGATGGTGAAGCGAATGGCGACATCGCTATCATGGAGGAGGCGGAGGAAGATGACGATGGCGAGGATGACGATAGAGGACTGATGGGCGTGTGCGGTGAGTGAGAGAGCGAAGCCGGTGATGGAGGTAGGAGGTTTGGTGTCGATGATGACGGGGTCTTTGTGTCGATGCCTTCCTTGTCACGTCGCTCTCGTGCTCGCCGATTTTGGAACCAAATTTTGACCTGGATAAAAAAAAAAAGAAGAGAACATAACCCATTAACCTCCCATTTAAAAATATGAACATTAACATTTTAAAGAGTATTCAGATTTAACTACGTGGCGTCTCTGTACATATTATACAACGAAGGTTGCAATTAATTGCATGAATCTATTACAATCACTTGAAGAAGAAAAATATGATCTGCTATGTTAACTGTTTTCGAAACCAACAAAAAATGTCACTGTTAATAGCGAGGTTGTCATAATTACGTTGAACGAATTGAGTGTTAATGTTTTCCAAATCCGTTGAAGATATTTTTTTTAAATGTTGAAAAACAGAAGGAGAAAAAAAGAGCAACAAAAAATTTTCCGTCCATCTGTCGATCAATAGCAAAGACACAGTGACAAATCCATTTTCTTGAAGACACTTATCTCCATTCTTAGTTGATCTGTCGATAAAAGCACTTAACCAATACATTCTGATCAACTCAACGAATTAAATTTGAACAAAACAAAGCGTTGCGTAACTCGATATTCCGTTTTTGAGAATTGAACATTGCGATAGTTTTAGGTGAGGGCGTTTTGGGTCTCGGTGTTTTATTTTCCGTGAATGGTTTTCATTAAATTCATTGTGTAAGGGAGCTAGTAGAGTGGAAATATGGTGAATAAGTAAAATAAAACAATTTCCCAACGATTATCGGAAATCAATGTTGGGGGCAAGAAAATGTCATCCACCTCGCATTTGCTTGTCAATGTGAAAGAGGAATAATATGTGGTCACAAGAATTAATGCGTGAAAAATCGAAAGATCATTATGAGATGTTGTAGTATCACTAGATCAACTCATCACTCTCATCAAGCTGTCGACAGATGGCGGAATTTACAATATAAACGACTTCTAAAGTTTTCTTTGTATTATTATGTTTAGAGTTGTGAACAATTTATTAAACTGTTAAGAAGGGGAAAAGTTGAAAAATTCGAAAAACTATTGTGTCCGGTATGACTCTGGTGGTTTTCTTTTTGTTCTCTTCAAAACGACTGATATCATATTCGGTGGAAAATTGTGAGCCTGCACGCTTTTCGTTTTCCATGAAATCAGTTTCATTTTGAGATAAAAATGCTTTGAATATATATATATATATTAATTTAACGAATAAAATAGTTTCTTGAGATCTGCTGTCAAATATTCATTGGCTCTCATGTTTATTTGTGTATTTATTGTAAAATGTTTCATAATTACATAATTCTTTGTCACATTCTATTCTTTTTACTAGTTTATAATAAACGCGTTATAGGAAAGAATTATACACGACAAATTATTGTAATTCTCATTTTCATTATTAATGTTACTTTTATCATCATTATTATTGTCATTATTATTATCATCATCATCACCATTAGTATAATTATTGTTATTATTATTATTATCATAAAATTATTATTATTATCATCATAATTATTGTTGTTGTTGTTGTTGTTGTTGCTTTTACAATTAAATTCAATTCAATTCAACTCGTGACTCTCATCATTACCATTGTCTAATGCCGAACAAAAGCATAGTTTCGAAATACTTATATTAAAAAATCATGAAAAGAGTGGCATAAAGCTATGCAATCAAACGGAAGATTCACAAAGTCAGTGTTGAACCTCGTCTTTCTGATTAATGATTCGCGACTGTGATAGGAAATAGAACTGGACTTCGCCAAATAGCAAAATATCTCGACCTGTAATTGGGACGATAACAATGATTCTTGATCAGGGCTAGTATGTTAATCAGTCGACATACCTGGGTTAATAAAAGCGACAGTAGGAGAAAGGTTGATAATAATTATTGCGGTGTTTTAATTAGACGAATGTGCGCGTTCGCTCAAAGCTGCGCGAAGGTGTTATCGTTATTGGATAATTAAGCGCCGCGAGTTAATGAGCACCGGGCATGCAGCAGATAACATTTTGGGTTTTGACGTCCGAACTAATCTCGTGTTGATTCAAATGGTTTGAGTAAGGACAGAAAATACATCCAAGTAGCCAAACAGTCAGAGAAAGAGAGATAGAATAAGAGAG
Organism: Strongylocentrotus droebachiensis; assembly: GCA_035222895.1. Taxonomy (NCBI): domain Eukaryota; kingdom Metazoa; phylum Echinodermata; class Echinoidea; order Camarodonta; family Strongylocentrotidae; genus Strongylocentrotus; species Strongylocentrotus droebachiensis. The sequence continues at coordinate 37,393 of JAVYIG010000609.1, read as the reverse complement.
AGGAGAGAAAGGGAGAGGGAGGGAGAAGGAAGGATAACAATTACTAGATGAGAAAGAAATTGAATTAACTTCTCAAATGAAGATTGACAGCGTTAGGACAAATGTGCAATACCGATGGGGCCGTCGGAGTCTGACATGGGAACTATTGATTTCGATTTATTTTCGGCAGGTAAATAGCGTCGCAGTGGCTCATAATGAAACGTGTAATTTTCATATCTATTCCAAAATCAATATCAGAACAGCCTTATTGCACCACGTGAAATGCGGTACATTAGTGCACCTGTCTTGTTTATTCGTTTATCTATGACGTAGAACAAAAAATTGCCAAAAGAATAAATGAAATATTTTGTAAAATAGATTCCCTGCTCACTAATTTAAATAACCAAGACGACAACGATAAAAAGAAAACAGCTATCAAATTAAGAATAAAACCCCGATGAAATAATGTATGCTTTTAAAATCGATATCATAACCATATCATAAATACAACGTAAATATTATCATTCCAAGTAAAACAACAGAAACAAAAGTGTTGGCAGGATTTTATCACATTTTGCGTCCACTGATAGAGTTCATACGTAATCATGCAGACTTTTTCACTTTCAAAACTTTCACAGAAAATTAAAAAAGAAATGTCTTTCAACATTACACCGGTAAGAAGCGTTACAACATGATATTTTTTTCTGCTGAATTTAATGGGCATTACGGAATAGTGACGCTTTTATGGTTGTCCGGTATCAATTTGATGAAGACCATGCAACTCTCCTAATCTATTTCCGGACTCATTCTGTCTCGCAGAAAATCGGGGTTAATACCTAGACAACGGTTTGAGATGAATTTTTGAGCTTCTTTACTTCCTCTCTCACATGACAGTTTCAAGAAATGGGTTTATTGGCTGTCAAAAAGTGAAGAAGAACGGAAATAGAAACAATATCGAATGTTTTTTATCTTCTAATAATGCCTTGGCCTACATTCAGCATCAGGCCGAGAGCATAAAGCCCAGACCGATATGTTATCACTTATTTATTCATAAGATTTCTTCATCGCGTTTTTATTTGTTCACTACTGTTTTCTTTTATAGCCAAATAAGTTATTTGCAGATGTCTTCAATCTTTCATGTCAAAAATAGATATGAATAAGCAATGACATACGTTGGGGGTAACTCATGGGCGAGAAGTTTATCATATTTTATTTGTATTTAATGATTATGCAAAAATGTGTATACATGTATTGATCAATGAAAAAAATATTAAAATTTGTTGTTACATTGTAGATATTACCGAAGTGTCGATTTATAAGTCATTATCAATTTATACACTTTTCGAAACTTTAAGCTGTATATTTTGGTAACAAAAAATTGGCAGAAAGAATTAAATGAAGAAAGTCACGTATAGGGAAAAAATGAATAAACAAGACTTGGGTAATTAAACCACTTTGCTGTAGATCATTTTAGATAATGAAACTTTTCCTCGTTTGCCCTATTAAATTCATGGGAAAAAGAACTTTCCAGGAATTTGGATAGTTTTGAATGGCTGTTTTTAGAAGCGATTCCAGTGGATGTTTCGCCGAATCAAGAACAGAATGAGTGAGTCACGGTTAGCATTGTTACATCTAACCATGAATGGTATCCAGTGTGTGATGGAATGAATATCTAGGAATTCTAGTTGTGACCAAAAGCCACATAGAATATTCATGTATGTTCCGGTCTTTTTATAATAGAGAATGAAAGAAGTCTAATTGTAGTCTTTCTCCTGCCGAGTTTTCGGAAACGGCATGTTTTTCATCGAAGAGATGTACATGAATGATATTTTTCTTCTCGGTTCTCTAATATTCTGCCACGTTGCAACCGAAAAACACATTAAATTTCGTTCATTTTAATAGTTATGATAGAAATGACATTAAAAAGTGAAACAAAAAAGTGTAAATCTAACGGACTTACCCGATTCTCTGAGAGGTTGAGCGCTGCCGACAGTTCGGCTACATCAATACTACTGAGATAGTGCGTGCAGCGAAACTTCTGTTCCAGCGTAGCTACCTGTGTCGGCGAGAAAGGTACCCGGGGGTTACGGCCTAGCTTACGCTTCTTCGCACCGTCCTTTCTCTTTGTACCTGCGAGAGTAAGACAAAATATTGAGGGAAAGTTGTTAGTGAAAATGTTTCTTCAAAAAGTATGAAAACTTGTTAGTCATAATTTATCAAATGTCATCATGGAAAGTATGATACTACTGGTAGATAATTTGACAAATCAGTAGGCTTATAAATCCTACATAATTCTTATTTAGGGCTGATTATTAACGTTACAAAAATCCGAACGCTGATTTTTATTTCATAAAAACATTCTCATGATACTTATGTTTGTATTTCTTTGGGAGTGTACATTACTTCAACAATTATTATTATCATTGACATTTAGTATAATGAATATTAAATAATATAAATTCCTGTATCTATTCTCTGAGAGTATAGCTTTTGGTTAAGCTGATAACATTACTGGAAATTAGGCAAATAACTGTTTAAACAAACTTAGATCGTCTTTTTACGTGATGAATCTGTCATCATATTTTTTTTGTCAGATACTTTTTTTCCTGTTAGAAAGAATTGGCAGTTAACTTAGTTAAAGGTAAAGACCAGTAATGGTCATGCGATTGCATTGTGAAAGAAACGTTGTGGAATCGATCAGAAAAGGTCGATCATCTAGCATCTAGCATCTGCAAGGTTCTGGAATCATCAAAATGATAAGAAATTTGGCTCATTCTTCGTAAAGTTACAAGCACTATACACAGAAAGATGTATATGGGACTACCCTATCTCTCTCACCAGACCATGAGAGAAATAAATTTACCAAATATATGAATTAGTAGGCGGTTTCCCGGCAAATTTTTTATCATCATGTATTAGTCAAAACATATTCTTTCACATGATTGGTAATGAGAGCTTCCATTTCATTTTTTGAAATTGGGGCGTTGCCAATACTGGTCTTTACCTTTAATTGCAAATTAATAAATACATATTTAAAAAATGTATATTTAGGGGGGAATGGATATATAACCAAACATGTAACGAGGAATTTTTTTATAAACATTTTTGATTACCTCTAGAAGAAGAAAAAACGGGAAAACAAATATCACCCATATACATTCAATTCATAACTTCAATCATATTGTCACATTTTTCGCAACTATCAATTAGAAATAATTTAGCTCTTTCATGTCAATTCCAAAACACAGATTATAACATACAACCACAAATCATGTGCCGTTTCCTTGACTATAAGTAATTAAAAAGAGCCATTCATAGTCAGCGAGGTTAGGTCCATGTTCTAACCCATCAAACCCCTGTCAGATTCAATAAAGATGTCAATCCAAATTTAAAAGTTGACCGAAGCTGTGATAATGATCGCAACTTTAGAGACAATTCGGTTGATTGTTAGTGTAACAAGTGATAAGAGGAAACAAACCACACACGTAATACACACACTGTCCCAATTAATGAATGCACGCGTGCACACGCGACAAACAGGGATTGTTATACGAGTGGTCAATCTGGCGCCCCGCCTTGTCTACTGGCGTGGGCATCTTATGAGGGAAGGCGACATCACGTAAATAAACCACTCTCGGATCTCGGCGGGGAGGAGAGACATTCGGTTGCCAAGGGACGCTATCTCAGTTGCCAAATGGAAAACAAAATCATGAACCCTCATTTTCTTGCTAATAGTTGGTGCATTACATTTGAATTAGCCTTCAACCCATATACATTAAAAGTCCAACATAGTGGATACGATTTGGCCTAGGCCTATTTGATTAATATTTTAACTGTTACAATCATGTATATAAATTAATTGGTAAACCTTGCTACTGTTATGGACAAATTCAAGATCATTTCTTAGAGACAGTGATTAATCATGTCAAAAACTAAATGATTGGATACGCAACCTAATTAGCAAAATACCGTTCATATTATAAAACAAGCATCCCTTCTGTTATCATATTATCAAACATTTTCTTTTGAAATCTTATTGAACATTATAAAACAAGTATTTGTTAGCAGTGGATATCAAAATCCTGGGAATAAAAAAATGGTACATGTAGCTAGCTCTCTGAAATAAAAATTGGTGCAATATCATATTCGACTATAAACATGACTGTCTAATAACTGTCATAATCAACATTATACAGTCCTTGTACTTGTGAATTCGTTCAAAATGATAATTTTGTGTAAATGCATGTTTTTATATGTATTTTTAAATTTGAAGGTAACTTTAAAGGTAACAAATACTATAATATATTAAACAAGTTGAATTATTAAGTTTGAAAATTACTGGAATCAGTAATTAATGATCAATAATTATTTATGGTCTTAGTTTATACCATCTTCAAACCATCTAGCTAACAAATTATTCTTGATCGCTTCTTATTTGACTGCTCTATGTAAAGTCACTTCGTGGACTGGCTTATCACACTCATTTTTGGCCAAACCTCTAAATCATGTATTTTGATCAGTTTATGTTGCTTTAACTTGAATTCCTAACTTGAATTTAAATCAAATATTAATCTAACGCATGTTAAATGAAATAAAACGCCGTTCGGTAATTATTCTAACGTTTCAAAGTGGTTAAAAACAACTAGTGAATCCAAATTTACATAAACATTATTTAGGTTGTGTTCTGCAAAACATCAAATCAATGTCAACATGGCATGGGCCTATATTTTGTGAGAGCAAACAAACACACAAACAAAGAATACAAACGAAAAGGGGTGGAACAAGGGATACAAATATTTATAACATATAAAACATACTAGAGCTACACAACTTCGATGCATGTACAAACATAAACATTTTACTGCTGCACCTTTAGTTTGTCCATTCGGTAATATTGGTTTTTTCCACATCAGTTCCTTTCAAAAGACATTTGACATAGGCCATCTAGCAGCAAGCTTGACGATCCAATGTATTATCTTCGAGACATAGAATAGCCCCTCCATTCTTAACAAAAGCGAGTTGGTTTATATCAAGGACATTTTTGTCATGCAAATCAATTAAATGACCAGAGTTACAATGATATCGCAATAGTACAATTTGCAGTTTGTAAGCAGAGGCTGTATATTATGTAGTAATGTACGCAGTGGGAATTTGCCGTATAGAATGATATACCAATTAAAGAAATGCAACGTTGGATTTGGATCATTCATCTGTTGTTTCTTTTTTTTTCTTCTAAATGATCGTTGATCTTTATTGTTGTGAGAAAAGAAACGATGATGTGAAATCCAAAGAAATTTTGTTACATCGTTTGAAATAATGACGGATGTAACAAAACGTGTAAGTAATATAATGCTTGATTTGGATAAGTAGTCCGTCTGTTTTTTTAAGTCTTTGTTACTTCATTTGTTATATTTGTTTCATTTTGTTCGTTTTCTGAATAATCGTTTGTTGTTATGAGGAAAGAAGTGACGACGTAAAATCCATAGAAATTTTGCAAGTTATATCTCGTATTGTTACATCGTTTGAAATCATATTAAATATCGGGATATTGTCCACACAAAAAGACATAAACTTGCTATTCAATCGTTTGTATTAATGGCATTATTTAAACTTATTAAAAAAATGACAATTGATTTATTCATCACAATCATACAAACAAATTATTTTGCATATTGATTCAACCTACCTGCACTAGCGAATCCTATCTGATACTAAAAACTAAATCATATCAACTTCCTTTAAGAGCAATAACGTGAATCAATGATATACATTTGAAATTGATTCACATTTGAAATATATGTTCATTGTTTTGTTTTTGTGTTGTTGTTGAATATATATGGTTACAAATAATATATTTCATTTGCAATTTTCAAATATTGAATCTAAACTGGAACATATTTTGCCTCAAATTTGTTAGTTAGTATAGAAAACTGGAATTGCTAGTTCTGTGTCCATCATTTGTGCCGTTAATAATATCAAAATCGAATAAACGGTCCAACGCAACCAAACCTAGTCAAAATACATTTTCAGCAATAGCCTTTAATTTTTTGTTTGAATGTTTGAAGTGTCAAATGGAAAAATTTGTCCAGTTTATAGAAGCAAGTTGTTCCTTTGTATGTTTTGAAATGTCAGTTTAGAAGTGACAATATGTGTTGTTCAGAAAACTAATCTACACTAAATATTTATGTGAAATGAAATGAATAATCCATTCATGATAACAGTCAGTAGGATGGGATGGTTCTAAGAAATTAAGCAACTTTAACATTTGTAACTCATGTTTCTTCATCTCTATCATTCGAATATTGAAATTATCAAATTAAATAAGTAACTCACAGATACACATGTATTGCATCACATCGATTGCGTAATCATAATTTAATTATTAGAACACATAATAACTCATATGCGCCTTGAGCAACTCTAAAGATGGATGTATTGTGCTTTATAAATATTGTTATTATTATTATATTAGTAAATTATGTATTTTTAAGTCATTGCAAAGTCCTCGAGTATTACAAGTTTATTATCTAATTTTAAAATCTAAACCTACCACGTGTTCAATTATTACATGTCTTATTTCGAATACACCATTTCAGATCTTTAATTAACCTATTTAAGAGCTAGGAATATCTGTATTTGTGCTTTTAGGGGAAATAATTAATCACAATGACGTGAAACGAATGTTGAATAGCAGGTACAAGTAGATTTGATATAATAATTGCTATTATCATAATCATGGTCTCATCTAGTGCTAACATTTCAAGGAAAAGAAATGACAGCAACATTCTAACCTAATTAATATGTACATTGAATTATAACTTTTTATTCAAACTAATGACTTAAGAAACATATTGAGTTATTTAAAAAATAATTAAATTAATGATATTTGGAGGAATGATAGTAAATCAACGCAATGTGATAACGAGCTGTCATCTAAACGTATACTCATATCATTTTGAAATAAGGCAAATTTCCCGAAACTTAGGATTTTACCCTGACATTCTCTTGAATTCTTTATACCTGAACTGCGCCCTTACCTTATTATATTTCCAACATAATTGTATTTTTACCTTCACAATTATTCGTCATTCAAATAGGATTTCACATGGGACGTTAAGTTTTCTCAATATACAAAAGTATTCAAAAGTAAATACATGAGTATACTACCAAACTTCCGGAATAAAAAAAGAGAGATATATCAAATATATTTTCTGTCCGATAAGCCTATTTAAAGTTTTAACTATAAGTAATCGTAGTATTGTGCAGATGAGTTTCTAAATTGAGAACACCCGTAATAAGTTTCTTAAATGTTGTTTCAATTAAATTGATACAGAGTTTGCTTACATTTTATTTTGTATATAACGACAAGATTGGCGTTACAACTGTTTATCAGTAAACAAAGTCGGTTTATTTTTATGTTATGATGTACATCCTTAATAGGATTCAGGACTTTAAAAAATGATAATATTGATAACTTAACTTTCTAAACACTTACTACGAAGGTCATATAATCTGAACTAGAAGTGTCGGAATTGTACTTCAAATGCTATTAAAGTAAACGTTTCAAAATGCATTAGATAGAAGATTATTGAAATTAGGATTATATGGATGTTGCCATTATCAAGAAATCTATTTGAAATTACTTATCTGGTTTTGACATCAATTTCTTAAAGCTATTGTTACCACAGTACTCTAAATGTAAATCAACATAATGTATTTCTTTTCTTTTACAAATGTTGATGTTGTCTGCTATCATATGACAGATTAATAAACATTCTAACCAACTTACGTTGATGACTGCATCAACAGATGAAAACATTAGATAGTAACCAGAAGTCCAAAACTAGAACAAAATGTTACACAATGTTAGTAGATAGATGTCGTTTGCTCTTTCTGATAATTTTAAAATTTGTTAAAGGACACCAACATGCATAAAACACGTACTATTCCACTTCATTTAAGAATACTTAGTCAAAGTGTGTGAAGTAAAGATTGACATGATACTCACGTGGAAGTCTAGGTGGTTTATATCTGGTACATTGAAGCCATGAGAACCTTGCAAGTGGGTTCTCTTCAGCATCAGTATCAGTCTTTGATTCATGGCCATCACCCTCATCATCAACCGTCATTTTATGCGGCGACGTCGCCTCCTGGTGGTCATCGACGCATTCTCTTGGGGATGGGTAATGTTTTTCCTGATACGAGACGCCATGTTTGCTGTGTAAAGTTAGCTTATGTTTAGCCCTGATGCTTTCTAGTCGGTTAGAAGTCTGTGAGTCCCCATCCCTCTTGCCGAGGATACCGTCTATGCTAAAGTCGGTGACACCGGTTCGTTTGTCGCCCAAGCTGCCCGGAGAGGCGGCGCCACTGGTAAGCATCGGTCTCAAGCCCTGGGCCACACGTAGATTCTCCATGCTAAACGAGGCAGCGGCAGCGATCGTGGCCGCTGATCCTCCGGGGAAAGCCGTAAGCTGGCCCATTGTAGTCGAGGATAGAGGTCCAAAGGGTGGCTGCATTCTTAGCCCTACTAAAGAAAAGCCCGAATAGTTGGATAGTGGCGCCGGGAAGACCCCAGCGGCGTAGAACCCCTGCTGGAGCGAATAAGCAGAATTTAAGAGAGCCATGGTGGACAATGAGAGGTCTCGCTAATTCCTGACTTTTACTTTTTGCTAGTTAGGAGAGACAATATAGAGATGAGACCATATATTCTCAGAGTTGAGTAGACGATGAACAGCAAGTCAAAAGTGACCAAGAAAGACCACTGTGCCCAAGATAAACCCGGCTCCTTGACTTCTTGATATACCCTCAGGAAAAACAGTGAAACTAGGTAAACACTTCAGCGATGCAGCAGACGACTCTTACTCATAAAAACCTTCCGCTCATCTTTGTCAAATAAAAAACATTGTTTGTAATGGGATGTGAGATAGCAGTGTAGAGAAATCCGCGATAAGGTGTTGCCGATTCACATGTTCATTCCCACTTTGTTTAGAATCAAACTGTGAACCTTCAATTCGCAAACAAGTTTCTCTCCGATTACCACCTTCCATCCATACTCATCACACACTAAACGACACCAACCTGTACTGCACATGCGCGCAGGTCGCGCGTTAATTGGCTTGACCTTCGAGGGGTCATAGAATAATGACGTCATCGAGACAGTGGAGTCAACTTCTCTTGTTACTTGTAGTCGCGTTTCGATGGCGTGAAGTATTTATCGTTATCTCGACTTGGTGCCCTTTTAGCGCCTGATTAGGCAAAGGGTAAATTGGAAATCCAAGTTTCCTTGGATAGAATAGACTGGATTATTACTGGTATCGTGGTGGGCTTATTAGGTGGATATGGGGAGGCGCCAATGTAGAGAACACGATGAATAGAAGACTGAGGAAATTGAGAAAATTGTCGATAAAATTATGATCACGGTGCACGGTGCATTGTCAGGTGGAAAATAAATGCGAATTTCAATTCAGATGAGAAAAGATGTTGTTAGATTGTTCAACGGAAAACAGAAGAATCTATCGGAAGATAGTTTCCAAACAAAAGCAATGCAAACAAATAAAAGTTGATGTGATCTCTGAAATAAATAACAGTTGTGCTTGTTTGTACATCTATAAGCTATAGTGTGACAACAGCTTAGCATTAATTCAATGCCATATATTTGAATTCGTATTTGTGGACAGTGCCTAACGTTGTTGATCGACAATAAAACTGTCAAATTTCAGTAAAGGAAAACAAGTCTGCATTCTTGTCTGTTAAATTTCAAACTTAATTGTTCTTTTCACACACCGGTAGCTGGCATGATTCTATTCTACTACATGTATTTTTTTTATGTTTATCACTTTGGCTTTTGTGTTGCGATTTCATGCTGCGTATTTCGTTTATTTTTGATATGGGGTATGGTAAAGCAAATAATTACATAATGTTGATGTGATATACAATAGAGTAATACAACTTTGCGCGCGCTGAAATATTGTAATTTGTTGAGAGGTTTTAAGGAGGCATTTTTGTTTTAGAAAGTATTTCATTTTTCATCCAATGAACCAAATTTAAAATAAAAAAAATCGAGATGTAACATATCAAATCATTGATTTTGATAACATAATAATTACAATCAATACATTAAAATAGCAACAACAACAATTATATTACAAGTCATAACATTGAATATAGATGAAAATAAAAATGTTCTCCCTGACCCTACCCCTACCCCCTGCCCCCCCCCCCCCCCCTCCCGAGCACTCTGCCCAAGAAGCCTAGTATCCTCCCCGGTCACCCTTCCTACCATACCCTCCTCTCCTCTCCCATCCTATCCCCTTCCTCCCTTCCAAACTACCTGTTTTGCGATGCGGAAAACACAAATATTGCCTTTACTTAGGCTTTTGACATTTAGAGACAGATTTGTTATAACAATCGATTGAATATTTATTACAAATTTGACAATGTTCATGTTATCTTAATTATGTCGCATGAATATTGTATTAATGAGAATTTAATTATTTCCCTCAGAATGTAGCTCCTTTCCACTCTCTCTCTCTCTCTCTCTCTCTCTCTCTCTCTCTCAACTTTTTTTTCGAGAGCTAATTTAGCAATCAGCGTCATGCACAGACTAGCTCCCAATCCTTGATATATGAGCTGTGATATGAGGAAGTATCATGATTACCGTACTGATCATGCCCAATATTTCATCATGGATTAATTTGGTGATTGAGCTACGGGAACGGACAAGTTTCTTTGGTAATAGCTCTTGCTATTTGCGTCAAAGCCATCCATTCTCTAAGAACCAAATGAAGAACTTTGGCGCGCATCGTCCAAGTCGTGCCGTAGACCATACAGGCAGGCGTGCGGGCAGGATCCCAAGTTCCTAATCCACGGATGGAAATCGTAAACCTATCATTAACCACTATTTTCCAATCAGCAAAATGAGAAGCGAGGAACGAGTGGTAGCGATAAGTTAAACAGGAAGATGATGAATAACATGATGAAGATGATGGTGGATGATGACTCTTGCAGACTTATTATGGAGTTATTAAAGGAAGAGATGAAAATGGTTCGGTTTAAGATTGGTGATGGCCTTGTCAAGGGGAGATGAGCTCGTAATCGGCTGCGCGAATCAATCGGGCTAATTTGGCGGAAGATTGGAACGACAGCTGAAATATATATATATGGCGCGAATCAAGGGGAAAGTATTACACGTTTATATACCTCTGCCATGGGTCGCTGGTAATTAATTAGCTCGTTCTAGCTCCTAGATTGTTTTTCTTAGGGAGAAGCAATCCGACAAAGGAGAAATGTAGCAGAAACAGGATATTGGAAATGTGGAAATTCGCTGATTGCCTTGTCTTGAGGACGATTGGTGATTAGACAAAAGGAGATCATTAGTGGGAAAAGGAATCATACTATTTATATCATATTTCAATATGATAGTGGAATGGGGTTACAAGCAAATTTGACGCACCTACCCGTTAGACATTCTATATTAGCACCCTCATGAAATAGATTAGTCATTTTTGTTACCTTTTAACCAATTTGCTATCTTTTTTATTATGTTTATTCGCCCTATTCCTTTTTTTTCTTCGCTCAAACTGGACAAAATTATTCGTTATTATCATCATAAAACAATAAGAATGTAATGATAAAATGAATCAAGGATATATTTGATGTTTTAGAAGGGAAAATTGGAAATGCAGATGTACCAAAGTAGGATGACTTTCATACGTACAAATTGTGTCTGTTTTTCACCATCTTCATTCTCTTGCAAGCGAATTGTTCCCGTGGTTAAACATTCTATGAACGAGTGTGAATCTGTAACTTAGAAGAATAATTTTTACAATTTCATCTTCAGCACCGTCGTCATCATCATCGTCATCATCATCATCATCATCATCATCATCATCATCATCATCAACATTATCGTCGTCGTCGTCGTCATGACATCAACCTCACTTTCATGGAATTTCTTCCATTCATCAACATCACTCTCATCTTTCTGTCCATCTGCATTCTCTTTCACTGGATATTAACACGTTACTTGAGGTCGATAGGCCGTGGCTCAAACCATAATTACGCAATATTTGGTGATCATTATCATATTTCTATTTGAATCAACGTTGTTGACCTCGTATACCAGTCAATCGATAACTTTCTAACAATTAAGTGATCTATACTAGACGATTATATTCCTTATTGGATTAACTCTGTGACAAAACAAAAAACAAATAGTAATATACAAATGCACGTACAAGTCGGGTAAAATCAATCGGTTTTATTCAATTATAATGCAAATAATTGCCCCGGCCAATGACCCCATGTGGGGGCTGCCTGTCAGTTAATTGCATGGGGGCCAACATAACCATAGCAATTCCCCGATCAGACATAAAATTTATAATAACAATAGTTTATTACCACCGCTCTATTTGTTTTGGGTTTCGATTTAACTAATTGAAATTGAACAACATACTGCATCGATTGTATAATTCAATGACAACGGTAGAGTGTCATGTCCGCCATCCCACAAAATGTGAATGCTATGAACTGACCTCCAAACATTACATCTAAATATGCAATACCAATACAATAGAAGCACCACTCTGAGTGCAATACCAACACCAAAGTGTTGTACCTCCTTTCTTAGTAGCTTTCTAGTTCAAACTTGCTTAATTTTTTGCTATCGTCTATTATTTGGGGTGCAAAATTTGAACTTCATTTTATTTGAAGTACAGTGGGGTCGAGGATTGTATCGCCTGCGTCGCAAAATGCAAAAAGTAAATGTAAAATAGGGGTAAAACTTAACAATTGTTAAGATAAATAAAGAGTTAACGTTTTTCTTCGTTTTGTGTATTTATTAGGACTAGATAAATCTCTGTAAAGAATGAAAGAAAATTGTAATTTAGTGTTTGTTTAAAACGTTTTCTTTGTATCAAATATTATATTTACTATTTTCAAGTGTCCAACTTGAGTTTTATGCGCTTTGATAATCATTCAATGATATGCCAACTAAGGTCCTGTATAAGTTTTATTGCCTGGAAATTTGAAATAACTCTTTGACTTCATACGTGAAACAAAACATGTCATATTTATACAGTATATTTACCGACTTATTTTGTTTTATATATCTTATTTGTCTTTCTTTTTTTTGTCAGGACACCTCCCGGCTAAACGGAATTCCACGACCATCCCAGATCAATATGACTACAAAAGAGATATGATTATCATAATCGAAATGATTGTTTCCTACATGGTGCCAGTTGGTCATTTTTTAGAGACAATAAATAGTTTGGTGGCGACGTGGTCATTTAGCAGGAGACTAACATCTTTGTCGAAAGGTCGATACGATAATTAGAGCGCAACACATTATCACTGGAAACAAATATGTCATGTTGTTTTGGTGACATGGGAGTGTTAAAATATGGATTCAAATCGATGAATGTCATATCACAACTTCGAAATAACATGACAGGTTGTGACGAGTACTCGGAGTAAATGACATAAGATACATGTTTCTGGATGACTGAATATGCAGTCAACACGATCTTGGTATTGTAGGTACATTTTGAAGATGCAAATGAACAAAATGATGAAAAATAGTTGACGAATGTTAAACAGCGAGCCACTACACGAGAGCCGAATGCTTCTTTGCTGAGAGCAACTTAACATAGAGCTCTTTAGCATGTATATGAATAAATCACTAAGTATAATTTTGCGCTTTTTTTTTCTTTCTTTCTTCCTTAGTCTGTATATTTCCATTGATTTTCAAGCGAGATTCAAAGCGAGATTGGGAGAAATTGGGAGATATAACATAATTTTTAAATACGACATCCTGGAATTGTATTGGTCATACACTGTTTTTTTGTCAAAATATTGTATCTTATTTATTTCATCTTTGAATGTATTCTTGCAAGCGTCATGTCATTATTATTCAAACATTGCTATGTGTTTCATGTGCGATTATTGTAAACTAAATGCAATTTAGCCTTCGGGCTGCAATTTGCAGTATTTTCATTAAACCATTCAATTCAATTCGATTGAGTTTAGACTTTTCGATCATCCGTAGTTCTATAAAGCAAATTAGGGGATATAACCATAATAACGCAACACTGTAGATGGGTACATCTCGATAGTTTCCTCGTCGTTCACCCCAAGACACATATTAAAAACTTTCCGCCAAGAGAAAGTCACTCTATATATTGGAACTCCCCTTTTATCAGGGATGTCCCGTTATATCTGGCGCTTCGAAAGCCATCTTCTGTAAGTGGCTTAAGGCGAGGATTAGGGCGGATGGGTCCCTTGTTCCTCCTTCACCATAAACTTCAATGTGCCCCTCCCCGACTATTAGTGTGCCTACAGATAACAAACAACCTTCTGTATCGGCTAATTATCTCATCATTCTAAACGTTAATGACTGTCTCGAAGTGAAAGGGGTCGCTGGAAGGTGGACTTTATTCAGAGGGTTCCCCTTAACAATGGGTTTATATACCGACACAATACCAGTGGTTACGTAGGCTTAGCAGAACTAGATTTCAATTACTTTTTCACCCACCTATTATTTGTGCTTTATAATCAGTTCCTCTGCTATTTCGCAGTCTCTCTTCGATTGATCATCCGATAATACCATTGAAATTTGATCAATTTTATGTGAAACCCGCGGTGAATGACAGCAGAATGGACATGACTGCTATGTCAATCACACCAGCCCCCCCCCCCCCCACCCTCCCATGTCAGTATTTAACTACCGTGCGAGTCAAAAAAAAGTTTACACCTAGAAAATTGCTAATTATTTTAAAAATCATCTATGAATCATCTATGCTGCAGAAATGTATGTATTTTACGAATTATCGTTACTATAAAGTGTTAATGGACAAGTAATTGATTTGTAAGTCCACCCGTTCTTTGTCTGATTCTTTTATAATTGGGCTAAATTAATGTCACGTTTGGGCTTTTTCTGTTATTTATTTTTCGTAAAAGAGTGGGGTGGTAAACATCTTTATTTCAAAATGTTTGTTTGGAGCTCTACGATGTTTTATATCAACAATTAACGCCATTTTCCGTGACTGCTATTGTATATGCTACACATATCTAAAATAGGCTACAACGTATCGGGTACCTCCGAATATAATTTACGATATACACAAAAAGGAAACGATTTAAATAAACTTATTAGATCTACGAAGCCTGTAGAAAGTTTTAAATAGAGGTCAGTTTCAGTTTAGCCAAGAGCGCAAATCCCTCACTCCGCCATCAATAATATATATATATGAATGCAGTTGTTTGGATTTGTCACCCGTATCTCTGTGAGTTGATACTCCTGGGCATTTCACATGAACAAATGTCCAAAAGGCATGGAAAAAAGAGGAAAAGAGATGAGAAGGATAAAAAAAGGAAATAGCTACAGGAAATAATCAGAAAAAGGTAATAGTTGTTTAGATTCCCTGATGATATAAACACTCAGTATTCATGAGGTAATGATTGCTTGAAAGCCCGATACATTTTAAGGAGGGGGCCAAACATTATTTAGATAAAAAGAGAATAGGAACTGACAGGATGATTATCTCGTGAGCCAATGCGTAAACAACGATCTAAAATAGGTATTACTTGAGTAGGACTAGGGCTGGAGGGGGTGGGGTAAGAGCTGGACTTTACAATAGCCAGGTTGGTCAGTTCATTAGGATGAGTGCCTAATTGGATAAGTAGGGGACATTGTGGACTCAAAAGAAGTAAAGTAAAATCCCATTTGGGGAGGTAGGGTTAGATGGACCCTGAAGAAAGGATCTATTGTTGGTCTGGTTGGGGTAAGTCGCAGAATGGGGCGCCATCTAATTATCTTTGTCAAGATCGCATAATGTCAGGTGACACCTCCTCCCATTCCGCGATGCTCTTTTCATACCTACCTCAACTCCCTTCTTCTTTTCCCTTTCACTTCGGAGCTCTTCGATGAAGAAGGCGGCGCCTCGGTCGAGGAACCTTTTAAAGTCGGGACTGTCTTTATTGAACGAGCTCATCAGGGGGTATTCATAACTAACAATTGACACGTTAGTCAAGTAAGGCCACCGGCATGGATTAAACCCAGCTAGAATGTAAGGCAGATGATCATCCACAGCCGATAAGAAAAGGGGAAACGAAAAATAGAACACCAAATGAACAGGAGTCTCAGCATGATATCTTTCACTCTGCCGCCATGCTTGCCAAAACTTAGTATGTAATATATACAATACACCATTATTAAGCTCATTTGCAAAGTAAACACTTGATATTCTGCTGTTTATTGCTTTGATTTTTTTTTACCTTAAGAGGTAGCTTTGTAAAGAAATAGATACAAAAAGTACAAGTGCATATTACAAGGAAATGATATAGAAACACCGTGTTCTTTTCTGGAACGCAACGTGGAGTGTTATCTATCATTTCCAAACAAATATTAGCAATGATGGTGATACAGGATAAGATTATGGGAAGAAAACACATACAAATATCACGCATTATACATTTAAAAAGTTAATACACTTTTATTTACTTTAAAAAAAAAACCTTATCATCTATGATGTTTAATTGAATTGAGGTTTTAACTGCAAAATATTTACAAAATTGTTAATCACAGCCTAACCACGAACATTATTGAACTTACTGATCTCTGAAAGTCTTCGTGAAATTCCTAAAATAATATACATGTATTTTATTTTATCAATTGAACCGTTATCGAATAAATGAATAGGCAGACATTTTTCCCTATTATTTGAGAAAAAATAACGATTATCACTGAATAAGAAGTAAAAACAAAAATGATGTAAACAGAAACATTGTTTGTAATTTGTTTGTTTTAAAGTGGTTCGAAATTCGAGTTCAATAACAATGAACTACTGATCGAACTACAAAGTGTCCACAAAAGTTCGTCAAGATTTTCAAGAATACACTTTCTTATAGAAATGACAGAGAACGATACCATGTCTTCATGTTACTGATGTTATATTTTTGTGTAGCTTCGATAGTGACGATTTCAACATTTAAAAAAATGTTACAAAAGAAAACATACAACCGGCTTTGAAAGGTTTCCTTCGCGGTATTTAGCCGCTGACTTAAGAATGATTAGGCTGAGAGTAATGGATTGTCTAAGGGATCGGCCTAAATTACATCCTCTTGATACAATATCTTGTCGGTATCCTTTGACTAATCAAGACATATCGACCAAGACGTGGACATATCCCAGTGAATTACATCGCTTGGATTAACATTATCCATTAAAAGTACACCGCGAAAGATTACAGTGGTCAATTGCAGCCCCCTCCGCAAACATTCTAAAAGTATCAGCGTTTTCTTTTTAGACAGTCACCAATTCATTAGGACAAAAGGCGGGTTGATATACACTAACAAGACATTGAAAACACCATCTCAACATATCAGTAGTTGACATGTACATTCAGAGGTAAAAATCATTACTTGGAATGGGTTTATTGAATTCTATATGTTGGTTTAAACATAGATATTCCCCGACATATTCATGCGCATTATAGTTATCACATTTTTTTTTGTCACAAAATTAATAACTGTTCGCACAATTTAAAAAAAAAAGTCTTTTCGTCACATACTCAGAAATGCACACACGCACCCACACTAATGTTCAATAATTATATCGGTTATTTCATAAACTCTCGCTTTAATAAATTGTTACCAGATATAAAGAATTGCTCGTTTTTCCAACTTGAATATTATGATAGGAAACAGGAAGACGCAGAGATCGAAACCGAATAATTCTCAAGTATTAGAAGAGAAATGGATGAGAGAGAGAAAGAGAGAGAGAAAGAGAGGGGGGAGGGAGAAAGGGAGGAAGGGGAAGGGATTGAAGAGGAGAGGGATGGAGGAACGGAAGTAGGGAGGGAAGGGGAGGGATGGAGGAACAGAAAGAGGGCGAAAGGGTGTTTGGGAGGGCGAGTAAAAAAGGGCTGAAAGTCATAATTCCATTCCATTAGCTTTCTTGACCCTAAACAGGAACAAATAATGTATATGATTAACTGACGTTTATACCTATTTGTTTTTTCCGAGAAATTAAAAAAAGGAATTATCTTTATTTATCATATTACGTCATGGGGAGGGGGTGGGGGTTATCATAATTTACCTAAAAAGGGCGACGCACTTACTTTGCTCTTGTCAAGCTACTTCCATACTTTATTGTGTCGTCAAAACTGGGCTATGGATTTTTCATTTCCAATCCTATATCTTTAAGATGTTCCAAAACAGATAATACCATAAGATATGCCTTGTGGATGCCGCTAGTACCCCGCAATCCCGTCAGAAATGCCTTGTGGATGCCGCTAGTCGGCCGTATCATAGTGTGGAGGAAGTCGAGCCGGATCAGGACTATTCAGCATCTCAGCGGGGTACAGCCCCTTTGATACGCCCCTCCCCTTTTAAGGTCAATTAGAGACCATTGTCAAGCTTCAATCTGATAATCGAGTGGGGCATCTCAAGACAATGATTGGTTTCTTACGCCACAAGCAATGGCGCCCTTAGCTTTCTGCCTATACGCGTCGATTATCGAAAATTGTAGCTGAAAACGAATTCGAAGACACCAGTTCAATTTTATTGGAATAAACAACTTGACTTTCATGATTACAACTGGTCAATGCCCATTATTATCTTACTAGTGCTATAAGTGCCGTGGTCAAATGACCGGCGTCTACGACTGGTCAACAGGTTCAACCTTTAGGTGCGGCATAACATCTTCGACCCAAACGAAATCAATCACCATTGCAAATCAACGAAAGACAGAATAATATGAGAAGACAATGTCTTTTTAATTTGCTTCACCCCCTACATCACTAATTGTGACGGAGCTGAATGTCATAATTGATTATGTTTTTCATTTATCTACAATGTACTTTTGAAATATGGGAGAGGTGGTAAACTATTACTTCAATTCCTTATACTTAACTTTCCTCCTCAACTTAACCGAAGTAAAAATCATACTACTTGTGTCTATTAGACAATCAAAATTAATAATCATTACATTCAGTTTCTGTCTAATATACTAATACCATGTGTGTTATTACGCCATTTCAAAGCGTTAAGTTCTATTTTTGTTGTTGTTGTTCGAGGGGGGGGGGGGAGTAATTTACTTGAAATAAAAACAATTAGAAACAAGTAATTCCTTGAGCAATACTGCATCGAATTTATTGTTCCTTTGGTTGTAAGAATAGAATGTTCAATCAATAACAATTTTGTTTTTCAAAAGCACAATTATAGTAGAATAGACACTTCACAAAATGATTTGATAAACATTCATAGGACGGAGGTAACAACTTGCAAGTGATACATTCGCAAATTGCACAAACTTATAACGCTTCTTTCTTTGACACGAAAACAAACTTTACAGACATTTAACATTTGCACAAAGTAACGAATAGTAAAAAAAAAAAAAAAATGAAAAATTGTAAACGAACATGTGAATGATTTATAAAAACATACATTATAAACTATTATCACTTCGAGTAAAAGCGACTTGTACAGTGCGTCCCAGAAAAAACGAAACCGAGAAGTATCGATGTTTTATCATAACTTAATCACAACCATAATTAATGAATGATACATATTTGGAAAGCTTAGAGTCTCCTCTTTCAGTTGATGCTACTCAGATGATGCATATTTCACGCATGAGTGATTAAAAGCAATTTGAAGGAAGGAAACCAAAAAGACATTTGGCGGGCGGTATTTGAATTTCGAAGAAAAATTCACATTTCTAGAAAGTTGAGTTTCTGGCCTTTCATATGACACCTCAATCAGGAAAAATGAGCGAGGAATAACAAAGTTCTGTTTGTTTAAAGTGGCCCTTACATTTTCATAATTTTAACAAACGAATTCGCTTTCACTGGGTGCCTGTCGTAGCAAAAAGCAGATTTGACAAAAGACTTAACTCCGTTTCGTTGACAATCAGCCATGCATGAAGACTCTCGTCTACGGCTGATTGTCAACGAAAGTACGAAACGGAGTTAAGTCTTTTGTTAATTTCGTTTTTTGATACGGCAGGCAGCCAGTGAAAACGAATTCGTTTAGTAAAATTATGGAAATGCAAGCACTACTTCAAACAAACAGAACTTTGTCATTCCTCGCTCATTTTTCCTGATTGAGGTGTCATATGAAAGGGCAGAAACTCAACTTTCTAGAAATGTGAATTTTTCTTCGAAATTCAAATACCGCCCGCCAACTGTCTTTTTGGTTTCCTTCCTTCAAATTGCTTTTAATCACTCATGCGTGAAATATGCATCATCTGAGTAGCATCACATGAAAGAGGAGACTCTAAGCTTTCCAAATGTATCATTCATTAATTATAGTTGTGATTAAATTATGATAGAACATCGATACTTCTCGGTTTCGTTTTTTCTGGGACGCACTGTATTTATGTTTACATGTTTGAACGGTTTAGAAAGGTGCTCATTGTGTGACTCTTTTCCCGTATAGCTGTCGTTAAAACACATGCCATTTCTACTGTAGCTGTATGAATAAGACTGCATGCTAAACAATGACAACTTAATGAAGTAATGAATCTTATTCAGATAATCAACCCCATTACTTTTCGAATAAAATAAAATTACTACTATTATTCCAATTACTACGTTCTGTTTTTAAGAGATACCATGTAGTACAGCATGCAACTGGATTGTCAATTTACAAAACATGTACTACGGGATAACATTCCATTGACATGATTGTAGACCAATGCAAATGGGGTTGACCGAACATGCATGGTCAATGGCAACTAGAGGCATACATAGTGAATCGTTGTGAGAGGGAAAGACGAATACGAAATGTGGAGAAGGAAAATAATAAATTGGAAGTACAGGAAAGTTTCAAACAGAGAAAACAGGTGAGAAGACAGTGAAGTTTTTGAGTAGTCGAGGAATCAAAGCTCCACTCTTGTCCATCCAGCGAAACAAAGAGAGTTTTGGTTTTCCATTCCAAATATGAAAATTCAATACGGATGATACCTCGATATTTAACCATCCTATTTCAATTTAAAAAATGCATTCATATCTGATTATTATCCGAAATGAGACTCCCGAATGTTCATAAACTAACGCGATCAATCATGATACTTGATTCAAATTTTTATGAATTTTCACTTTTGATGCTCGATGTATGTGACACTCTTTTATAAATCATACAGGATACGAGTCCAGTAGACACTGGTAGATACATAAATATTACAATATCTCTTTGGTTCATTGACTATTTGACAAATTCAATAAATTCATGAAATGAATGTTTTAATAGAGGATACAAAATTGGTACCCAAAAATCGATATGCTGAATGTATATGCAATTCAGAAAATTACTAAGAATTCTATCTCTTTCTCTCTCTCTCTCTCTCTTACATTTAATAATTTGTTCATAGGGTGAGCGGTGAAAACGGTGGTTTAAAATTTAAATCATGAAATGATGAAATGTAATAAAATAACCACATATAAGCGTCATATTAATCAATTTACACCAAATTGACAACATGTGGTAAATTTAAGCTGAATCCGTTATTTCAAATACTCTACGATGTCACTAAAGGCAGACGGAGGAATGTACCAATCAAAGCTATATTCCATTTAAAACGAAAAAGGATTATTTGTTATAGATATTTTGTTATATAAATTTAAGTTTTCACTTTTCTTATTTTGAAAAAATAATTATATCTTCATTATATGTTGATACTATATCATAATTATAATGCTGGAATTGACAAATTAGATAAATATCACATTTGTAACCACTGCACATCAGCTCGGAGACGATTACTGTTCGAAGATTAAAACTGGTCAGATTGTTGTTCATGTTGTCCGGCATATTTAAATAGATTGCATGTAATCCGACATGCAACTCTTAATAAAGCTCGATGTTATTTTCTCTAAAATTGCTGGAATTAACAAATACCATGAATATGCCAACTTCATATCCAATGAATCGTTATTTTGTTTACTTGCATGATCCGTCACATACAAGATCACGTACATTTGAAGAATTTTTCTTTTTGTGTTATGATATCTATACTTATTTAATTCTATGTTTGCATCTTTGAGAAGAGCAAATGAATCACTATTTAAAGTAATTATTATAGAAAAAAAGAAAAAGCTGTACTGAGACATCTCTCGGAAATGTACATTTGAGAAAACTGATAGAAACAAAAGCTGTACACTGTATTTACACATTATGGTCCAATTGCTGTGACATCTCAATAAATGAAATATTCAATTATGTGCAATTTTTGGTAATAAGGGAAGCGTTGGAAATATTCAGTAGTCACTGTCAATGGAGTTATCACTGTAACACGATGCATCAGTGAGATCAGCTGACATCCTGCTTGAATCGAGATAACTTCGAGATGACAAAGAGAAATCACTTTTCTCCGATAGTAACTCTCTTCCAATTCTTGCTTCTTCTTCTTCTAGTCCATCATCGCCATAGAAACCATTGCCGTTACCAACGAAACCAATGAGTTGATATTCGGAGGGTTCTTGTTGCATGACCCCGTTCAGACAAATACCAGGAACGGTTATGGTTCTCGTTCTCCCGTTCATTGTTCTCCCGTTCCCGCTATTTAACGATCCCGACTTTTCTTCCGATGATACAGTGATAAGGATCCTTGGCCCACTGTCCTCGGCATCAAAACTTGCCCAAACGCTGGAAGAATCATTGTCACTGCTTTCAACACTGCCACGATGTCTTAAGTTTCTAAGCGCCAAACGGCCCAAGTTCATTCTCTTTTGATGGTTTCCATTTACAAGCCCGAAATGCCCGTGGTGTAATTTTCCCGCCATCCGACTTTCCAGTTCGCTGATTCGTCGAAGAGCGCGCTTCAGTTCTCCATCACGTTCTTCCAGCTGCGTCTTTAAATCATCACACTGTTTGGAAACAAGCGAAGACAACGAGACAGTAAAACAAGTGAAACCAATAGCAGGCTAAAGTGGAAATTGAAAGAAAATTGGCCTGATTGCAGACAGGGGCTGTTATGAGAAGATTTTAAAATGAGCTCCTCCAAAATCTCCTTCGACTTTCATCAAGTTGATTGGTTTGGGATCGAAGTCGTTTTTGTATTCAACGCTGTACGAGGAGATCGTCTGCGTGTGAAACTTGAGAAGTCTGGCACGAGCGCTCGTTCCAAGTGCAATTAAAATAGAACGCCGGGAAATACGTTTAATACAGAACGGCAATCACTCGCTAGGGGTTAGGGGGATACTTTACGTGCGCTCCGAGATCGCTTTTCTATTAGGAAAATGGAACATCGACGAGGTGCTATGGCACTTTCTATCCGCTGATAGCGACTATGATGAATGAAAACCAAGACGTTTTATCCATTGCGATGCTTCGTCTAAACAGGCAGGGAATTAATCAAGACAGCAGAAAGGCTCTACACCTACACACATCCTTCACACAGCGATTTAAGCGCCAAGTGAGAGCAGGAGAAAATGTTTCAAATGGAGGGGGATGTACGTGTATTTATTTGAAGACAAAACAGTTTCCAAGAGTGCTGTTTTAATTGCACTTGACACGAAAGAGAAAACAAAATAAGAGAAGAGCAGAAATTCTTACCCGTTTGGAAAGCTCCGTGACCTTTTGCTTCGTCGCCTAGAATGAAAATAAAAGGAAATTAACCCAGTCTGATTTCTTGCCAACAATAAATTGTTGTAAAGTAAACGGTTTAAAAGGGAATTATGATGGATCATTCTTTACTTATTGATTTAGAAGTGTAATTCAATGACCGGGGTAAACATACTATCATCGCTTTGATCGGTTACGTTGTAACTGGATGGGGCAAAGTATTAAAACAAAAAAACATTTTCATCTCCCTTTGTATCTAAAGAAAATACATATATAAAATGTCATATATCAAAATTTGTAACGTATATACTTACGAGACTATCAAATTTGCGAAGCTCGTTGATGATATGTCTCAGCTCACTTGTCTCTTTGGCTTGAAAGAAATTAGGAAACAAAACAAAAAGGAAAGACAAATAATCGTCATTAATTATTATTTTGTTAGATGATAGTGAATTCAGAATTCGATAACCTCATGTCCGGAGAATGAACTATGCAACCACATCATGCATATTCAATAAAAATCATCATCCATGAATCAATAATATCATTCCTCAACTGTAAACAACTCCATTGTCTATAACCCTAATTAATGATTATAACCTTCAACACAATGTGGCCTGACAAATCGCCTCATGCTAATGTTCGGTCTGTATCGACCGTGTACCCACCTACAAAATGTAACACCCAGAAAACACGAACATGTGTAGCACGGTCGATGACTCATTTTGGATTTGATCTTTTACGGCTACCGTAGATGATTCAGACTAGCGGATTTATCGAAAAACAATTAGAATAATGATGAGGGATTGATTGACACGGTGTTGCCTCACCTGATTAATGTCATATAATAACATGAAAAGTATCAGTGCCTCAAGGACACAAGTATTTAAACATTATTTTGATAAAAGTTTCATGCCGGAGGCACTCATGTTATTGTTACAGTACTTTTTAGACTGATCAATTGAACAGAACAGGCCATGGTGGATAATAGAAATGTGCAGTAAAATAACTTTTGAAATTGACAACAAAGGTTTGTACTCCTCATTGAATTTATCGATAACATCGGGTTTTTGTCAAATTGTGAGGGGTAATAAAGACAAAACGAAAAAATTGAGAAAATACAACCGAACGACTTCACCGAGCTCATTCCTTTTTTCTTTTTGATTCTGTTGTAATTGTTTTTTGTAAGTGTTTTGTTGTTGTTGTTTGTTTAGTTAAAACTATTGTAAGCAGGATGGGGCAGAGAACTGAAAATGGCCAGAGACAGGAATCTAGTGACAGGGCTAATTTACATATAGAGAAGGTGAGAGGGAAAGAAGTCATTGTAGAACTCATTGCAATCTGCATCAATTGGAACTCGCAAAGTAAAAGCAAAGGTAGAGGGAGAGGGAGGAAGAGAGAAGAGGGGGGAGACAGAGGCTGAAAGAAAAGGGGGAGGAATCACAGAGAGAGAGAGAGAGAGGGGAGAGAGGGAGAGGGAGAGAGGGAGAGAGAGAGAGAGAGAGAGAGAGAGAAAGGAAGAGGAAGAGAACGAAAGAGGGGAGGGAAAGTGAAGATAGTGAATTTCCAAGGGATGATTATCTTTTTAATGTAAAGTTACTCTAAGCAGGTAGACAATCAAGCTACGAGCAATTTAGCCTTTTCTCTCTTTTTGTTAAACATGGCTAATTTCCTACCCATCCGGAAACAACAGACAATTTGTTAAAGAAAGCTCAAAATTAAAGTATTGTTCAACCAAAAGGATTAAAGCAATGCACAATACTGGCAATCATCTTCCATTAATTGATTGTTTGTGAACGTTAGTGAGAATTTAATGGAAAAAATATTGCTAGCTCTCTGAAGCAAAATGTCAAAATTGTAATTGAATTGCCCACAATTATCAGATTTAAAAACTTCAGTTCCAGTGGCCAGCTCTTGATTGATTGTTAAACGTTGGTCCGGGAAATGAGGATTTTGGACTCAAAAGACATACCAATCTGCAAATGTGTGTGAGTAATCAGCCAGAACTAAGCGTCGAGTTGAGAAAAGCAAATGGAATGAATTCCAACTGATCATAAAATGTCAATCAGAAACATTCGATGTAGTTTTCATGCAAGAGTTAATTTGTAACAATTCGGACGTGTGAAATCTCATTTTGTTGGGGGATTATAATTTAAAAGAACCTCATGAACTTAAAAGCTCATCCGTTAGAGATTGGATTAGTTAGATTAACCCAATAGACGTGAGACAGCGCCTATGCAGTATTAGATTATAATGACACACGGGTCATCCTCTGCTAAATTTACTTTCACACCTTCGTGCCTTATGTAAAGCAGCTGATTACAATTGCAAATGCTCTTTTGTATCCGACTTAGGCATCAGGCATCTTAGTATACATCTGCATCTTCCAATAGTCTTTACAGTTTGTTAGTACAGTAATACAAATAGTTAATATCGAAGAAAAAAAAAACATGGCCGAAGTTGAAAAAGTTTCAACCTTTGTTTCTTTTGTAGCTTTTGGTATTGATACGAGTACAGAATATACATATATATATATAAAAAATAAACAAAGGTTTTAAAAAATCGAAATAAGGGTACTTTAACAGTCTAATGCACTTGTACTAAAATTTTCCAGAAAATTATTACGTATTTGTCAAAAACAATATTAACACATGAAATTGTTATAATTTTTATATCCAGCTATACGATTGCGTTTGTTATACTAACGGTATATCTCAACTTATGTTTGCACTTGCATCATTGAATTTTTTTGACTACATTTTCATATTTTCTTCAGGTAATAATGTTGCCTTACTTTTATCAATCATTCTGGTGAGGATACCAGTGACTGCTGTCGTCTGTTGAATGGCTTGGTTGGACATGGAACCACTACCTGTTCCATCACTGGTCCCATCACCCTCCTTATTACTGTCTTCAAGGAGTCGTGCCGAGTCGGGAACCTGCAGGGTAGCCTCAGACTTTCTTCGTTGCATCCTAAAGGTGAAGAATGATGAGGGGTGACGAAGTGAATGACATGGTATATAATTTATATAGGTATATAAATATAGGAGGATATTAAGGTATTTGATTACCTTTGAATTCATTATTAAGTTTAGATTGACAAGGCAAATGCCTGTCTTGACAACCTTGATGGTTGTGTAGTCCCATGTATACAGTGCTTATTACTTTACCAAGACTGGGCCACATTTCTTATAATTTTGATGACTCCAAAACCTTGCAGTACACACCAATACTTATATGCTACATGATCACATTTTCCCGATTGATTCCACACCGTTTCTTTCACAATGCAATCGCATGACCAGAACTTTAAGGATTTAAGGACTGGGAGGAGGAACAGACGAACAGGTATCAAATGCTGTATGAGTAGGTATGTCAGATTATATCTAACCCGTTAGAATTCAAAGAGAAAGGTGGAAAGATCAACCACATGACAGAACAATTCTTTAAACTGATAAATACAAAATCGTCACCTTTATTTTTGGCCGAGTTTTCTGAGCTATCGTATTTCTGCATTTTCAATTTCGTAGACACTGGGATCTCTATTTTCATCCCATGTATATACATGTAATATGAAGCAACATCACTATCATTCATGTTATCATCACAATCCCCGTACTTTCGTACACATCATTTGAATTAAATCACCAGTTCCTGATTCACGTTTGTCAAACAGGACACATATAAGAGCACCCGATATCAATGTTTTCTCGACAGAATAAAAACATCGTGATTGGTTTGTGTTGAACGTGACGTTTGCCTAATTGAATCTCTGCGATGCTTATGATGAATGTTTGCATGACATTTCAACCTTAATCTGAACGCTTTGCGTGGGATATCATACTTTATCAAGCAGTCAAAATAATGACGAACGAGCTAGTTTCCTTTTCTATCTGTCTGAACGTGCTGTGAATCTGATTTTGGAAGATCTACTTCTCTTCAACCTCAAATCGAAATGAACACAAAAGGTGCTGATAACATTCGTTGAAAGAAGTTTCCTTTTCTTCAAACATATTGCATTACATGAACGTTTTTTATTACTCTTATCGACTTGTTTGAAAATAAGATATATACATGTATATATATAATTATATAATGTATATGTTCATACTTAAGTAATACTATTGCAACACTAAAACTGTGAATATCAAATGGCAAAAATAGAAATTGCAAAATAGAGATGGCTGTGGCGTATTTATAGAGAGAAATGAACATATCATTAGAATGCACTTAGAGCAATTCACTTGGCATGAATTTATTCAGGCAGACTTTACATGTGTTTGCAGAAACAGAAAAGCGTACTTTCATCCCCACATGTTTTCCTTCTCAAATGAAAGAGATAACGAAAACAGGGGGGAAATACAGCACACTCCAATATCTGAAATATAATATTAAACCGTCCTACCAAGTATGGCACGAAGGCTATATTGCTTCTTTTTTTAAATCAGAAAAGGAAAATCTGCTCTCTCTTTAAAATGGACTATTCTGACGTTTCATAATTATGGATTCATGATGAGTAAGAAAAACAACAAATAGGGGATGAAGTCCTCAATCTAAAGACTGACATCCAACTTTTCAATACTCCACATCGTGATGAGGTGTAGTCCTGTTTTTACGTTTACCGATGCACCCTTATCCCCTTTGTCATCTACGGGCTCGTTAGTTTACAACACGATGTCCTGATTCGTGATCGAGAAAACTGACGGTAGGAAGATCATAGCAGCGATGAATTACAGAGCAATAGCAATTAGAGATTTGGATTGCGACAAGATGCAGTGGGTTTGTTTATTCCATAATAAACATCGCGATTGCTTGCCAGGTCGGGATGAGACATAGCGAGAGGCAACGTCCCAATGTAAACTCGCTCTTCAATTTGCGAAAAAGCGCAAGTAGATTGTGTCCCGTTTTAGCGACCTGATGCGATGATATATATCGTGCCTGGCTATTGTACCTGGTAGAGATATCAATGTGTGTTCTTTTATTTTAATATTTGAGGATTGATTATACAGTCAGGCGGACAGGTGAAGTGAGCTTACATGGCCAATGCCCGGTGCACTAAGAAATTGACACCACTTGTAACAATGCGGATTTGTATTCGAACATGTGGTCTACAAGTCAAGAGCATTATTTTCAAGAATAATAAGGGCATCGATTTTCTAAACGCATGAAATCAAATAAAACTTATTGTAGAGAAATTGCCGAATTTCTCAAAACAAGGATGAAAGTAAATTCAACGTTTTCTCTACATCAGTTCTGTGTGTGTCCAAACTGGCTAAAACATTTTAACAATAGAGTATCCAGCATAGAATGATCGAAGGACATGATGCCACAGTGCACTGGTGGAAGGCACAACAGAAATATAGATATAGGAAACTGTCACCTCTCTGTATCGGACGAATTCCATCCACTTTTAATCAATTTCTGATAAGTCACTGCCAAGTACTTACATTGACATCACCATGTTCCATTGTCTATTTCTATTTTTTTAATATTTTGCCGATACACAATAGTTTGATATAAGAAAAGGAAAGACTTATATTGTTGTTGTTTTTAAAAAAAAATTATTATATTAAGACGTGACAATTTGCTAAATATTCAATGTTTGTTTCTATAACAATTATATTTTATTTAATCCTCCTCTGAAAAAAAAGAACATAATTATGAAATACCTCCCTTTCATTTCTATCGTTCACAAGAGTGCCTTTTCATAACAGTAGAATACTTTGATGTCAAATCAGTTAAATAAGACATGATCTACATCTATCTGATTCACAACTGGTAGCACAGACAAATTTCATAAAGCACCAGCTAATTTGAATGATACCGAACTAATTGGAGTTTTTGCAAGGACAACCAGAAAATTGACTGATTAATTTACCTTGCCGCCTCCTTGTTTTTCTCCATCCGATCTCTGCCGTGTTTTTCTAATACCTTCTTTGCGTCGGGATATTCCACCAAAGCCTGCAGCAAAAAAGAAACATTATGGCATACTATCCACGGAAACAAGAGTATTGCCGTATTAGAACATGTCCTTTCTATGTCACGTTTGTTTTAAAATACAGAAATACAAAAATCCATGAAGTTATGTGTTTTCCCGCTCGCGTTGTTCTCTATCCAATTTTAGAAGCAAAAGCGCCGTTATCCTGGCAAAGCCCCTCCCCCTCCTTATGGCAAAATATTCATGCAATTTTGTTAAAAATTATGATTTATTACGAGTAGATATTTTGTAGAAGCAGAAGATCCACATTTCAGATATACTGGGTAGAATTGGTATGTTGACTTTTCAACATACTGATAGGTATCTAATCACCCCTCCCTAATTAATTTTTTTTTGATCCTTTCTAGGCTGAGCATAATATACGTATACTTATGATTTTATAAATATTAAGTGGGCCAGTCGCTACGAAATTCTGCTCTCGAAATATTATCCTAACCCGACCTGTAAGTAAAGTATAGGTGTAGACACATGTATTATATTAAATTAACTCTAATGCGCTATGGAAATCCATCTTTAAAAAAAAGAATTATCTGACAAGCTTCTCATGAGGTTCGAACCACCAACCTGCATGAGGTCTTTCTTGGACAGACAGAGTAGCTCTGAATAGCCGAGTGAAACCACATCAGCCGTCCGTCTATTCTGTCCCTCGTCGAGTTTTAGCAGACTGATCTCACCGAAGTAGTTTCCCTCCGATAAGGTAGCTACCACCATGCACTCTTGAGTTTCCTGGTCCTGCACCACCACCTGTATGTGACGATGAGAGATGAGAGGTTTTGATAAAGCTCAATGAAGATGATGACTTATTTGCAGAGGATTCGCATAACTATTTTGAATGGATGAAGGTGGAAAGGCCCATTTTGCTGACAAATTTTCCGAAAACTTTTCAACACTAAAAAATGAAAAAACAAAAACAGAGAAACAAAAAATAAAAATAAAAAATAAAAACAAGGAAGCGGGAGAAGAAAAAAAAGTTTATTAGAATTTCTTTCTACAGGATGAGAGGTAATCACATTCATATTTTCACATTTGCCCACATGATTTTTGATAAGCAACAACAAAAAAGATAACAGAAATAAAAATAAAGGGGGGGGGGGGGTAATTGGTTCTAATCATTGAGAGTAAATAGAATGATTTAATTTATTCATACCGAGTATAAATACATGTTATCATTCATCATTACATGTTATGTGTTTATGAGACATTTGCTCTGCTTCATTCAGATTTCAGAATATCGGTTAATTTTCATGATTGTGAAATTGTATTAACTTCATTTATACCCTGTTCTTTAAAGATACTATGTCCCTTTTACAGCCAACATCAAATTCTATAGAACTTTGCAGGAATTATGAATATGTCATGTTTGTCCTATCTGTGAAATTAAAACGTTAGCAGTGTCCTAATATTCAAATTATGCAAGGAAACCCGTTTACCTGCTGGACCTCACTGTCAGACACTATTGAGTGACTAACTGGCTTTTTTCTTCTTTGGTAATAACATACAATAAATGAGCTGTAAAGGGTACATGAGCATTTGCCTACATCAATAACCCACTTCTTGAAATAGCCAAAATTAAACTGATTGAATCTTTGCGCAGCATAAAACGTATGACCATTCGGTACCATGGTCTGAAAATCAGACTATTACTTACTGGCTCTATAGCTCTTATTCGATTCGACAACTAATAGTCGTTATTTTCCAACTTTAAGACATTTTCAAGCCCCCCTTTTTTTAGGGAAGTTCTAAATTAGTATTTACTTTCAAATGCCGTTGGAATTTTACCTTTTCATTTTTTGGGCCTGCAAATGGGACATAGTACCTTTAAAATGACTGGACATTGTTGAAGGTTGATGAAAAATGCGTAATTTTTGTATGAAATGTAATTTATTATATTCCTTCAAAAAAAAATCTCAAACCACAAAGATATTTATGGTTTTCTTTGAAGGCGTCACTAGTTAACACCCTCTAACAGTAAATTATCCCAACCATATTTGAATTTTCCCAACCGTTTTTCCATAAAAAATAAGACAAAAGACAGGCTTCTAAAAATCTTTCAACACTTAAATGTCTGGGATGGTGTTTAGAGCTGATGCATAGCTTTGCTACGATTTACATTGACCTAAAATGTAATTAAGTTTTAATAATATAGTTGGGAGAATTTAAGAATCGATCAGATCCGTTTTTCCCAATTTTTATCATAATGATGGTCTGTTTTCACTCAAACTTTCAGATTATATTTAATTGTACATGTAGCATTGAAGTCACTATACCTAAGTACCATTTTCTCTCATCTGAACAAAGTTATCAAGTCTAGTAAGAGAGAGAGAGAGAGAGAGAGAGAGACAGATAGATAGAGAGAGAGAGAGAGAGAGAGAGAGAGAGGGGGGGGGGGGGGAGAGAGAGAGAGAGAGAGAAAGTCCCGCTTGTCATAGAAATATGAAAAAAGGAATACAATATGAATATTGTAGCGTTGGTATTCTATAACCAATAATTGCACACTCGCACAAGAAACAATTCACACATTCCAGAATGAGTCATCTGTTTACTCCATCGCCAGAGTCTTTTTTGACATACGTGATAAGCAAGGTCTGATATTCTGGTCACATCAATTATAAAGCTATGAAACAGGTCCCCTTGAAAGGAGGGGGAGGGGTGTCTATTTTTGGCACCAGTTAGTGTCGATCATGTTTTCGTCGTAGCGGAACAAATCGGTCGACATCGAGAACAAACACTGGGTTATTTTGAGGGCCAGAGGTCATTATTTTTTAGGGTGCTATCACAGCGCTTTGTTTTATTCCTAGTAAAACAGGCGCGAGTGTTATTGAGAGATTGGAATGGGATTGGATGGGAGGGTAATGCGGAGACACCATTCTGGATTGGTAGGAGGGGATCTTCCGAGTGATTAGACACGCCCTAAACAGCGGCGTGTAGAAGTAAACTGATCCCCGATGGAGGGTCAATGCGGGTGACGACGGAGGGCTCTATCGGCTATGACGCCCGACAAATCAAGGATAAGTAGTTGATTGGTTCCGCAGTTCCGTCGAAAATAGAATCCTGTGCTTGAGTTTGGCCTTGTTTGTCTTGTTTGTTAGAAAGTTAGATACTTATGCATGTCCGATCTAATTAAGAGCAAAAATGTGGAACGCAAAACAAAAACAATTCAACGTCATTAAGATAATTATCTTGTTCAACATCGCCCATGCAAATCAACGCAACTACAACAGGTGTCCCTTCCCAATCGTCAGTTATTCAGTTTTTGTCATAATTATCCTCATCAATGCCTAATTAATGAAAGTATTTCGCATCTTCCTTTTTTAAATTCAGGTTAGATGCTTTGAATGCCAAAGGTAAAAACATGTATTACCGGAACGTTTCTTTGAAAATAATAGCACAATATAATTCCCGCATGTGAAAGTTTACAGAAAAGGGGGCGGTTTACGACTCAGTGGAGAGCTAACCAAAACAGTAAACGGTTGTAGTACTGAAATAATCTTGAAGAACCAAACATAGCATCGGCATATTACGCCTATAATTTGCATCGTGTTTTGTTCAGAAATAGCAAAACAGGAACGAACAAAAGGACAAATTGAGAAAGCAAAATTACATTTCGTCGTTTTGGAATCGAATTCTTTAAATTTAGCAATGATACCACCGGTATCAATATCCCCATTTTAAAAAGAAGTTGGTGTTTCTCAAATGAACTGCACGCGACATGTAAAGTACATTAATTCATCGAACATGTGTTTTATGTCTCAAAGAGGCGGCGGCAGTGGCTGCAGTCATCGAGCGACGACGGAGAGTCGCCGCCGACAATCCGGGGGATGTCTCAGACGATCTCTCCGTATTTGTTCCACTGAATAGGTCCAAGATTGGGTATCAGCTGAGTACAACCACCGTAACCACCAAATGCCAATCGTCGATATGTTGAGTGTATAATTGAAAAAGTGCAAGTTTCATCGGAGAACCCTAACCCTTTCATAGCCGAGGATACCTGATGCGGCTATGGAGAAGAAGCCGATTATGTTGGTTCCAGCACAGACTACAGCTTTATATCGTTTCCTTATTAAATGTTTGATTGTTTGGTTGATTAGCTCCTTGATAATTAAGACGCGGTGGTTAATAGCGAATAAAGAAATGGACGGTGTTTGTTTACAACTCTTGTAAACACGGTCAGAGACATACGGCGGTTTACCATCAGCCCTACAAACGAATATCTGTTTCCATTTTCGTTATTCAAAGTACAATGTACTTGTCCTCTGATAAAAGAAATGTATACTGTGAACCAGGGGGTCGTAAGGAAGCATCGAATAAAAGTCAACAAACTCACTACCCCTGATAAAGTACAAAGTTTTTTAAAGTATATTACCATAGCTAAAATGGGATTTAACAAATAACTATACTAGCCCTCTAAACTAAATCTCATCAACATTTTTGGGGGTTATAATAAAACATCTAACCATTTGGTCTATCAAACAGTGTCCAGAGGACCAATTAAGATAAAACTGTTACAAGTAACACATCTCTTTTATTAAAAAACAAAACAAAACATTCGTGGGTATTAATTTTCCCAAAGAACCTTTTTTAGGAAAGCACCCACATATCAGCAAAATAAAAACAATACATAAGAAGCGAATTCTCATTGAACATCATTATGTGATTTTTTTTTTTTTTTTTAAAGCAACCTCAAACAAATTTATGCTTGATTAAACCAAATAATATATTTCATTCGAAAGAAATTGAATTATAACTTTATGCTTGGTACGATAGAGAGTGAGAGGGCGGGGGTATCAATTGGTGGAAGGAAGAATATTATGAAGGTACAGAAAACAAAGATCTCTATCTCAAGACATTTTAAATGATATCAAACAACAACATAATCCACATTTTGCTAACCTGAACATGCCCGTGGTTGATGATAAACATCTCCCTTCCGATCTCTCCTCTTCGGCAGATATAGTCCCCAGGTGAGAATATTTGTGATCGTAATTTTAGGACCAGTTCACATAATAGACCTTGTTCACAGTCCTCAAATATCTTCACCTGCAAAGAAAAACCAAATCTAAGATGGAAAATCCACTGCAAACAAAAAAGAAGATTTTTGTTACATGATAACAACACTAGCTAAACATACTAAAGATCAACTATGTTGAATAAGATAACATCGAAAACGTCGTTTCCTGTACTCATAAATGTCATAATAATTCCATCTACCTGATGCTGCATTTAACTACTGACTTTATTATTGGCTTTTTCTTTATTTTCTATAATATTATATTACCAAACAGTTTCACAAATCTATACAAAAGTAGCGAAGGATGCATTATGTTACTGGGTGAAAATTCTCGACTTCAAAACCCATGACTCTGCATGGAATTCTTTCCACCTTCTTTTGTTTCACTTTTCTCTAAGCACACAAATACAAAATAATAATTGATTTAAATCTCCACTTTTCTTTCTTACAACACCCCCCCCCCCCCCCCAGAAATAAGGCATAAATAATCGGCAATGTTGAATTTGCAGTTTTGTCTGGTTTTGTTTGTCTACCTTCTTGAGTGTATCGAGGTGTACGTGGATAGCGATCTCTGCCCGAAGTCTGGGAGGGAGAATGTCGAGGAACTTCTGGTCGTCTAGGGCTTGTGTTCTGAAACAGATACATTTTAGAAGTTTCCATAGTGAAGAAATCAAGAATTACTGGCTGAAAATCATTTTTCTTAACGCAAATGATATTTTTAATGTAGAAGGGAAACCCTGCAAATGAAAAACATTATACTTCAAACCTCTCTTGTAAGGATTTAAATGTATAGTTTTTCATTCAAGTTACACAAAATGTAATCAATTGTTACACCTCTCAGTCTTACAAATCACTTCTTATTCTTCTTTTCTTTTTCTTTTTTTGTTGCTTGTTGAAAAATTGGTTTGAAAATTATGAAAAACATGAATAATCATCATGACGAGAAGAAATGTCAGTGAATTCATTGTACAAAACTTCTCTGAAAAATTAAGGAGGTAATAAGAACCACTAGTATACAATGAGCTTACATGTATATTTCTTTCACGTATAATAATATGGCAATATGTAAAGATCACCTTTGCGCATAAATTAATTTGAGCTGGAAAAAGCAGAAATAGCACTAAAACTAGGAGTGAAAAGTTGGCACTTTCGAAAGAAAAAAAATCAATGAATAAATAGATTAATAAACTGTTTTAAACAAAGCAATTTACTAATCAGTCGGTAAAAAAACTGGAAGAAAGAACTAGCAAATTAGTAATGACTAACCTGCTCCAGGCGTAATCTGACCATTTCTTGACTCTATCTTGTAAATGCTCAGGTACTCGACGATGATTCATATAAAACTTGATTCGCATCCATTCTGACGATGTGAGGAAACACAAAAACGATGGTGACGGTTAAAATCATTACCAATATTTTAGCATGATAATATAGTGAAACTGATCATCATTTCATCAGGTTATAAACGTGGCTTTTAGATATGATTTCTTTGTTTTGTTCTAGTTTTTTGGTCTCTTTATACTAGAAATATATTTTGCAATATAGCTAGATAATGATTACAACAGCAGTGATGCCATGTATACCGTATATAAAACATCATATTTACTATGTTAACACAAAAATGGGCAGATATCGGCATTACAAATAATGTAACATAGGCCTCAATACTAAGGTGTTGTACCAATATCAAGTAACGTATTCGATACTAATACTTTCATAATTCGTATCTAGTAATCATTTTTCCTTATTTAGATCATTAATATCCAATTCCTCATCAACTCAGTCATAATTATAGAAGACATATTAGTATTGAAAATTTGAGAAATATGATATGAAACTATAGGGGTAATTGTTTTGTTCTGCCTCTGTATCTCTCTCTCTCTCTCTCTCCCTCTCTCTCTCTCTCTCTCTCTTTCTCTTTCTCTCTCTCTTTCTCGCTTTCTGCATTTTTCTGTGTGATTCGATGTTCAGCCTTATCACGAAGTGACGGTAGTGAGGAAAAATCGTCCACGCAAAGTGAATGCAATTTTTTTTTCACTACCGTCACTTCGTGAAAAACAGCGATTATGGGGGGCTTAGTATTATACGTATACACAATGTTAACCAATACGCATCTTAAGTTTTTAATGTGCCATAATAAGTACTAATTGTAAAAACATACTTTGTGGTAAAATTCTTGTCTGGATGCGTTCATATTGCTAATGACGTCACCAAACATTTCCAACAACAGCTGCGAATAGGAACACGCCGATTAGAAAACGTCATTCCCGTAAATGAATATTCCTAGAGAAATATTAAAATGGTAAAGAAAAAAAATATCAATATCAATTATTGCTGACCTTATCGATAAACAAATTTTGAAAGAAAAAGACGTGGAAGATAAAATCAGGAATTCTTAGTAAATTTGAACAAGAATAAATAGGGTTAAATCATGCTTGATGATATTATGCAAAAGGAGCATAGCGATCGAGGAACAATTTCCATTTTAGAGCCCTACAAGATTAAGGCCTATGCGACGTTTAATCTTGTTTAGCTATAATTCATTATACACACGATATTTTTTCAAAATTGTTTGAAAATTTCAGGGGCATCGCCCAGGTCCCTGACGCCCAACGGACCCGAATTACCGCATTGAAACACAGTGATTCGGAAGTCAATAATCATGTGAGAAAATGCTTCGGGGATCATATCAAGCACTAGTGTAAAATTTAGATTCGTGAAGAAGTAAAAACAAAAAAACATTAATGCAGGAAAGCACAAATCGGAAAGGGAGGAGGGTATGCAGTGGGTATGTTCCATGGACTAAGAGGGCGCTAGTCAATGCACTTGGTAAAACGACATAGGGG